>SPJY01012851.1:335000-351128 GCA_005191435.1 Raddia distichophylla
AATTCTAACGCTCGCGATGTGAGTCAGTTTTAGTAGGGGACCATGGATCGTTACCCTCGACGCGCGGATGCAGCGGAAGAAGACTCGCGCACGTAGAGGAAGTAGTCGAACACGCCCCGATCAGTACGCCGACTGCTCGCCGAGGGGTCGCCGGTGCTTGGGGTGAGGTCGCCCGGCTCACCGAGGGGTCGCCGGGTGCTTGGGGTGAGGTCGCCCGGCTCACCGAGGGGTCGCCGGGTGCTTGGGGTGAGGTCGCCCGGCTCGCCGAGGGGTCGCCCGTGCTCGCCGAGGGGTCGCCCGTGTTCCAGGAGAGGTCGCCCGTGTTCCAGGAGAGGTCGCCCGTGTTCCAGGAGAGGTCGCCCGTGTTCCAGGAGAGGTCGCCCGTGTTCCAGGAGAGGTCGCCCGTGTTCCAGGAGAGGTCGCCCGTGTTCCAGGAGAGGTCGCCCGTGTTCCAGGAGAGGTCGCCCGTGTTCCAGGAGAGGTCGCCCGTGTTCCAGGAGAGGTCGCCCGTGTTCCAGGAGAGGTCGCCCGTGTTCCAGGAGAGGTCGCCTGGCTCGGGGAGAGGTCGCCGATCAGCAAGCACGTCCGCGAAAGCGGCAGTGCCTCTAAGGTATCCACACGTCCAGGGGTGGAACGTCGCGCGCCGGTGTGCTAGCACCACGTCGCGCGGCTAGGGTTTCCTCAGGAGCGGGAGGGGCGCGGCGGCTAGGGTTTTGGTGGAGTGCATCTAACTCATGTACCGCGCCGCCCCTGGCCTCCAACTTATATAGACGTGATAACGGGCTTCTACACTAGAAGACCCGTTAGGACTCTATCTCCTACGTGGATCCATATCCACGCGCCGAAACCCATTAACAGAAGTGAATCCGTTAAGCATGTTCCAACCCGTTAAGTGTGTGACCCGTTAGGTTCATGTGCAAGTCGGCCGCGGACCCGGAAACCCGTTTCCAGTCCACAGATCAATAGCGGTATCTAGCAACACATATTGACCCCCGAATGCACAGAATGATCTCATCGGCTAAACCTTGATACACACGTACATACCGATCCCTTTGCCACACGACACCAGTCAAGCTCAAGGCAAGATGCGTGCCACCCTTGTGATAGCTCGACCCATTCACTCGTTCCGTGTAATGGATATAAGATGTGACTAACAATTAGTCACCTTGGCACGGCCGCGCACTTTCCTTATCCATCCACACCGAGGGGCCCAGAGGTATCTCTCCCGTTATCGAGGAGGGGCAAATTCCATCTTGATCTATCACACCCCTACGCCATGTTTCGCGGCATACCCGTAAGTTACCTTTATAACTACCCAGTTACGGAGTAGCGTTTGATAACCCCAAAGTATACAACTACGCATGCTGGGACTCTATGATGATCTCAGGTCTAAGGACCATATAGGTGTACCACTCGAGACAACAATCTGATGGCACTATTAAGATAACAATCTCAGCAGTGTCTCGGAGTAGGTCAATCCAACCATCCGTGTTCTCTAACACGTGTCCACATTATTGATTCGATATCCACAATATCTATGGTATGTGAAACAGTACCATCAATCAATACATGTGCCGATCAATCATTACTGCTCCTCATAATGATTCTGGATCAGGGATCAGTTTAGAATAATGTCATACAAACAATGTGTCTCACAACCAAGTCATACTTGATGAACAAAGTTATGACCATTATTTATGGAACCTGATAAGCTAGTTATCGAAAAGTACATGAACAAAGACGTATTATACAATCATCTCATGATTAATCTAGGGCATATTCCCTTCAGTCATACCTAGGTACCGGCAAACTCGACCCATGATGCCAACTTGTGAGACTTGGCAGCAATTCGATCTTGAAGCTAGCTGCGCAATGCATCGACATTGGTCTCTGTAACTGTATGCAGCTTCATCTCATTTCTTTGGCCTTGCTTGATCTGCTCTTTTGCTTCTTCACTGCAGTCCAAAAATTCTTCTGCAGGACATGAACCGTGATCGCACGAGCAGGAGCCGAGGATCGACGGCGCCCTAATCTTGTGTTCATCTACGTAGTCTGAACTGAGTTTGTGTACATTCAGTTCCATGTGATGGGCAGTCTAAGCTTAATTGCTTGGTTGGGTTTGGGACCTATATTAATCTCTTTTAGAGATCAATCCAATACAAATATATCCTGTGCTTACTGTTGTTACTTTTTGCAGTGTTGTGAATAAAATTACTCTTGCCACTAAATTAAACTTACCTACAGCACAGCTGCAGCAACTTTGATTCATTTTCACTTCAGCAAAGAGGCAAAGAACATGATGTTTAAGGTCAATACAGTTCATGTCTTATGCTGCCGGGAGACATTCTCAAGCTCTCTTAGCTTTCCTATCGTGATTACCAGCGATTGCAACTGTCTATTGCATTGCATCACTTCCCTCTCCTTTCATCGCACTCGATCAGCGACTGCGAGTGCAAGGCTTCCTTCACTTGTGACCATAGCTTCTGCTGCTACTGCACTCGTCTGCACATCGCTTCTCCAAGAACCAACCAGTCAAGCTGGCGGGACATCTGGGTTCCATGACCGACTTGTGGAGATGCTTCAAGTTGGAAAGATCGTGTTTTTTGCCATCCTCCAGGAGAGCCTCGCTGTCTTGCCACTCCTCCCTCAATGACGTGTGGGCCCGTCCATGCCTATTACAGTGGGTCAGAACGACAAAATAGTAAGAGCAGCATATTATGAATTCTTGTTCCGGCAGCTTCATGCTTGCCAGCTGAAAGTGCTGCCGTTCTCCGCGAAATCGATTGTAAGTTGTTTCAGGGAGCGCTTCTCTCTCGACGCCAAGCAGGAATTCTTGAAGCTTCTCATCGACATCTCTTACTGCAGCTTGATCTGATTTCTTTGGCCTTGCTCTCCTCTTCTGCTTCTTCACTTCATCCTTCTTTTTCCAAAAATTCTTTAATTTTTTGTGTGTGGACATGCACTGTGATTGCACAAGCAGGGCATATTCAGAGGGTTAAACTTTTCTGCAGAGTGTAACAAAACCGGAATGAAAAATATATAATAACGAAAACGACACATCAAATAGGCCAATTTATGTCTTGAATTTTATCATGGAATAACCATCATTTTAGATTTCCGGTACAATTCCTGCACTAAGATATGTGTATAACCATAGAACTTCAGTATCTATAGTAGACACAATGTGACTGACTAACTCATGTTTGATCTCCCTTGTTAATAGACTAGGAAGGATGGCGCGTCCCGGCGCGCCGTAACGAATATCGCTTGTTTTTTTTGGTGTAAGCGATTAGATAAATAGCATGTGCGCCCTTGGCGCGCCGTACTCAATGAATTTTAGATCAATTTTTACATAGTGTACGTATTATGACTAAGGTTGAGTACTATGTGATAGCATAAACAACCGGATAAATCAGGTTTGGTGGTACGTGCTTCGAAATAGATAGGCGGGCTATGCTTTTCAATGGGTCGGCCATTTATTTGCGAGTTTCTGGCATTAAAATCTAAGAATGAAAAGGAAAAAGTGATTAGCTAACCTTCCTATTATAATTTTTTTTATCCATTTTCTATTTTCCTTTTTTTTGTAATCTTGACATGTTGATGCATTTTTTTTTGCATTCTAAAAAAGTAAGAAATAAATGGTGAGGCATTTCTATTTTTTTATGCATTGTTAAAAAGGTAGGACAAAAGAAAAGAATAAGTTATTTGTAATTCATTTTTCGACTAAACCTAAAATTCTTACAAAGAAATATTTTTATTCTTTTATAGTCCTTATAAAATATTATGAAGCATGTGCTCTGTTGTAAAAATATAAAATTAAAAAGAATGAAGCGATTGGCTTACTCCTCTACCATAAATTTTTAATCTTTTTTATTTTCTAATTCATCTATAAAGGTTTGGTTTTGAAATAATTTTTTTAGTTCGACATATTCTTTTTATGGATCCGTACGAAATACTACGACGCATTTGCTCCGTCATAAAAAACTTGAAAAGAAAAGAATGAAGTGATTGGCTAACTCCGATATCATAAATTTCTATCCATTTTATTTTTAAATTCATCTGTAAAGGTTTGGTTACGAAATAATTTTTTTAGTTTGCCATAAAAAGGTAGAACGAAAGAAAAGAGCGAGTTATTTCTTAATCCGTTTCTGAACTAAACCTACAATTATTAGGAAGGCTTTTTTTTTGTTCTCTTATGTATCCATACGAAATATGATTACGCATTTGTTCCCTCCTTAGAAACTAAAAATGAAAAGAAAGAAGTGATTAATCAACCTTCCTACCATTTTCTATTTTTCTTATTTTGTCAAATATTAAAATGTTGATCCTTTTCTCTCTTTTTTGCATTCTAAAAAAATTTGAGAAGTAAATGCTGATCCATTTTCTATTTTTTCATTATTTGTTGGCATTGTAAGAAAATATGGGAAGTAAATGCTCAAAGTAAAAAAAAACACACACAGCGGCGTGGATGGGATTCGAACCCAACCCCTGGAGCAAAACACAGCCAGCCCTTAAACACTGAGCTGCGCATCCGTTTTGATAGGGTGTTATTGAGGAAAATAAAAAAATAGTAGGAGGCAGGAGAGCTCTCCGTTTTGGAAGGGCAGCGTGATGGGCATGTTCTTTCTCCTCGGATATCGCGCTAGAGGAGGGAGGCCGCAGCCCCGCTCCGTTGCGCGCACCGGCGCCACTAAGCAGGGCAACTCGCCGGCCACCGCGCAGAGCCTTCCCCTCTCCCTCTCCCTCGCCGCAGTCTCAGGCCCCTCTCCTTGCTGATCGTCCCTTCTCCTTCCTCCCCCGGCCGGCCCACGTACGCCCGCTCCATTGCGCGGTGGCCGGCGCACCACCGAGCAGAGCAACTCGCCGGCCACCGCGCAGCAGCCCTTCCCCCGTGTCAGGCCTTCTCCTTCCTCTCCCGTGGCCGACCCCGTACGCGCGTGACGGCGCAGTACCGCACACTGGGCTCTCGCCGGCGCCGCCGCATCCCAAAGCAGCAGCTTTTTCTCCCGCGCGCCGGCACCGCCGCATCCCAAGGTAACACCTTTTCCTCTCGCCGGCGCCGCCGCATCCCCAAAGTGGCACCTTTTCCTCTCGCCGGAGCCGCCGCATCGCATACCAAGGTGACACATTTTCCTCTCTCAGGCGCCGCCGCACTGCATACCCAAGGTGACACTTTTTGCTCGCGCCGGTCTGCATCCCCAAGGTGACGCCGTTTGCTCTCGCCGGCGCCGCCGCATCCTCAAGGTAATGATCGACCCATCCCACCCGATGACGCTGCTGGCTGCTAGCACCACCCATGATTGATCCGCCGCCGGCTTCCTCCACGATGTAGGCATTCAACGACACAGTGACGAAGAAAATATGGCGGAGAGAAAAGACGATGCAAAGGTGATCGAGCAAACGGGTCCACGCTACGCCCCTCTACAGCAAGATATCAGGGTAACTTACTGTGCATTGTAGGCTGCAATGTATTATTTGTTTTTAGAATTTGTGTCAAATACGTGTACGTAGTTGATTACGTGGACTCTGAAGTGGTGGGTCGTGTTAGGATAGAACTCATATCTTAGTTTCCACTATTAACGAGCGAGGTGGCATTGATTTGTTTCGTCATATAGAGTTTATCTCTGACTCATAATCTATCTATAATATATCAGATCGGATTTAGAATTTATCTCTAATAGATTTTATCAACTTTAGTATTTAATTTGAATTTTTATTAATTTTTTAATCTAAACCGCATAGATCTTTCATTTTTTTGATTTATGTGAGAATTTCTTTGATTAATCTAGGCCGTTATAATTTGGTCTCACGGTTGATCGAACGACTAAAATAATCGTATTATATCATCTTTAGTATTTAATCCGAATTTCTAATATTTTCTTTTATCTATGTCGTTATAATATGCCCCACAAAAATCAGCGACATAGATCTTTTTTCTTGATTTATGTGAGAATTTCTTTGATTGATCTAGGCCGTTATAATTTGGTCTCACCGTTGATCGAACGGCTCAAATAATCTGGGTAATGTGGACTAACGTGGTGGCTCCATTTTTCTCTACTTTAATAATATAAATATGATAGATAGATAGATAGATAGATAGATAGGGAGGTACCTCTGATTTAACCGGTCATAACGATCTAGCTATAGCGCAGGACGCACAAGGGTCAGCGGTCGGCTTGTGACCACAACCCCGCCGATTTTTTTGGTGTTCGATTTCCGCCTTTTCTTTTGGTTTCCCCGGCCCCGCCGATACCAGCCGCGGTAGGGCGCCCATTACTTCTGGGTACCACCCAGAGTTGTTACCCAATTAAGCCTTTCGGTCTCAGGGATGTGCCTACTCCTCAGGGGAGATTGCAAGCCTCCCCATAGAGCAATAGTGACGAATCGTAACCGGACAATCTATGAGCAAGTGGTCAGTAGGTTTCGTATGGTAATAAGCCAGGGTCAAAGGCACAAGTGGTTGTACTGCATAGTTTGGTCTAACAATTCACAAGCTTGGGTCCTTAGCAGAGGAGACCCTCATAACACCACCACAGCCCCTAGAACTAACTCTTCCGGGTCTCCCTAACCAATTACGCAAATTTTAGTTGTTTAGGATTACCAAAAAGGGTGAACAAGAAGCCTCGGCTTCGATAATTTTTTCGAATAATTTAATTCCCGGTGCAACCTAACTAAACAAAAGACATGGTAAGGAAAATAGAGTGGCATGTCAATGATTATTTAGGCTTACATCATGATAGTGCAAGACTAACATGGATAGGTACTCACACATTAACTAACATGTATGCAACAAAAACAATTAAATGATAAAGTAAAAATATTAGACCATTAATTTAAATATGGGTAAAGACATGTATCTATCGCTTGCCTTCGAAGAAGTAGACGCTTTGAGGATGAACCACTGGCTCCGGGAAGCAGTCCTCACAACAGTCACAGCAGACGTCTACGCGTAGGACCAAATAAACAAACCACAACAACTTCAGTACACAGAAAAATTCTTAGATCTAAACACAGAAAACACCCGCAGTCCAAACACTCTAGGGTGACGGGGTGGCGGCGGACTAGCGACGGACACCTGGCGACACGTGGGGGTGACGGGGCATGCCACGTGACAGTGGGGCGGATCTGGGAGCTGTCATGGGCGCTAGCGTGGCGGATGGCCCCACTGATCAGTGGTGGTGGCGCAGTTAACGCGCGCGGGCAGACACGGATCGACGAGCGGCGCGGCGCGAGGTGCGCAGCTGACATGCGAATCCTGTCTTCCGCGGCCGTGCCATGCCGCGTGTCCCCGTGGGACCCGCCGCATGGGACGACCACGAAAGGCACGGGCCTGGGCGATGCGTGGCAACGCAGCGGGAGCGAGAGTGCCGGATCGGCGGCACGAGGCGGTGGCATGGCGCGATGCGGTTGGGTGCGCGGATCATGTCGGCGGCATGAACGGCGAGGTTTGCCGCGGCCGTGGTGCGTGTAAACTTCAGCAAGCTATATAGGGCGCAGTTTTAGGTCAAAATGGGCAATCCACAGATCCAAATTGTTCGTTTTAACTAGATCTATACAGAAAAATCATCTGCACTGGGTTTGGGCAAGGGAAAGGGATCTACCTCAAAAAGGGTGTCGGGAGACTCGGGATCAGCGCCTTGAGGGGGAATGAGGGGTGACGGCGCACAGGGGCAAGTGGGGGGGTTAAAAAGGGGATTGGGTGGAATTATGTTAGGCTACGTGTCGTGGGTTTTTCTGGCCATAAAATGACAGTGATTTGGCCGAATAAACAGTTGTTAAAAGAATAAAGGTCAAGTACTTTGCTCTTACATTAGTTTTTATTTTTTAAGAAATTGGAACACCTAATAATTTTAGTAGGATGCCACAATAACGGTGTTTGTTCCATAAGGTGGCTATGTAAGGCCTCGTCGGGCGGCTTAGCGTAAGCTACGAAGAATCAACCGGAGTTCGATTACACGGTGTTCGCGCGGGACAACATCAAGTTTCTAGTGGTGAATTCATATTCGCCAAGGTGGAGTTTGTTAGAGTTTGTGTCGAATACGTGTACGTAGTTGGTTAAATGGACTCTGTGTTGTAATAGGCAGGTCAGACTCGTTTTCTTGTCTCCACTATAAATAGAGAGGTACCCCTGGTGTAACCGGTCATGGCGACTTAGCTATAGCGTAGGACGTATAGCCGGCTTGTGGCCGTGACTAGCATGCCCTCTAAAATAATTGTCTTGGATATGCCACTTAGTTCATGTTTTTTTCTATATCTTCTTTTGTGCTTAGAAGAGACTCCTACCAGCAGTAGGTAAAGAATATAGGAGAATGTCAGTTGTGAGGATCCTGTGTTGGACAGCCACGCAACCAATAAACTTGTATTTCGAGGGTGCCTATAGTTTGTGAAGAGGGTGTCTATAGTATAAGCTCTAATTTGCTTCTTTAATCTGTAGGCAATTCCCATTGTTGAGTATACACTGGACGGTGGTTTGACAGCATATACCACGATGATGAAGAAACGGAAGAGGAGGGAGAATTTAATTGCCCCTTCAATTTGCCACGGTATACCTGTCACACCCCTTCCCAATGCCAGAAGTGGAGATAGTCATCATATTATACGCCTCAGCATGAAGGAAAGGACTGGAGATCAGGTTGACTTGCTGATCCGAGACAGAGATATCTACCTTGTTGCATTTCGAATATCAGTAGAGGGACAATGGAGGTCGTGGTTCTGTTTCAATGACCAGAATGTCCCTGGATTTTTGAATGCCTAACCAATGGGAATTACGTCTGAGCACATTGCATAGTATGTGTTCCTTTTCGTGCAAATATTTTACTTTATGTCTGATCACATTGAGCAGTATGTGTTACTCACTGTAAACTTTATGTGTGTTTTATGGCGATGTTGATCTTTCTGTTATGTAGGGGTAGAAGTACAATAGGAGGTTCTAGATGTTTGGAGGATATGCTGCATGCATTTCTTACCTTTGAAGCCAAACGCCAGAAGAATAATTATGATCACTTGCATAGAGGCGTGGCTCGCGCTATTGTGATGTTCTCTGAAGGCACCAGATTTCACTCAGTTCTAGAAGCGACAGCAGCTGCAATTGAAACTAATGCAGCGGAGGCAAATGTGCTCACTGGCAGAACATGGAAGCGCATTCAGTCATGGGGGGTGTTCTCACGGCATTTACTGAAAGTCCTTGCTGACCCTGATGAAGGTGACATGGATGAGTTGAAGGGATACGCTGATAACTATGGTATCTATTCCTCCGATGAGCTGATCGGGGAGGTTAGGCTTCTCCTTCGTGATGATACATATTTGATTGACCCAGAGTCCGACAAGAAGCAGCAGCAGAAGCATAAAGAGAAGATGAAGGACGGCAAGAAGCAGAAGCAGAAGCACAAGAAAGGCAAGAAGCAGCAGAAGTGTATCGCAAGGGGTGACTGGGATGTTCCAGATCCGGGACTGGGTGCAGTTTGAGGAATCCAATGAATCTGTTTTTTTTGTTTTGTTTTGCCGAGGTTTTGTTGTGTGATGACTCCACTGTTGCACCAGGGAAGATGCAAATAAATGTCAGTTTGGCTTCAGTCCCTCCTAGTTGTATTTTGGCATTTTTGTTTTGTTTTGCTGAGATTTTGTTGTGTGACGTCTCCACTGTTGCACCAGGGATGATAGCTTTGTTATCTGTTGGGTATCAATATTTACAAATACTAATTACTTGTGTCTGGTCATTAGAGCTAAGCATGTGAATCAGCCGCTAATTAGGAGGGCTGGACTTGGACGTGTGCATGCAATTAACTAGAGATTTAGCTAAAGTTTGATATGATCTACCCATATGCATTGCACGTCTCGCGATACAGTGCAGAGATGGATTTATGCTCAAAATGAGAATAACAATCAAACATGGAAAAAAAACAAAATTATGTGATGTTTGGGAAGATGCAAATAAATGTCATTTTGGCTTCAGTGTCATTTGACTTCAGTCCCTCCTAGTTGTATTTTGGCATATGGATTGTGTTGTCTTTTGTATTTTGGCATGTGGATTGTTCACTGAACAAAACTGAACTACAGACTGAAAATCAGACTGAAAATCTACAGTTTCAGTTACTTTCATTCTATCATTTTCAGAATTGTGGCCATGATAATACATATTTGTGCTTGCTATTTATTTCATTGGATTGATAATGTTGCTAAGATTCCATTTTGGGCATTTTGATGCTCCCTTATGCCTTACATAAATTCGATTTGATGGCTGAACATCACACTGGATAAGGCCGGTGTTGCTTGTGTTGGTATGCTTTTAAATCAAGCAGCCAGTTAAGTTGCTGCTTCATCTCCGTTGATTGCTGCACGAAGGGCTGAGGATGCGTCATGCGTATCGGTTCGCTCCCCTTTAAGTGACTTGGCAGGAGACGTTGGATCTGGCTTCAACGGCTCGATGCAGCGCTATTTTTCTCTGCCGTCGCCAACGATCCCCTTCGCCAACTCCACCAGTCCACCTCCACCTGCCCCTGCGCCGCCGCCTCTTCTCAGCACCATCACCAACGGCCCCGCCCTCTACCGAATCGCCGCCGATTTTGCCGCCTCATTGCTCCACCGTTGCTGACTTCCCCGCCCTCTGCTGCACCGCCCCGCGCCCCGTCGAATCTTCCAGCTTCACCACCGCCTCCTCACAATCCGCGGCCACCAGGTGAGCACATCTAACAGAAACAACCACTTGTCATCTACCAAGTGTTCATCGTATTGCTTGCTCCAGGTTTTATTCATGAAAGCTAGATATGCTTTCAACTTGTGCCATACTCACTGGGTAATTAAGCAGATGGAGTTAATAGACAGCTTTGGTTAGTGACTAACAACATAATCGACTGAAAAAGGAGTTCATAGCTAGATAGCCTTGATTGGTGATGAACAACAGATCATGGAAAAGAAAAGGTTTATCAAAGAATCTACCGCTGCTGCACAAATGATTTGCTTCTGGTGTTGGTTCCTTGTCATGATCACCAGTAATCTTAGCAACCAAATATTTGCCCATGAATGAAAATGATCACGAAGCAACCTACCTCAATTCAGAGGCGGCGATGCAATGAACCCTCTCCATGAAACATTTTCCCCATCTTAACCACCACATTACACGCATTGCATCTACTTAGCCGAACATCAACCTAATCAATTCTTTTATATGTATGATATGTACACGACGACAATATGGGCGATAGCTAGCATTGGTGAAGATGGAAAGGATGGCACTGTAGATCCGGAAATATGAAAGAGCCGTTCCAAAAGTATTCACTATTCAGGACAATGCTGCCATTGCCAGCCACCTAAAATGATGAGAGAGCAATCACAATTCACAAGCAGCTGGCTTGATTAAACTGAGCTAATAGGCACAGGACGTGATTAGTATATAGTGCTTAGCTAGCAGCTAGAGGACGCAGCTGGCTTGATTTGTTGTTTGGTGTGGGCGTGTGGCACAGCTAGCAAAGTAGCATTAGCTACAAAGCAAACATTGTTGCCATGCTTAGTTATACCTGTTTCAGCTTGCAAAAGAATGCTGAAAAACAATATCTGGTTGATTTCAATCAGCCCTGAACATGATTTCTCCTAAAATGGTTTTGTGCGTACCTGGAAGCGTGTAATGTGAATATTTAATAGACAAATAACAACGCCTCGCTCCATAATCATTTGGCATTGTTCAAATAATACATTTCTTTTTCGATGGTAAGATTGAGTTTTCCGAACTAATTCGACGTTTTATATTGTAGTGATGGGAGGACATGGGTTTGTTGGTTCAGCAATATGCATAGCTGCTGCCTCTAGAGGTATTGAGATTGTGACTTGTGAGCCTCTATAGGCACTGAGGTTTATGACTTGTGCCACCTCTATCTGCTGTCTCTTATTGTGTATAAATTATTCCAAGGTGCTATTATTTCAGTGTAAATTATTTTAGGGTTCTATTTTGTTGTTCTTGTTGCAGCTCTTGATTCCTTGGAAGTATTCAGTGCATAATTTTGTTTCATAGCTCTTGATCCTTCTCATTCGTACCATAGTTTTTACTATTTAGAGTTTTTTGTGAACAAAATCAAACATAAACAAAAATAAGCCAATGCATTACTGACCACCACATTAGTGCATTGACAGAGAAAAGCTGCCAAAACCTATAAATAATCTGTTTTATGTATTATAAGTCATGTAACGTTGCTGAAGCCTATTTGTATTCTTGAAGCAACCATGTGTCCATGTCAGGTTTGGCTACGGCCAAGTCTATGCCAGGAGGAAGAAGGCGCAGGTGGCAGGTCCTGGCTCGTCCTCAGCTCAAGCTACGGCCAAGCCAGGCCCAGCCGATCTCGATGAGTAGCTATAGCTATCCCTTCGGTTGGTCAGTTAGATTGGTTGCCTAGTTAGTTGGTTGGTTGTTGACCATTATCTATCTATTAGTTAAGTTTGTTAGTTGAAGATTGTAAATCTCCTTTTGCCGCAGCCTTGAGAATAAAAGGCATAAGCCGGCCAGATAATATAGATTAAGCAATAGAGTTATATCTGTTGCTCTTTCTATCTATCCCTCATCTTCCTGGGCGCCGGCAGCAGCTCGCTGCCGTCGACTTCCACCCATATCCCAGTTCATAACAGTCCATATATTATTTCAATGAAAACATGCCATAGGTATCCAAGGAAAATTTTATGTGCAAATCTAACTCATGCATTTCCTGACAATGAGCTCCACCAAAAAGTAATAGCTTATAAGGCAAGTAATATAGCTTTATTTCAGGAACTGTGAAGAAATTTGTGGAAGTTCCTACATACCTATTTTAACATGCTTTATCTCTGTGGAAAATATTTTATATGTGCTTTCTGAAATGTCTGACACTGATATCTTTTGGTTTGATAGGTTAATCCTATTTCTGTAAACGGCAAGTACTGTATTGCATTCAACGATAATAACAATATCTGAATTTGGAAAGTTTTATATTTTTCTCCCTTTTTTCCTTGCATGCTACAAGGCACCAGCTTATTGTTCGTGCTTATCTGGATTAATTTACCTCTTCTGTCATTAGAAAATAACTGAAAAGGTGTCCACTGCACATATGGCTTGGACTCTTCTACTATGCATGCAACAGGTCAATTTTACACATGATAAATTAATTTCATGACCAAATTAGGATGTGGGTTATTTGATCGGTAGGAATTGCAATACCTACAAAGCTCAAGAACACAGGCCTTCCTTTGTTAAAGTTTTAAAAAAGTGGAAGGACAATTAGTTCATTATCTTGATATCTTGAAAATTTATGACTGCTTATCCTATCTTACAAGCAAACTCAGTAACTCACTATGTAAATACTTAGAATATGAGAAAAAATCAATTTATTCTATCTTGCATGCAGCAGATCAATTGTTTCTGAGCAGAGTTTCGTATTGCATTCTAGCATTGGCCAATGTTTTGAGTCAGTCTGTCAAGCAATCCTTTGATGTGAATTTTTTATCAATTGGAATCTTTTCCTCCAGATTAGAGTCAGGTGTGTTGCAGTCCGCATAGCGATCAAATTGGGATGTTAAAGCAATGAGCCATCCCCTACTTGAAGTCTATCTGCAGTTAGCTCACTCTGTATCTGTTGATGGATAGCAAGAAAAAAACTTAGGTGTTCCCTGTCTTTGTTTGCAAAATTGCATCGTATTGGAAAAGAACCAGAATTTTGGATAACTAGAAATGTTTTACTGCCAGCAAAATCAGTTTTATTTCAGCTCTTGCACTCCTATTTTTTTTAAAAAAAAACTTGTCATGTCCATGACGTGTGGAGTTAACAACTTAACACACACATGACTTAACTAATTAACCGATCTGTTTTGTGTGCCAACATGAAGAACTATTCGTGTTATACATGTTAGGATAAGTCTATATAGGGACCTCTTTGTATTTATTGCCCTCTATAGGGACCTCTCTGTATATTTTACCAACCAGCAAATTTTGCCGGCAAAAACGCCAAGTGAAAACACGCAACCTGTTAGGAAACAGTAACTTCCAGATAAGCTTCCAAGCCTTGTTATAATCTCTGTCTACTTGATGTTGTTCAGAATAACCAGAACGAACAGTGCAATAACCAGAAGCATTAAAAGACCATGGTCTGTACAAGTAGAAGATAGTTGAATGCTTAAAATGGCTTGGGCATCCCCTGGCAGAAATAAAGATATTTAGCTGCATATCCCAAGACCATGAACAATGATCCATGCGGTCTGAAACAAAAAGATTAGGAGGTCCCGAACCTAGAGGTTTGGAAATCTCGTCCCTAGGTAGCCATCTGTCATCCCATGCATGAACACTTGCCATCCCCAGTCTGCCAAACTAAACCAGCTGCAAGCAAATCTGTGTCATAGCAAATATTCTTGCAAGTATGAGATGGTTGAGCTGGCACTTAAGAAATCCAAAGAAGGAAAATAATGAGCTTAACAAAAGGAGGCGCCAACTCTGTTTACAAAACATCGCTTGGTTGAAAGCAACCAAATTTCTGAACCCTAGCCCAGCTTCTTTCTTTGGTCTTTTCATACTTGCCCAAGCAGTTCAGTGGACAGCCGATGTTGATCCATTCCCCCCACCAAAAATTTGCCATGGCGATTCCAATCCTTTCACAAATCTTAACGGGCAAATGAAGACAACACATAATATAAGTCAATAGATTGTATTACTGATCTGAGAAGTATGTCCTTTCCTACTCGTGACAAGAGTTTTTCATTCCATCCATTCATCCGTTTTGTTATCTTCTCAAACATCATTGTGAAAGTTCCATCTTTTCATTGACCATTAACCGTCGGCATTCCCAGGTAAGATTCATTTTGGGCCTATCTATCAACATGGATAGCCTTATTAACTCCTTAGTATGTGCCAGACCATTATGGGAAAGAAAAAACTTGGATTTCTGCCTGTTGATCTGCTGTCCCAACCCAGGTGCATATGTCTCCAAAACATCTCGTGACGCCATCAAACCTTTACTATCTGCTTCGAGGAATATGATTGTCATCGGCGAACAACAAATGATTAAGCTCAACACTATTTCTCCCGAATTTAATCCCTTTCAACTCCTTTTCCATCTCTTTAAGTTTAACTAATGCAGAGAAACCCTCAGCACATAGCAAACATTAGTTGGGAGTATTGGATATATGGGCTGTATATATGTATAGGACGCGGGGGTGGTCCGACGGACGTCGGACGTGCCCCTGTCCGATGGCCAACGCTGGCCGTTGGATCTCCAGCGTTAGATCTTGCGTAAAAACTTGTTATTGTTGTTTCTCCATGTAACAAAAATAAAAAAATCATTAAAAATCATAAATATTCTCTAATGCATGTCTATTTCCACCCAATTTTTTTGTATTTCTATACAACATTAATACATCTAGATTTTTCTTTAAAAAACGTTTATATAAATTGAAAGAGGATCCTAAGGCCTAGAGGGGGGTGAATAGGCAAATTTAAATTCTTTTGATTATTCTCAATTAAGCATCATATTAATAATCACCCAATCCTAGTTGCAATTGACAAGTAAGCGGAAGCGATAAGCAATTACGAGGCAACTAAGACATGGCATACAATTAAACACAAGCGATGCAAGAAAAGTAAGTGCGGGAAATAAATGAGAGAGTGACACGGTGTTTGTTTGACCGAAGTTCGGAGCCGCAACTCCTACTCTCCGTTGAGGCTACCCCTTGCGCACAAGGACCGGCTCGCTCTCGAGCCTAACGCCTCACTCACTCCCGGTAGTCGTTCCGCCACTCCGGCGAGGTGGACTCCGTCACCCGTACACCGACTCAAGAGTAGCCACACGCCAAGGCCTACTCCCAAGCCCTCGCCTCCACGAAGGATATCTTCAAAAGTAACAAGCCCGAAACGCCCCGATCATGCCGGATCGAAGGACTTCCATGAAGCTCGGTATTGGGGTTTGATGGATTGTGGCTTTCGATGATTTGTGGGTGGAGGAATGGCTCTAGAACACCTAATTGATGAGCTATGAATGTGGTAGGTGAAGTGGAGCAGCAAACCCTCAAAATAGCCAGCCACTAGGTAGGTATTTATAGCCCCAAGAGCAACACTAGCCGTTGCCCCTCGGAAGAGGACAAAAAACCTAGCCGTTAGCCTCTACCGGACGCCGCCCGACGGGC
>SPJY01012851.1:353078-721685 GCA_005191435.1 Raddia distichophylla
GTTGTTGACACAAAAACGAGGGTTTCTGTGAACACACGTGCAGAAGCGTCGATTCAGTGATCGCGTCGCAACTCAAACCAAGCGTGCCAATTGATTTGACCTGTAAATCAATAAGGAGAAGATTATCAGTAATATAGGCCTAATCGGCTTTTCAATTTAGCCTGATCAGGTTATTTGTAATCGGCTTTAAACAATCCGATTACAAGATCTATCGGCTTAAAACCCGATAGAGCGATTAGATTCAAATAAGCGTTCAAGTATAGATCCTATTTCTTTTTGGTATTTATGTTAATATCAGTATTAAGCCTTTAAATCGAAGTATTAGATCAAATCAGAGAAATAGATCGAATAGATTGGTCAGGCCAAGACAGTATTCAAATCCGAGACTAGATATGAACTAACAAATCGGTTTATCAGTTTAAGACTGATTGACAACACAATACTAATCGGCAAACATCTGGACATACCAGACCCTAAACAAGGGGTACGCAAGATCGATTTAACGAGACAGTCGCATACATCAGATTCAGGGAAAAACATGCAAGACATTTGATAATCGGCATTGCAAGGTAAACACATATTACAGATCGATTAAACCGAGACAGTGCAATATGCGAGAACATGTTAAAGATCGGTAAATCCCGAGACAGTCTAACATGGTTTGCATACATGAGATCAAATTGATACAGCCATGCACACGGGTTACAAGGAGAGAATCGATTATCCCATCGAGATAGCTCTACCTGCGTTTGAAGCCTCTCGACGAAGTCGATCGGGTTCGGAAAAGGGTTTTGTGTTTGTTGTAGATTGGATCCTTTTCTATGAGGCTCTAAAACCCTATTTATAGTGTTTACAAACCCGATACCGATACGACCTGCGCTGTCTTTGATCTGATCGTATTTCTTCCGAAATCTTGTCTTCATCGGCTTCTGCAAAATGTACTTTCTTCTTCGACAAAGCCCAATTCCGATTTGGCCCAATAATTTCAACATATTCGGTCTTCTCTGAATATCCGATTTTCTGCCAAATTTGGGTGTCAACATGATGTTCCTGCTGAACCGGCCTCTTATCGTGATGCTATCATTCATCTTGAGTGGCAGCATGCGATGGCCGAGAAACTTGCTGCTGTTGAGCATACTGGCACTTGGGAGATTGTGCCTCTTCCGTCTCACACTCGTTTCATCACCTGCAAGTGGGTCTATAAGGTTAAGAATTGCTCTGATGGTTTTTTTAAGCGTTACAAAGCTTGTCTTATGGCTCGTGGCTTTTAGAAGGAACATGGTGTTGACTATGCAGTTGTGGCTCACATGACCACTATTAAGACTCTTTTTGCTGTGGCTTTTGTTCACCAGTGGCCTATCTATCAGTTTGATGTTCAAAATGGCTCTTTCAATAGGGAAATGCATGAAGAGGTCTTTATGCAGCCACCATCAATGTATTTTGTTTCTGAAGGCAGCGTCCTTTGTCTTTGTCGTGCTTTGTATGGGCTTAAACAAGCTCCTTGGGCCTAGTTTCATCGTTTATGTTCTGTTGGTACTTCTGCTGGTTTTCCAGTTAGTAAACATGATCCTGCACTATTCATCCACACCTCGTCTCGTGGTCGCACTCTTTTTCTGCTCTGTGTTAATGACATGATCATTATGGCCTTGTACATTTCAGCTTAGCGTAGCGTAGCGTAGTGTAGCTTTTCAAGAAAATTTGAGAGTTTTTAAAAAGAGATTTAAATATTGTAAAAAAAAATTAAAAATAGTTTTAGAATCTTTAAGAGGACTACTAAGAACCTGAGAAAAATCATTACAAATTATTACACCAAATAGGCTATATAAAAAAGATAAATTTTACTGAAACGCTACGCTACGTTACACTAAGCCAAAATGTACAAGGCACATGTGATGATTCCATTTTATTGATTTTGTTAAAACTCTGATACCATATCAAAAATAACATTTTTATTCAGTATATATACAAAGTATAAGGGAAATCCTAATACAACATGGAGATGGGCCTAGACCCATATATACAACCCATATACATATCTAACAATAATATCATGGAGAATAACCTTTAATCTATTCGCCAGATAATTGCAAAGACTTATTGGCTTGAATTGAGAAAGATCTTTGGGACTCGCAATCTTGGGTATCAAGGCTAAAGATGTTCTATTCATGTTGTATAGGTCTAAATTACCTTGTAAGAATTCTGTAACAGCACTAAAAATGTAAGATGTTCTATTCATGGCTTGAATTCATGTTGTATTAAATGGTTTGATTTGTCCAAACAACAGCTTCCAAAGGAGGAGGTTGCTTGTTTTCTGAACTGTGCCTTTGCTGTATTAGTTTGATAGGAGTGGTGCTCAGCCAAAAGGTTTAATATGTAACTGCATAGCTATGATCCTCTATTGGCTTGAGACGAAACCGGGATTATTTGTGTTCACATTTTCATCCATGGTTCTTATTATTTAGAGGGGAAGACTGAACCAGTGACTTTTATTGCTTCTGTTGTCTTTGGAGTTCACATTTTTTCCCCAGAAATCTAACATTCAGGTCAAAATGTTTTGAACATTGTATCCTCTTATTCATATTTACATATCTGTATATGCTACAGATATGGGAGAAGTTTGGACAAGTTGGCCGAGAGATGACTGGTCTAGCGAGCAATCTTTCAATTATTTCACGAGCTTCCTATCAAAAGCAGGTAAATTTGCGGTGTTTTCCTTTCTCTGACAAAAAGAGGAATGCATTGCTGTCAGCCCTGATGTTCTGAACAAGAGGGTCAGAATGAGAAATACCTCTATTAACCAACATATCCAATTGAGCACTTTTCTTCTGAAAATTCTCCCGGACAGGACCAAAGGTATGTTTACTCTAGTCAGCCATAGCTTGTCAAGCGCTGAAACTTAAGTGCAATGTCCCGTGGGCCATATTTGAGACAACAATCAGCCCAAACCTGATTAATAAGAGGTTGAAACCTTTCATCCTTCATCCACGTTTCCTCAAACAAAAGGCATTCGGGTGATAGGTTTTAATCATCCTCTGTTTAGCTCTTTGGATAGACAACAGATAATTGTCTGAAGATGCTGTCCAAACATGATTGATGGAACCAATAGGAGGAATTTGTAGGAACTCCAGGGTAACACAAACTTGGTCCAAGCGTGCCTGAACATTTTTCCTAGCCTGTAGTTTATTGTTATAAGTCAGCGGGTATCTATTTAAGGCCACCTCAATCAGTTTGCACCTTGCTAAACAAGTAAGCATTGCTGCCATTCTCTGGCCTCCTAGTCTGACTTAAGTGCTCTCTTTCCTGTGTACATTCATTCCAATCTCCACAAATAAACCAGGGCAAATCAGATTTAGCTGATAAAGAATTTGTGCCATGGATCAGCAAAACAAAAACTAGTCTTCTACTAAGATCTGAGAACGTGATTCTAACACAGAATCTTCAGGATACTTCTAAAAAAGATAAAAAAGAGAACTACTACTTGCTCATCTCGCTAGTTCGCCTGGTCGTGGCCTAAGACAAGCCACGTCAGCGTCCCGAGTCTTCTCTAGCTGCCAGATTGCTGTATTATGTCATACAAGTTGCTTGGAAGATCAGGGCTGTTTTTTTTGTCTTACAGTGCAGGGAGGTTGCTCAAGCTTTTTACATGTCTAGTAGTTTTCAGTCACTCATGCAGTCATACTGGCCTAATGTACATGCATAATTTCATTCATGCCCTCTCATTTTAAGCTCTAAAGGTCTCATTGAGCTATCTCCTCTCTCTATTTGTGACATACTACGGTGTTTTTATGCTTTGAACTGCATACATTTTAATGTTCACACTGATGAAATGGATCTTCCTTATAGCAGTCTTTCCAGAAACAAGAAGTGGTTTGTAGCTATGACACTGGCAGTGATGCTGAAGAAAGTCTTTCCCATAATGCCATCTTTGGTACATAACCTGATTCCTCAATTGCATTTTGTATTTACATATTTTGTTCTTCAGTATGTATGCAGCAAAGAATATGATTTACCTTGTGCCCTGAAGCTCCGAGGACCTCTCTGGAGCACTTGAAGGTCTCCTGGACATAAAATAATGAATGAAACTACTTGAATAATGTTTCAAGAAATGAAGATTGTTTATTTGTTACTTTATGCTAGAAATTTTAATGAATATACAGAATTGACTTGGGCGTATTTTTTTGTTGCATGAACATGGTTTTTATGCCCTTTTTCTGTGTTACTTTGTACTAGACATTTTTTCTGAATGTACAGAATTGGCTTGGATGTACTGCGAAAACGTGCATATTCCACTGATCTCAGGATATCTTCTCATTAGGAAGTTCTAAGGAAGAGCTGGAGTTAAAACTGCGTCGGCTCTTGAAAAAGTTTCTACTTTATTATCATAAATCTGTCATTTGCAATATCCTGTAGTATATGATTATTATGCGCCTAATTAATTTTCTCTTTAGTTACACTTTAATAAAAACAATTCTATGAATAATTATTTTGTGCCTCCCATGTAGCTCATATTATTTATTATTTGATTCATTGAAGAATGAGAAATTTATTGATACCGATGGCATTACACGCTAAGATATTCGTGGCAAGTAATACTCGACCGGGCTTCTTCTATTATGTGGTATATATATTTCTTGAATGCACGGTAATGTGCTTTTTTAAACAACCACATGATGCCCGTAACTTGCAATGAAATACAATTAGGAGAGGATAGATATATCAGTACATTAAAATCACAAATAAATTAATTATTCCAGTTATTAGAAAATCCAAAATCAAACCGGCTGTATAGTGGTCTCACATTGTATGTGGCCTGACTAATCTAAGTGCATGGGTCCATAGTGCATTTGAAGCATCAGTCAATGACACAAATTTATTGATGGAAACATAATTTAATTTGGAAAATTGATTGACATTTAAAATAGAATTTGATCTGGAGAGAAGTTAGAGGAGGTTTTCGAAAAGAAGAGGTGAGGAAGTTTCAAGGGATTTTGGAAGAAAAATTTGATGATAGTATGCGCATGGATCTGATGCGTCGAGGTTTGAATTGGTGGTGGAGATGCAAAGTTGATAATATTATCACAGACGTTGTATCGATTAACACAACTAGGGGCAATATGGTTTTATTTGAGCTCCTCCATTGTATAGGGTTGCATTATCTTTCTCTTTTTTTACTTAATGTTCATGTTTCATTCTAGATGTTTATTGGTCATGGTAATCGTGATGTTGCATCTTTCTCGGTCAAATCTGGATTTTTTTAACACAAGGAGGTGAACCCGTTTCCGGTCGTTCAAACGGAAACATTACAATTACTTTTACACCCTTTATATTTTTTAGCACTACCCTCTTTTTCACAGTTTTACACAAATACTTCTTTCTTTGTCATCCCCAATTTAAACAAATATCTCTCTTTCCCTCTCTTTCTCTCACATCTGGCTTGGCTCGTAATCAGGCTCTGCTCCCCTCCCCTGTTCGAGAGTCTGTTGGGTTGGCTCGACTCCCTGTCTCCTCTTTGAGAATCTGACTTGGCTACCTCATCTGTTGGCTTGGCTTGGAATCTGGCTCAGCCTCCCTTTTCCTCTTCGAGAATCTGGCTTGACTCCTTCGTATGTTGGCTTTGCTTGGAGTCTGGCTCATCCTCCTTTTTCCTCTTCGAGAATCCGGCTTGGCACCTTCTTGGCTTGCCTCAGAATATGGCTCAGTCCATCTCGGATCTCCTTCTTTATTGTCTTGTGCCAAAAGTTTGTTCGGCTCCACCTCGAAAGCTGGCTCCCTTCTTTACTACTCCCTTCGTTCCAATATATAGGACGCATAAGTTGTTCTATAATATAAGACGTCTTTCTATTATTTTTTTAGAAAAGACGAGCAATTAACTTATAGTTAAGCTATTCACACTATAAAATGCATGCTTTTTGCTAGCTTTAGCTATTAAAACTATTAATTAAGTGCATAGGAAGGAGATGCATGCTTCAAGTAACGAGATAATTAAACATGATTTACTCTCTTAAACATCATTTTTTGGTCTTGATGAAAATGTTTGTACGCCCTATATTTTAGGATGGAGGGACTAGCTTGTACTAACCTGGTTCCCTTCTCTTCTCTAATAATTAATTGGTCAACTGCAGCATGAGCGGCGAGCCCACGAGGAATCGAGAACCAAAGGCCACCGCCATATCTCACCACTGGGCTATTGCCCATTTATCCCAAAATGTGAATTTTGCTGCTAATCCGCATCGATCGAACTCGACTCTTTTTGGCAGCGTCTCACTTTGTTTCGTTCTTTTTCTCCATGTCGTCTCTTAACAAAAACACCCCCGATCGGCCCGACCAAAATGCCTGCCACCGACCGGCGACATATAATTGTGAGTTCTCATTTTCTTTTTAAGGATTTTTTTTGTCGTCTATTTTGTTACTCTGGCTTAGGCCCAGTTCTTTTCAGTTTAATGGCTCAAAAGCTTAATGACTTATCTACGTTTTAAAAAAACATATGCTTTGAGTTTTTAAGTCCGATTTTCGTTATTTTTAAGGTAGGTCCTAACGCTTTAAAAAGAAAGTAAAACGAAATGGATCTGACTCTCGAGATTACCTTGAGAAGCGTTTGAAATTCAGTCGTTTGAGTCGTTCAGCTGTTCAGCCATTAAGATCAACTCAAAAAAGGGCATTAAAAAGTAAGGCCCTGTTTGGTAACAAAGTATTTTTTATAGTTTCTAGACAAAATCATGGTTTTGAAGAATACCATGGTATTTTATACAATGGGGTGTTTGGTTGTAAAGTATTTTTGAAGTTTTAGAAACCATGGTATTGACAAAACCATTGCATTTTTGGAGTTTTAGAAACTCCAGTCTGACCCTCATCAAACTGATCAGGCACTTGCCATCTATCTTCATTGTTCAACTCTTTAATGAAAAGATGAAAAAACCAAAAAAAAGCTTCGCCCTTCCATCTCTTGGATAGATAGAGAGGGAGGGCGGAGGCCTTTGGTATCCCTTCCAGTCAAGAATTGGGGCTTCACAATTACTAGCCAATATTTATCTCATGCCTTTCCTTGTTCATATCTTTTGAAACTTTTTTCAAATCCAAAAGTCCAGTATCTCCTTACAAATCAGTAAATTAGGAGGGGCTCCTTTGTGTAGAAAAAGAAAGAGCAGGGCAATCTTTCAAACTTGCATTCGAAACGTGAAATATTTATACAAAAGGAGAGAGATCAAGACAATGCAGCAGGGTTGGTTATCTAATTGGCTAGTCAAACATAAGGTTTTTCTCTCTGTTTTGTCACCCTTTGTTTTGTCACTTGTGCGCCCACCTGGGCCGCTGCCTTCCGCCTGGCTGCTTGCATGCACCGCGTGCGTATGCACACAGCACATGCATGCATACACTTCACAGCCCATGCACGCACAGCGCATGCACGCACTGTGCACAATTTTCTTTTTTCTTTCCTTTCCTTATGTCTTTTCTCCTTTTTTTTCTTTCCTACAAAATCAATCATTTGCTGCGCTACTATATAGCGCGTAGCGCTAGCTCACCCTGCGTTGGCCACGTCGCCCGAAAAACATGCGCCGTCCGTTCCCGCCGCGCTGTCCTCTGTCCTGCCCGTTCGATCCGGCCTGACGACTTTGCATAAAACCCCATGAACTCCATGATTTATGTTTCGGTTCCGTCTCTTCGCGGAACGGCCCCTGCTCAGCTCTTTCGCCCGCTGCACTTTTCCACCCACCCTCTCTAGTTTTTTCGTCGCTCACGGATCGGCCCTTTTGGCCTTCATAGATACACCTAGGGTTGGGAACAAATTACCCGTTTTGCCATCGGGCTAGGTTGGCCGCGCCTTCCGCCGTCTCCTCCCCTGCCTCATTCCCATCGACACCAGATCCACCGCTGCCTCCCATACCCCTTTTCTCCTCGCCGCCACCGTCTCCTCTCCCGTGGCCGCCGTAGGTGCTATCGCCGTCGCCTCCGAACTGCTCGCGGCGCCGCGATGGCGATTGGCCCCGAGGAGGCAGGCTCCACTGGCGTCGCTCTCGCGAAGGGCGGGTTCGGCCACTGCGGCTCTTGGAAGTCAGGCCGCCGCCGCCGCCTTGCGGTTTACCGCTGCCTGCTGCCTCCACTGTTCCAGCGTGGGGCTGCCTTGCCGGAATCTGCCGCCGCAGCACTGTTCCCTTTCCTCTCTCTTCTCCACTCCTTTTCTCTTATCCTTGCAATATATCGCAACTTTTTCTTGCATTTTGCTGTCATTCGTTGGTTGTTGTTTTAGTGTGTGAGATCTGATTATGTCTACTGCTTGATACATTGATACCACAGGGTAAAATCAATGGTGTGGGACGTTACTGCGCGCTGCTGCTTGAACCACCCATTTGTCTTCCTTCAAAAATTGAAAGTTTAATATTTCAAACCATATCCAATTTACACGAAACAAATTTTAAAATTCATGTAAAATTCTAAACAAACCCATTTTTAAAACTTTGAATTTTCAAAATTCAAAATTTAAAATACAAATTTTCATGTAAATTCGAAATTCAAAATTCAAAAAATTTAAAAAATTGAAAGTTTCAAAAATGGGTTCTTTAGGATTTAAAATTAATTTTAAAATTTATTTCGTGTAAATTGGATATGGTATGAAATGTTAATAGATATAAGAAGTTCAAACTCTGTACACGTGCACTGTACATACGAGAGCCTGTCGTTAATTGAATTAACGATCGCTGCGCGTCTCTTCTGCAACCTTTCTCTCAGCACCCTGTCGTTAATTCAAAGTGCGATAGGTACTCTGTCGTTAATTGAAAGTTCGACCGGCGCCTATTTGTGTCTAAATTTCAATCCGACATATAATTTTGCATAAAGGAATAAAAATAAATATAAAAAAATCCCGATAAGTACGGCTCAGAGAAGAGGAGATAGATCTACAGTACATCTATCTAGTTAGAGCAA
Source organism: Raddia distichophylla (assembly GCA_005191435.1). Lineage (NCBI taxonomy): Eukaryota > Viridiplantae > Streptophyta > Magnoliopsida > Poales > Poaceae > Raddia > Raddia distichophylla. The sequence continues at coordinate 361,998 of SPJY01012851.1, forward strand.
AGTTAGTAGAAGCTCTATATGGTGTTGTAAATTTGCAGCACGTATAGAGTGTCTGGTAGGTGAGGGAATCTTTTTAGAGTGTAGTGTAAAGTCTGAAAGGATGTTTGCAGCAAAGCTGTAAATTTGCAGCATGGAAATTTGCAGCAACTTTTAAAGCTGCTGCTGCTTATGCTCTTAGGGTTTGCTGGCCGTCGACGCGGCTTGGGGTCATGGCAGGCCCATGTTTTTTTTTTTTTGAAACTATGGCGGGCCCATGTTGGGTTAAGCTAGACCCGATTTTTTTTAAAAAAATATAAATAATTAGTACCCCTCCGTCTAATGGCCTCACACACATAGCCCAAACTCCAATAGCTAACCCTAGAGCAAAGCCAACTCCACCTCCCCGATCCCCAATTCCCCATCCTGCGCTCCACGCCTCCACCCGCCCCGCGCCGGCGCCGCCTCCCGACCCCGATGGCCAGCGCCGCCATCCGCCTCCACTGCTCGGAGATGGAGGATTTGGAGGAGGGGACGAGGAAGAGAGGCCGCCAAAGCCAAGGGGAGGGGGGAGACACGAAGAAGCATCTGGACACGACGGCTTGGTGGATGATGGTGGACGAGGAGCCGGAGGATGACCCGGAGGCGGCCAGGTTCTTTCGCTTCCGCGACGAATGGGTGTCCCTCTGGTCCAACCAATTCGGTTGCTTCGAGGACCAGAGTCAGTATCCATTGCCTGATTCATCATCTCGTCCATCGATCAATCCATTGCCTGATTTGATCGATTCTTTTTTGGCAGCGCTCATCGGCCCCATGCGTTTTACTGAAAATTACGATCCAGCAAGGAGACGCCCCCGTCCTGAAAAAACCATGCAGGTCTTCTCCGTCAAGATCGCTAAACTAAGAGACGATGTGCTGCACTGGCCTCTCCAAGTGTACGGCGTCGTCGCCGCGCGCGACTGTATCGACCACAATCGCAATATTATCTTCCACCGCCCCAGGGAAGACTGCCAAACCCTCACCCAGCAGGTACTTCCTTGCTGCCCAATGCAATCTTTACCCACCTTCAACTATTGCAAAGGTTACCCCCCGTAACTCCAAAGCCACATTCTTTACACCCTTTTAGTGACAAAACGAACAGAAATCATAGAAAAGGGGAATTCCATTTATGTCCAAAAGATGATGGATCCTCTAAATTACGCCATCAACTAGAGTTGATGTAATAGTTTTGTGCCACCGAGCTCGCGGTTTCCCATAATATATGCCAATTTTCGACTTTTTTAAACAAAATTTACCAAACTATAGAAAACTCTAAAAATGTCTCTTTTGGACATATATCCTATTCCACCTATAGGAAACTCCCTCGCCCCCATTATAAAGTGGTTTTGGGGGCATATTTTACCTAAAGTGGTGACTAATGGACAAGTACACGGTGGTAAGCTATAAAGAGTCTGATATGTTTTGAACCCTTCTTTTGGTTACTTCTTTTGCCTGTTGGGGTTATGCTAGCCATTGCAGTTAGAAGGATTATTTAGCTCCATGCAGGATGCAGTGGTACGTTTGGGCATTCAGGGATAGGTGGCCGCTAGAAGGGCCCAATAAGAAAAATAGAAAATATTAAAAAAAAAGGATAAAAATGAAAGGGAAGTGAAAAAAGGAATCTTCAAATTGCAAAAAAGGGTTCTTAAAACGTTCGAAAACTACTTTGGAATGGTCAAGGTGATAATATAATCTATCCGGTTTTGACATTTGAAGGGTGAAAAGAAATCCGGTTTTAGAGCTGAAGGATGGCATCTATACCTTTGACAATGTTCAAGGGGGTAATCTATATTTTTCTCTATTTGGAATTAATGAATGGAACATCATCATCATTTATATATTGAACTAACAATGGTGTACTGTTGCATGCAGTCCCCATATTTAGCTCTGACAGGTCCTACCCGTGCAATTGTGGTGGTGGATCCTGTCTACTTTGAGGTTGACCTAAAAGTGAAGGGCGCTGTTGAATCTGATGACAAAGATCTAAGCACTGTAGTAGATCGGCATAGCTTATATTCTGCGCCTGAATTTGGCCTGGTCAAGAGAGAGTGCACCAACAAGCTCAGCATGCTGGAGTTGACATTTGGCCGTATTGTTTCATCCGTGGAGGCCACCATCCAAGTGCAAGCCCTTGATAGGTCATTCCCCCATGGTTTTCGTGGAAAAGTTACTGCATGTACCGCCAGTGTTGACATGGAAGTCGTGCTGCTTGATTCTGGAAATGACAGAGTTGCCGTCAATGCTGATGGCATGATTGAGCTTTCGCGGAGGGTTGTTTCTGTTGAACTGGGTGGGGCGCTGAAGGTTGAAGTGGTGGCAGCAGAGGCCGCTGCCCAAGACAGCAAGGTTTTCACACCCAAGAAGGACGGCAGGAGCTCTTGTACCCTTACGGTTGGCACCTGCAAAATGGAGGTCACTGTTGCCTGGTCACGTTTCTCGCTCCTTCCTAAATACTGGAGAAAAGATGGCAAGCTCATACCATTTGGCAGATCGCTAGTCTAGTTGCTGTAATCGCCCTACATTGCATTGTTTTGCTAGCTAATCTTTTGAACTTGCTGCTGAGACCCTTTAACTTCGTGTTAATAACGATGGAACTGGGATCCCTAGGCTATGTAGTAGTTAGTATTTAGCGTCATATACTCGGTGCGCGTGTGTATATGTATCTCACATTCCTGAACCTGAACCTGAACCTGATGCAATGTATGTGTCGGACACGAAATCTTTTTTTATACCGATTTGTCGTTTGATGATTTCTTATTATTTAAGAAGTACACCGTGAGGGTTTTTTAGTTTTTATGGACTCGAGGCGTATGCCATGCGAGTGCCCAAGATCGATCATGTAAGTTGTCATATCTCAAATATGGATGAATTTTGATTCCTATGTATGTTTACACTGAGTAATCAATATGGACACCACGAATTTAATTATGGACTCCATGCATGACACGGTCGATTTGATACGGACTCGATCGGGAGGGAAGAGGCGCAAGCAGGGACTGTGGAAAGAACCAATGGCGAATTTGGACCATGGGATCTGGGCGATGGACGGTTAGGATGAACCAATTTGGAACAATTGAGTCAAACTCGTCCAATTCATACGCTTCTCACTTGTATGTTTGCTGCTTACGCTGCTTCTTATAATCTTGTATTAGCATATAGTAAAGTTTATATCTAATTCATAATATTTTTAAGGGTAATTTCCAGCTCACAATCTATTTCTAATTAAGCGAAACCTAATCTTTATCTAATCTTTACCTAATAATAAAGATTAGGTTTTTTTTCGTCGGTCTTCTTCCGTCCCAACGCCCGCAGCGCCCAGCACCATCGGATCACGATCGCAAGGTGACAGCTTTGCCGTTGCGCTAGGGTTTTGACGCGCGCCTGCGCACGCAGAGGGGATTCCTGCTAGCGCACGCCCGCCCCCAATCCCCGTCGTGTGCCTTGCATCCCTCCATCTCCCGTCCCCTCGTCTTCTCCGCGGCGGCCGCCCCCACCTTCTCTCTCTCCCTCGCGTCGCCACCGCCGCCTCCTCTCGCTCCCCCATGCCTTTGAGCCGCCGTGCCCGCGCCGCCACGACCTATCGCCAGATCCGTTGGATCCGCCACCGCTAGCCCCGCCGAAGCCTTCTCCTGACCGGTTGTCCTATGTTTCGCCGGCCGCGCCGCCCCCTCCCCCTTGCGGCCGCGGCGCAGCTCCGACGAGCAGTGAGGCCTGGGCGTCGGCCTCCAGTGAGTGGAGGGCACGAGGGAGGCCTGATCCACTGATAGTGTGCCCTGGGAAGGTCAAATCTGACGACAGCAGTCCTCGGGGCAGTCATAATCCCGTACACTGGCCATCACCGCATCCCCTTCTCCGTTGGTACCGCTTCGTCCTGTCTTGCTCTTCGCCTGGTGAGGAAAGCCATATTACTAGACCACAAAAGGTACAGGCTGACAACAACGAGGAACTAATTTTAAGGGAGGACTTGAAGGAAGGTTTCACAAAATTCGGCACAGTCAAGGTAATTTGGTATTTGATTGTGCTTCTTTTTACATTTGTTTTATGTCATCAGTAAAGATCTTTATTTACATCCTAGGGTAGTATATAACCTTCAGGATACCCTTTTTCTTGGTTTCATCTCTGAAACATTTGACTTAAGCTTTCTTAAACATTGACCAAAGAAATTGGAAAATTGAAGCTTAATTAACCAAAGAAATTCACATTTTTGAGGTTACACCCACCATCTAAGTTTTGTCAAGAATGCAATGCATAACATGTCTGGAATAGACATATTTCATTTGCAATCACACCAAGGATAAAAACACCAGATATGGAAAATTTAGTGGATGTCGACTGGTGCCCAGTAATCATGTGGTAACCGGCTGGTTACTGGGTCTGCCCTGGTATATTCTGGTTTCTTTTTCCCAAATTTAACATTTCTGACCTCATAATTTGTGTTTCATTATGAAGTATTATTTGATTCAATGTTAGAATCATATAGATTTACAAATCACAACATATATTTTATAAGGCGGTTCATCTAACCATCATCTGGCAAGATTGCTATATTTTTGTTCTATTCAGACTATTATTAAAAGAATTTTTCCAAATTTTATTTGAATAGTTTAATTTATTTTAGGTAGATGGACGCACAATCTATGTGACTAATTTGAAATACTAAGAGTAGTGTCAGAACATATTTTAGCCATGCAAAGATGATTGGTTAATTCTTACTCTTACGAGCCATTGTAGGCACATATATTTGTCATGGAAGAATGTTCCATGTACTGAGGACATTCTGCATGAATTCTGCAATTCTATTTCTTTGCTTTGTGGTTTCCACAAGGTCTTTTAACAGGATTTCTTTATCACATAACATCTGTTGATACCAAAATGTATTTTTTCTCCTTGTTTTTGAAGTATGTGGACTTCAGTAGGGGGGATGATTCAGGGTACATTCGATTTGAGGATGCTAAGGCAGCTGAAAAGGCCCGTGCATTTGCAGCTCTTGCAGATGAAGGTGGTTTGATTATGAAGGGCCACATTGTTACTTTGGATTCTGTTGCCGGTAAAACCTGAAGCTTCTTTCAGTTAAAATTTCTGTGAGCGTCTATTTAACTAAATTTCAAACACTCAAATAGATGTTTGTTACTTTATGTATCCTCAGAAATTGTAATTTATATGTAATAATATGAATATCATTCTTGTTATAAGTATTTATTTTCATCCAAATATGAGTGTGTTTAAGGCAGAATCACCTTTAAATAATTTTAATTGGTACTCAATATTTATCATGAAAATATTAATGATTCATCAATTTGGGTGTTGAAATGGAGTATGAATTCAGCAGATTCGAACACAATGATTGATCACTGTGTTAATGAAGCTACTATTTCAATCATGCAGGTCAAGCTGAGAAGGATTATTGGAATGCAATAAAGGGTGGTCAAGGGAAATGTAGAGACAATAAAAGTAACAGGGGAAGGTACTATTTATTTGTTACGTTTGCCTGTTCATGTTGCTTTCAAATTTGTTTTTCTTGTTTTAGTCTTTAGGTATCTGAGGTAATTATTACATCTAATTTGATTAGCCATTGAAATCTGAAAGAGAAATATCACACTTTACAAAAAAAATAAAATAATAGACATTGTATTTGGAATCATGTTGTTCAACTGTTTAAAATATTGTTATCCACCATCAAACTTGTTAAAATTTCATGAGTCAGGCATACAAAATAGTTCGATTCAGAGTCCTATATTTTTGCCTTGCTGTAACTCCACTGAGAAAGTTAGATGCAATCGAAATTGGTGTTAGGACTATACCGATGCCATGCAATTTTTGTTCTAGCGTGGTTATCATGGCAGCTTAGCATTGTTATACTGTTGGCAGAAGATAATTCAGGTCAGTTGTTTTCTGTGAACTTTCTAGGGACTGGAAAAATAACCGAGGTGGAAGGCACTTTGGGGGCAAGCGTGGGCGCCACTTTGACTCCCATGATAAAACTTCAAATAAAGCAAAAAAAATCGATGCTTCTGCTTAGAGGCGAGATACATCGATACTAGCTGGTTTGGGAGGAACATCGAGATCTAGCGAGGAACAGTGTGTGCTCTGCTGCCTCCATAACTTTGGAGGCGGCCTTTTTGTGTTATATTTTTGTTTATTTTTTCTTATGAGTTGTTCTGTATTTTGAAATACAAAAAATGAATATGAGCCATGTTGACGAGAGAGGATGAAAAACATTATATGGCCAATTCTCGAACAATAGTCTACTGGTAAACTCCCTCCGGTTATAGATTTTCGTCGTATCCGTTGTTTAAGATATGTGAAGTTGAAATTAGATTTCCTTTTTTAAAGTATGTGAAATTTAAATTTTAAACTGTGAATATGTTTTTGAAATATGTAGATTGGACACGTGAAATTTGGGTCTTTAAATTCACGTCCAAAAGTACTTGAGTAACATTATAATTTATAAAAAAGTATACATAAGATTTCTATATTTTAATTCATTTTCGTCAGTACCTTGTTGATGTTTCATAACGTATCATCAGCGATTCGATCAGATTTCGATGTTTAAATTCATTTGTCATGACGAACATGTTTCATAAGTTCATCGGTGCTTTGACCTTCAATCATGTGTCCATGTTTCAGTACTTTGTCCATGTTTTGGGAAACAAAAAATTCTGATCCATATCTCGGTCATTCGGTGGTGGAGGTTAATTTAGCACATGGAACGTCCCACACGTGCTGTGCGATGTTCAGATCACACACAATGAAACGTGAAGTTACTCCACTGCACAATAACTAACGAGTCTTTGATATGAGCCTCAATAGTTCAATTTACTTGCATACTTGGACACGAGCATCAGGGCTTCAACCATAACATCACAAGTTACACGTACACCACTCATGGGCGCTCCAACCATAAAACTGTTAGAGATATATTATACTGTGTATTGGGCTGTGTATATGGACCTGGCCCGTCCTTTGTTTGTATTAAGGTTTTCTAGCCTTTTTCTATTTTGTCCTTGTACTCTGTATATATACTGGTCCTTTGGCCTCTAAATGAATACAAGTGCTATTCTTGACAAAAACATCAGACGAGGATATGACATTTTTTTGAATGAAAATGACCTTATCTCCGTATCATCTGTCTCCCCGATCTCTCTCTTCTCTGCCACCAATTAGGGCAAAAAAATGTCATATATCCTCCGACATGTAGAGATGCATTGAGAACCGCATAATGACATGAATCTATTTTTTGCTTGCGAGTGATGGCAGTTTTACATCAGCATCGAGCATTAGCAATTCTCTAGTCTTCAAATTGAGCATTAGAACGTATCTACTTTCAAGCTATATCTAGCCAAATGGTGTAGATAAGTTGGTAAAGTAGTTCGCTTTCAACTCATGATAAGAGGGAAGTGAAAACTGCTGGGACGCTCCTGTCAATTCGTAAAGTTAAATCCTACTCCCTTCAGTTTTATAATACTTGTCGTTTTAGACATTGACACAGTCTTCGAAATGCAACTTTGACCATCAATTACTAATGAAATTTATTTACAAAATCCATGAAAATATGATATTGTGAAAGTATTCTTCAGGACAAATTTATATGTATGTTTTTTATGTACTCAATCCAAATAATTTAAAAGATTTTTACAAATAAAGTTTTAAAAGTTTGACTTAGGACAAACTTAAAACATCAAGTATTATGAAACTGGAGGGAGTACTTTTGATCCAGCATGTCTTTTTCACTGTCCCAACAAGAGACAAATCAGTTTCACCTACGGTACTCTTTTTTTCTTTTACTGTCATTTTCACCTACAGATAAAACAACGCCTACCCCCAACATTATTTTGACTGGACAATAGTTTCAGCATTGCAGGTTGGAGCAAGTCGATGACCAAGAACTGACTGCAAGAATAATGTGTTAATTAAGGTTAAGGATGACATCAATAGGCAAACACATCACTGTATTTTAACTCTTTCCAGATTTTACAGTTGATTTGTAAGATCTCACTAAATAAACAAAGAGTTAACTGTTGAAAGAAAGACAAAAATCTACCACAACGAGGGTTTTTGATACTGCTTTGAGAATCAAGATAACTTAAAGACCTCACGTTAAGGATGTCATCCAAGCAAGCGGGAGAAGAATTCAGACAGTATAGTTTCCGTCATCACAACGCCATACTTGTAAGAGTGAACATCGTTAACCATACTTTCCAGGTCCCCCACATCATCCATTAACATTGTAATGTAATTATTCAAGTTATTGGTGGTTCCATCTGAAATAGGTTGGAAACAGGTTAAAAAATGAGCTATGTGGTACAGCAAGAGAGACAACACAGAACTTAAGGTTCAATCAAATTAGCTGTGGATTAAAAGATTTCATATAAATCCAATGGAATTAAAGATAATGTTAAGCTTCAAATGAACCTGTTACTCACTGCTCTCTGTTTGGTCGTATAAATTTCCACGAGTGATTTTCAAGTTCTTAGCTTGTCTTTCTGCTAGCATTTGATAAGGACTCAAAACTAAAATAGTGGTGCAGTATGAGCTAGCACAAGAAAATGGTCAACACATATAATCTGGTACCTTCCGCAACAATTGGCTCATATTTTGGGGGCAACTCAATCCAATTGCCCACAGGATCCTTCATATGACTTCTATCTGATGCAAATGATCGAAGAAATACAGGAGCATGGATCACACGGAAAAGTCTGTAAACAACAAGAGGTAGATTATTAGTAAGCTCTTCAAAAAAAATCCTAGCATGCCTGCCCTTGTATATTTTATTATTTTTACATACACAAGGCCAAATTCACATTACTACATGTACACAGGGCCAAATTCACATTACATGTACACAGACAAAATTGAAGTATGGATCAGCTTTGATCTGATGTGACCTAGGAGGGAAAGATAGGTAGTCAAGTCCAGGGGCAGAGCCAGGGCATGTGCTGCAGCGTGAGCCCAGTCATGTAACCCTTTATACATTTACTTTTATCTTCGGAGCAAGTCGGACAATCATTTAGACAATGTGCACTATTTTGACTGCATGTGTTTGAAATGAATAATGCTTCATGTATAACATTATTTGGAAGTCTTATACTAGCACAATAACTTTATGATGCTTTATGTCAGCCCCACCAGAATACCACATTTACATTATCTAGTGTCTAATCAACATGACTATGCTGCTCCCCATGGGTCAAGAATAACCTAAAGACCTTCACAAAAAAGGAATAGCACCCCAAACTAGCATGTAAATAGAGAGTTTCTGCTCCATCTATATAAAGTTGAAGCACACAGATCTAAACTTACGCCGACACAATCATGATTGGCCAGCTCAGCTTAGCACAATTGTCATAATTCTAAATATGGATACATCTATATATTATTTAGGACATGCTAGATCTTAACACATGAAAAGAGTTGTATGTTAATTCCAACATGCTATAAAAACATCAGCATGTCTTAAACTTTGCAACAACTACATGGTATATGTAAGATACATCACAGAACCTGTTCTATGTAAATGCATAAGGATTTATTGATGATTTTCCACTGGTAATATGTGCATTTAAGGATTTGACACTCAATGCATCACTGACATGTGGATCACCGAGTGGAAAATACTGAAATGCACATCTTTGGTTGTGGCAAATCCTCAAATCTCCTCCAAAAGAACTATTAACACCAAAAAAGACAGAGCGCTTACCTTGCATAGATGGAATCACCAAATGATAGTGGTTGGATGGCAAAAGAAACATACTGGAAGAGTGGACAAGGGAAAGGAAGATTGGAGTCCAAATCCCAAACAAGATCAAGAGCCTCTCCGTTATTTCGCCTAGACTTTTCATATGCACAGCAACATGTAGGCAACACGTAATCGTAATTACATTCTATGCTAAAGCAAAATGACACATTCATCTAATTTAGTGTTTACCTGGATACAGATCACATGATAATCCCACAAGACAAATCCATCGTCAGCATGACTTGCTTTCTGATACCAGAGAGGAACCTGATAATGCAAGACAAATATATCATACACCCAGAAATGGATATAATATGGGGTGAATAGAACCATTACTAGAGGAGATTTAAGATGATATAAGAACTGGCGCGCGCGCGCGCACACACATACAGGTGGAGAATGCAGAATACAATAGAATCACCTTCTTTTCCTCGTTTGATATGAAAACGACATAGAGGTCAGTGCCCGCAGGATCAGCAATTCCATTTTTAATCAGTTCCTTGCATAGCATGTAAATATTTTCTTCACTACATGGTGGAAATAAAATGCATCTGTTATTAGTGCAAAAAAGATGAAAAAAACTTTTAATTTTGATCACATTATTTGTAACCACAAGAGAAACTAATGTGGAATAGATTATAAAGAGGGAATGGATGACAATGATTGAACATACATGAACTAATTGAACAAACTAATCAGAAATCCATGCATTACGATTTATACATGCAGTTTATACATGATGGGTTAGTAGGTGTGCTCTGGAACACAAGATAATAATTGTAGTTACAGAAACCCTCCAATATATATAAAGCTTCCTCCAAAGCATATAGTGTTAGAAAATCTCTGCGTATGCTTGGGAGTTGTAATATAATTGTCTGGGTATTTAGTAAAACCAAAATAAGGTGTGATTATGCTTCAAACAAGAAACGATAGTGGGTGACAAACTGGCAACAAGGCTGTGATGCTACCACATCTCCATCCCATTTAGCACACAGGGACAATCACATCCTAACCACACTGATTATCAAGGAGCACCAGATGAGATAGTGCAACTATGCTGCTCCCAGTTTTATGTAAGTTTAGGCATGCTTGGTTATCATCACAAAGACTATAAAACTTCTTACCACATGAAAACACAACTACACGCATAGAACTGTGTACTGTTTGGTGTTTGCAGTTTTAGGCCTGGAAGTACGATGTATAGGGACTGCATTGTCGCTAGTCCCCAACTACCCATCCCCATTTAGCACAGTATGGACACATTCTCAAGTAGCTGATAGCTCCACCACTAATCAGTAAATCCATTGGTCACATCTAGTTCAGCGTCAAGGGTTTTGCGATTGTGGGGAATGGGAAGATACATGCGAATTAAGTGAGACTTGAATCCCCTGGGGTGAGGCAGGAAGTGAATTCCCTCCTAATGAAGTTGTAAATTCTCATTCTATACTCCAATTCACACTAACCAATCAGGGGATTTTACAACCCACCTCTCTCGATTCCTATTCCCTCACTCTAATTCCCTCCAACCAAACTGCCCGTTAGATTAACCAGGTTACTTGGAGGAAATTGGATTTTTGCCCCAAAGTTGACGCACCTTTGTATTTTTGCTTAAAGTTGACGTGCCTTTGCTTTTTTGCCCTGTGTGGACTACCTAGGAATTGATTCCACCACGGGGGGTTTCTAGAAAAATCCAATTTCTATTGTGCAGCTGCTGCCTGTAATTCGTTGCTAGTTTTAATTTCCAGGAAAAGACTAGTGCTAGTTAATTTTTGCTAGCGTGCGGTTAATTTTTGCTGCATTTTTTGTTCAGCTGCTGCCCGTCGCAATTTAGCCTAGCTAGCGTCGCAATTTTTTGCTAGCGTGCAGCCACGGCGAGGGCGGCGCACGCGACGAGGGTTGCGCACGCGGCGGGGAGGGCGGCGAGGGTGGCGCACGCGGTGGGGAGGGCGGCGCACGCGACGAGGAGGGCGGCACACTCGACGAGGAGGGCGGCGCCCGCGGCGGTGAGGGCGGCGAGGGCGCCGGCGAGGCCATGGTGCGGTGCCTCTCGCCTGTGCAATGGAGGAGACGAAACGAACAGGCACAATAGAAATTGAATTTTTCTGGAAACCTCCTGTGGTGGAATCAATTTTTAGATAGTCCACACAGGGCAAAAAAGTAAAGGCACATCAACTTTAGGCAAAAATACAAAGGCGCCTCAACTTTGGGGCAAAAATCCAATTTCCTCGGTTACTTGCCACATTTAGCTAATCCGATTAATCTAACGGAATGGGCGTATGAGTGCACAGCCCATCCTCACAAATAAAAAGCTCCTTGCGAATGCTCACACTTCGGGTTCAAACACTAAAGTAAGAATTCATGGTGGAGGCAGCAGCTGCATCCAAGCTGAACAACTACGGATCAAGAATGGGCAGAGGGATTGGTTACCAGTAGAATGGGGTGTGAGTGAACGAGGAGGCATCGGGAGGCGGGTTGCTAGAAACCAGGGAGTGGGGAGGGGGGGCGGGAGGGAGAGGAGAGAGACCTGCGCCGCCCGGAGCACGGTCGTCGGCCATGGAGAGGGGGGTGCTCGCTGCTCAGCTCCGGCGGCGGCGACCCCGGCAAGGGCTTGTGGAAGCTGGCCTTCATGCCAGAAGCCCGGAATTGGTATTTGGGCTTTAAAACCTAGTAATGTCTCCGTGTTAGTCCGGCTCGTTCGGTAAATTCGGCCTGTTTGGTTTGCTGGTATCTACGAGCCGAGCCACGCTGTGAAAATATGATTTTTTTTTAAAAATATGTTAATTTTTATAAAATAATAAGCAATATTACGTTCAACAAAATTAAATAAAAAGACACATTCGCCACTCCACCACTGGCAAATCCTCCTTGTTGGTGTTAGACAACCACGCTACAGGGTGTAGTTTGAGGTTGCCTAGCAGTGCGTAGATTGTAGACGACGAAACAATCACAGATGAACACAGAGATGTAGGAGAGGAAGCATTCTTTATTGCTTTTTTCAGGAATACATAATAAATTGAAACCTCTCCTATTTATGATTGGGTGCTAGGGTTTTCAAAAAAAATTATTTTTTAATCCTTTTTTAAAAATTATTTTAATTTTAACCCCCGATAGAACTATTTACAAATCTAACCCTTTTAGACGCGCCAAACCGACCGGCGCGACATTTAAAGGCTGCCGCGCCAGTGCATGTGGCGCGTCAGAGGTGCCACGCTGGTCGCCAGCGTGGCATTTTGTGGGGCCCACCTTTGCCGCGCCACATGCACCGGCGCGGCAAAGGCCTGGCAGGTGGGCCCGCTTTGAGTAGCCCGCGAGCTCTTTTTTTGCTCGGTAGCTGATGTGTGGGCTCTCTTGCCGCGCCGCTGAGCATGGCGCGTCAAGCAATCCTATAAATATATATGGCTGCTGCAATTGGCAAAGAACCATTCGTAGCCTGACGGTAAGCTGTGCAGCACTCAAGAGTCACGAGTTCGATCCTTCACTAGGCCATATTTTTTTGGTCATTTCAAAAAAATGTACAAGGCAAAATAAAAATGCAAAAAATATGGAATTTTTTTTAAAATTCACAGTTTGTCGTGTAGTTTTTTTTAAAATTATCTAACGTGACGAAAAAAATACATATGGAAAAAATTTGTAAATTCATAGTTTATCGTGTAGTTTTTTTATGGGGTTGTAACAAAAATTACAACCTGTTCGGCGACGTCGACTGGAAGAACGTCGTGTGGGACTCCGACCAGGTCCCCGACCAGATAGTGATCCATCTTTACCAGCGCTTAGCTAGTTGCATGACTCTGATTGCTGCTACGTGTTAGTAATATGTACGGGGATTACCGGGTTAGCACATTGCACGTTTACATTAGCACTCTGTAAACATGTGACTTGATGATCTTTTTTGTGCCTTTGATAATTTTTTAAATAAACGTTAGATAATTTTGTAAAAAACTACACGACAAACTATGAATTTTAAAAAAAATCCATATTTTTTGCATTTTTATTTTGCCCTGTACAATTTTTTGAAATGACAAAAAAAAATATGGCCTAGTGAAGGATCAAACTCATGACCTCTCTCTTGACAGAGGCACAGCTTACCACAAGGCTACGAAGGATTGTTTGTAAATTACAGCAGCCACATATATTTATAGCATTGCCTGACGCGCCATGCTGAGCGGCGCGGCAAGAGAGCCCACACATCAGCGACCAAACAAGAAAAGAGCTCGCAGGCTACTCAAAGCGGGCCCACCTGCCAGGCCTTTGCCGCGCCGGTGCATGTGGCGCGGCAAAGGTGGGCCCCACAAAATGCCACGCTGGCCGTAGTCGACCGTGGTCGCCAGCGCAGCACCTCTGACGCGCCACATGCACTGGCGCGGCAGCCTTTAAATGTCGCGCCGGTCGGTTTGGCGCGTCCAAAAGGATTAGATTTGCAAATAGTTCTATCGGGGGGTTAAAATTAAAATAATTTTTAAAAAAGGATTAAAAAATAAATTTTTTTGTAGGGTTTCGGCTGGTCCATCCAAGTGGGTCCTACCCCTTAGCCGAGCCAGGCCCAAGGCCGGCACGACTGGGTATGATTCCTTAACACTCCCTCTTGGACCTTGCCGTGTGATGCATATGCCCCAAAAACTCCACAAAAACCCAGTGAAAAAATATTAAAGAAAGAGTACATAACATACGCTTACTTGTACGCACGGATTTGCCTCGTTAAAAAACTCACGTGAGAAACTTCATTGAAAATTCACATAAGAGAAAAAAGTACAGATCCATCCAATGTTTCTTCATATTCATATATCCATTCATTCAAGTTGGGTACTCGAACTTCATGTTCAAGATTTCAATTCATAATATATGAAATTTCTTCTCCTTGAATTCTGCACTCCTTTGAGTCTTCTTATTCTAATTCCTCTCACGCATCTTTCAAAGATAGATGCAGAGAGTGACTTATCAAATAAGTTTGCTATATTCTCAATTGACTTAATGTGCAGAAAACTGGTTCTTTTCTTGGGTTTTATATACTTAATAAATTTCCCTTCACATATCCAGTCTACAATTTGTGCGACACAGTTTCATTATTTTCATAAATGATAATAGGGTTCATTCAATGTACAAGCCACATGATTGAAAATATGAAATGACCATCTTCAAAGCCATGCATATTCATCATAGACTTCATTCAATGCTATTAATTTTCAAGTGGTTTATCGACATTGACATAAGAGTCTGCTTTGATGACTTCTACTTAATACCAATTCTTACCACATAGGAAACATATTCATATTCATATCTTGTTTCTTTTATTCCAAGATTTCTTTTTCTTTGGAGGTATCAGGAGATGTCTTTAATTCTTTCAAATGTCCTTCCTATGCTCTGCATTATATCAAGTTGATAAAATTAACGGTAACTGCAACGTACAGCCGGCAAATGTATTGTACTGCCATATGCTATTCACGAGGTAGATGAGCCATTCAAATTCTAAAACTTCATGTTTCTAAACGCCCACTCATCCCTAGGACTGTACAAGTCTAGATCTGTAAGAAATGACCGACCAACCATTGGGTTTTCATAAATACACCTCAAAATCAAGCCTTTCAACACGATCAACGTGTAGATTGACTGGTGTAACGAGATTCATTTTGGCATATGCTCAAGGTGTTAACCTAAGCTGCAATGGCCAATCCATTTATCTCTTTCTCATACTTCAAGTATGTGCTTTATTCTTTTCTTCAATCTGTATGGTAATATAAAGAATTACACAATACAGATTTCTATTCGCTCTATCTTGATTCAGGACAATGATACTCATATATCATCATATATAAGTCCGTCCAAGTCTCTTTTCAATTACAACATCGTTTCAATTCATTTTCTTTCTCAACTTTCAGTTGAGTACTGCTATTGAGATAAGGGTATCTAAATGTTACAACACTCATGATCAGGGAATAATTTTCTTTGTAATCAACGCAAAAGGGCTGAGTGAAACATTGTGCTACCAACCTTGCTTGGTACCATACCACTTTATTTTTTTCACTTCTCCTTTCGAACAAAGGCCATGGGGCATACACGAGGGAGTGTGCGGCGAAGAGGCCTAAGCACTTCTTCTTTGTTCAGAGAAAATAGTTTCGCGATATTGCCTTCTTCCATTGTTTTCGGTCCAACCGTGTCTTACACTCAAAGAGAGATGCGGGCTCAGTATCCAGTTCAATTATTTTGGCAATCTTCTTTGCAAATTATATGTCGACATTGGCTGTGATTCTATTCAATATTTCTCCGAAGTGTATAGAATTTATGGTCATTTCTTTATGGGGTGCTTCGTGCACTTGTGCTTCTTGCACCATTACTTGCTCTGCACCGCTATTTTCCAATCGCGGGAGCAAGGATCTTCAGATGGTTGCCGATGTGCGCATTCACATGCTCGTCTGCACGTCTTTCGGCACGCTCGTTTGCATGTCTTTCGGCTTCTTCTTCAATTCTTTATTCTTGTACCGGTAAATTCAAATCTGAGAGTGCCTCGCTAGCAGGCTGCTCACCAGCACCAGGTCTCAACTGGCTCCCCTTCTATTTTCTTTAGGGCATTTTCATGATCGCCAGCAAGGGCGGCGGCCTGCAGGCGAGGAGGCGCGCGGCCCAGCCAGGGCGGCGGCCTGCGGGCGAGGCAGCGGCAAGACGTCACCACATTAATATTGTGTGAATTAATCCAAATAAAAGAATGACATAATAAGATGTAGTTAAAAAACTAGGTGTAATATGTATTGAAAGTCGATATTCATAGTTATGTTAGAATATTCTAAAAATATAATTTTTATAAGTTATATTACATAGAAATGCATTATATGAAATAGAAAAATTATACACATGTCATTATAAAGTTGTTGATTCCCCATGCAACAATAAAATGTGTGCTCTGGACCCACATGTCATAGACACAACAGTGAAATCTTTGCAAAGTGAGAATTTTATAATAGTATTGATGCAATTTACCATATGAAATATAAATATATAGAACTAAATATTTATTGTGTAGTATTATCTTTGATCAATAAGTAAAAAAAGAATAAGATAAGATATTGCTAGATATTTTTTCAAACATAAAAATATTGATTTTTTTATAGATGATTCTAGATTTATTTTTATATAGTTTGGGTTGTGCCACATGGCGACAACATAACGATATAATAAGAATATAAATACATGCTTATTGTATCATCAAATCCCCTCCATTACACTACATTGTACTCCCTCCTTTCCAGTATGTAAGGCATAATTTGTTTTTACTTTTTTTCCAATATATAAGGCGCAACTGCATTGACCGTTCAAAAGTTCCAGAAATACCCTTCCCTGTGTAGGAAACTAATTAATTCTAGAATCGCATTATTTCCTTGCGCTGATATTTCCTTCCCTTGCATGACGCTGAGAAAAAATCATCGCATTAATTAGGGGCCATTAATTAGGGGCAAATCAGGAATCACAAGTGCTATACACGGTCTCCTTGATATTCACGAAACTCAAATTATGCCTTACATACTGGAAAGGAGGGAGTATTATTTTTTAATAGCAATATTAAGTCTATGGTTTATAGAATTAACTTCCTTTTGTAGTTTTTTCTCTAATTCATCAATTGCCCCCTTTTTCTTTAATAACTTGGGGAATCCAGTATGGATTATGACGTGGATCATATCGATTTCTTTTTGAATTTCTATATGTGTAATTACTTCGAAATTGGAGTCTGATTCTATTTTTCTATTCGAGCCAAACTCTTCCATCACCATTATGTCTCATTAGAACTTATTATTAAACATATAATAAAATAAATTAGAGAATCCTGTAATAAGTCATTATAAAATTAGAAAAATTTGTTAATAAGTTAAATATTTTGATTTTGTTAAGTTATATTTATTAGTTTGCCCAGGCTTCAAAAAAATCTTAGATCCGCCACTTCATGTCCATGTTTAAGTGATTGAGCAAAGTTCCTCGCTTTTTTCCCCTTCAAAGGAGTGGAAGACTTGATGAGTCAAAGAGACAAGTTATTCACTCTTGTTGCTTATGCTACAATATACTTGGTCCTTGTTGCTGTGTGAGCATCGTTGAGCCCTAATTTTTATTAGTGGCATTGATGACAAATTAATTAATATTAAAGTGCTAGGGGTTTTTGGACTTCTCGGAACCCTAGCAAAGACTCGGTGGTTTTACAAACCCTAATTCGAAGCGACGTAAATTTCCTGAGCTGCTCCAAGTTTTCAAGTACGTGACCGGGCGAGAGATGAGGTCACGTATAGATTAGGAGTAGTTAGGTTTATTTTCTGTTTTTCGTCGGATTTCAAAAGGGGTTCGAATATCTCGGACTATGCCGGATCTTTGCGAATTCTTGAAAACTCGGTTTCCGTAGTCCACCACATCTATAAATACCTAAATATACTCTTGTGAGATTTCTAGAGAGAGAGAAAAATCCACCTATTTTTCGAGCCACGCTGTGAAAATATGATTTTTTTTTAAAAATATGTTAATTTATATATATATATATATAATATTACGTTCAACAAAATTAAATAAAAAGACACATTCGCCACTCCATCGTACAAGATACTAGACAGGCACGCGCGCCGGAGAGGTCGGGAAAAGCGCTGGCACCACGGGCGCGCGGGAAGGGGTCGGGAAAAGCACTGGCGCCAGGGGAGCGCGGGAAAACGCGGCTGCGGCCACAGCGCGCGGCGAGCGCGCGCGTGAAGCCCAGCGCGGCAGGGGAAAAAAGCGAGGAAAAAAAGGGGGACGCGGGATTCGAACCCGAGCGGTCTACGTAACGAACGGGCTAAGCAAACCAACCGGACAAACCACCCACCTGCCTAAGAGATGGGGAAAAAAACATTTTATACGTAAAAAAGAAACGGACGGCCGGATCTGTAAGGTTCGCGCGATCGGACGGCCGTCGCGAGGCCGGGCGGGGAGGCCCGCCACGTGGCTGCAACAGAGCACCTCAACCCCCGCTTATACATTTAATAGATAGATATATGGATAGGGCAAATCCACCTGTTGGCATGATGGAATTTAAATCTTGTCCTTTAAACGGGTGAGACTTAACATCACAGTAATCCAAATTTACTCGATACTTCACCACAGACACCTTTACTATTTTCTCGTAGGTGCATTCGTTTAGGCTCAGATTAATATAAATTTAATAAAAAATATGCAAAACTCAAGTAGACTCGAACAAAGGTTAAAATTGGTTCAAATAGGCTTAGCAAAAATATGTTTTTAGTAAAAAAACAGATAGATATAATTGACGGAGCTTTAGTAGGCTCCCATGAACCTTAAACTCAAGTAGATTCAATAAAATATAATCATTATTTAGAATATTGAGATTATGAACAAACTCGACAACGCTCGAGTCCCTAGTTCAAATGGCTTGCTAGCTTGCGAGCTTTTTTTAATAGCCCTAGCACTTTGCCGATGAAAGTCGTCTACAATCTCACCGCATGTCACTACCAGCGTCACCTGATCTCATCCTCTCTCTCATTATTCTTCATCTCTCTTTTTCTCCTCATCTTTCTCTCTCTATCCCCCATCTTTTCTCTAAGTGAGCTATTTTGTGTTTGCACGCAAAAAATAATTAAAAAATAGTTTTAGAATTTTTGAAACGACTACTAAAAGTTACGAAAAAATCGTCGCAAATTATGACAATATATAGACTATATAAAAATAACAAAATTTGCTACAGTAATACGCAACGATACGATACGCTAAAAAGAACAAGGCCTTAAATGCAGTAGTGAAGAAAGGTAAAGACAATTTATTTCATGTGGTTCGGAGCCGAACTCATGCTCAAGCACCTTTGTAACCATCTGAGGGCTCATGCAATCACCGTGGCAAGCTCCTCAAGTCCACGCCACCAACCATCTTAAAGACAAGCCCTCCGAAAGTAACAAGCTCTTACTCTGATCACACCAGATCAAGGACTCTGTAATGATGCATACGGTTAAGCGAGAACACTTAGAAGGATGAAAATCAATGCTCTAATTCTCTCGCTTTCTAAAAGATTGTTGCTCTAGTTAAAGGAAAGTAAAAAATCTCACTTGCTATCTGAAAAAACTAGCTGTTGAGAAAGAGATTCCCAAAAAATTACTCATTATGGCTCCATCAATTTTAGTTCGATGGAATGACAAAAACAGTTGTCTGGAGCCACCAGACAGGGGACCGATGACCACAAACCCACGAAACTCCACTTCATCGAACCCAGTCCGAAGAGCTTTGGATTTGCAGTCCAATGAAGACCAAACCATATGGGCTGAAGCCACCCAGACCCCCGTCTGCAGGCACCTGACTCCAACTGCCCCGCAGGACAGAAACTTTCCACATCCATCAATTCCCTGAGGATGCCTGGACCCAGGCTAGATAACAATGCGAATCCTAGAAATGGGCCTGACGCACGCTGCTCGTACCATATGTAACGCCCACCAGACAAGATTTGACGAGAGCATGAGCTCAAAACAGATTTGAACAACCTCTCTCTAAACCCAATTAGAGCACCATCGAACCCAGCCGAAAAACAATCACATAAACTAAGTGAGTCCCTAAGGACTCACCAAACCAAGTCTGGCAGCCTTCGAACCTAATCCAAAGGACACATCAAACACTAAGTTGAGCCTCTATGACCCTATTGGACCCATCTAATGGAGCCGACAACCGAAGAAACCAAGGATTTTACTATCCTAGCTCTAACGACCTCGCACTCGCACACTCTCTCAACGCTAATGATAAGGCACAAAAATCCTAGAGAAGAGGACAGCGTGCAACGCGAAGGTCCAAGATCCGACGAGTTTAAAGCATTTCGATCCCCTTATCAAGCCAGAGATGCTAACAATCTCTTCTGGTAGAAACTCGATCTGGCTAAGGCCATGTACATTTCAGCTTATTGTAACGTGGCGTAGCGTTTCAGCAAAATTTATCCTTTTTATATAGCCTATTTGGTGTAATAATTTTTAATGATTTTTCTCAGGTTTTTAGTAATTCCCATAAAGATTTTAAAACTATTTTTAAATTATTTTTTTATAATATTTAAACTACTTTTTAAATACTCTAAAAATTTATTGAAACGCTACGATACACTAGGTCTTAGCTTTTTTTTAGATAATGGAATAAAATTCTGACCTCTACATCGTGAGATGTATACAGCCAAGTTCACAAAGAACGGTTCGACTTAAGACAAACAATCTTAAGACGAGCAAAATAAAAATTACATTAAACAAAACATAATCTATGAAAATTTCTTCAACCATAATTATTGAAAAACATCATAGCCACCTTTTCTAAAGATTGGCATGCTTCGATAAATGGTTGCCGGTCATCCTCCTTATGCAAAAATGCCCAATGCCTTAACCAATATGTAGATCTGAAAATGCCCTGCAAAAAAGATGTATCTTTGCGTTTGTCAAAAACCACATTATTTCGACAAAGCCAAATAGACCAAAACATAGCTGCCATGCCAGTGAAAAATTGACCTATCTTTGATAGTCTTAAACCATGGATCCAATTTTCTCTTAAATGAGAAAGACTCCATGGTAAATCTAAATTTAGAGCTATGTGAACAATTCGTCACATAGATCTAGCAAAGTGACAATCAAAGAACAAATGTTGAATAGTTTCTCTTTTATTGCAGAAAACACATTGCAAATTGTCCTGCCAACCACGTTTTGCCAAATTATCCTTTGTAAGAATGACCTCTTGATTTAAGTACCAAAGAAAGATTTTAATTTTCAAAGGAATTCTAAGTCTCCAAATATAATCATGGGATGAAATTGTTATAGTATTGATCATTTTTTTGATACATTGATTGTACCGAAAATTGACCACTTTTATGTAAATTCCAACAAAAAACATATTGATCTGACTCTAAATGGAGCACAGAAAGTTTTAACTTTAGCATGTGGCAATCTCTTAAATTTTGGCCTACTAAAGCTCTCCGAAAGGCGATATTAAAAGTAGATGAGTTAAGAACTTCCGAGACAGTGACATGCTTTTTTCTGACTATGGCAAAAAGATTTGGATATTGTTCATTAAGAGGAGAATGTTCCAATCAACTATCTTCCCAGAATCTAATTTGGGTACCATTTCTTAATTTAAAATGTCCCCATTTTAGAAAATCTAGCTTTACTTTCATGAGACCTTTCCAAAATTGAGAGTCCCTCTGTTGGGAATGAGCTTCAGAAAAAGTTTTATTGACTAAATACTTATTTCCGAGCAATCTTTGCCAAATGCCCTCTTCATTTAGGAGTTTAAAAATCCATTTACTTAGAAGACACTTATTTTTAGTATCTAGATCTTGAATACCTAGACCACCTTGGTCTTTGGGACGACAAAGAATATTCCATCTGGCTAAACGATATTTTCTCTGTTGATCGTTGCTCTGCCAAAAGAAACATTTTTTGATGCAGGACAGCTGACACCCTATAGGAGCTCGATCTGGCTCCGCCGTGCGTGGCCCGCTCGCCGCTCAGACATATGCTCCGCGTCCCTGATGTGGCCACCTAGCCCCACAAAACCTCCTGCCTCCCACCCGTCAGCCCGTCGCTTTCAGCCGCCACAGTTCACAGGCCAAAAATAACCGAGCAGGCAGAGGTGGCGCTCAGCCGCTCAGCTCGTGCTCGTCCCCTCCTCCGAACACGGCTTCCACCAAGCACTGCCGGCGAAGGAGAAGGGGGAGGCCTGGACGACGTCGAAGACGAAGGCGGCGCGGCGAAGGCGCGGCAGCAGCTGGATCGCAGCCATGTCCGCGGACGAGGCCGCGCCACGCAAGGTACGCGCCCCCGCGAGGTTCCCCCACGAATTTGTTCTTTCTTTTTGGTTGGTTCGTGCGATTGGGTCACGCGAAATTTTGGGAGTTTTTTTTTTTGCGCGGGCGAATTCGGCCGGGTGGTCCGGCTGATTGTACGGCCAATGCGAGCAGTTCGTGCGCGCGTGAAGTCGTGATGCGAAAATGGTGGTCGGATTTGTAGCAGTGCGATGTCATGGCGTCGTGGATTTTAGCGGGAATTTCTCTCTTATTTGGGCAATGGAGAAGTATTAGTTTGAAAAAAATTGTGGCTAGGAAACAAACCGCCGCTTTGGTACCACATCGAGCTGTTGGTCCTGTAGAATATTTTCCTCATGAGAACTACTAAACGTGTTTAAAGTGGAGAAGCATGGCATGGTTAACAATTATGCTCTGAAGTTGCGTCTTTTTTTCTTCTTCTTTGGGTTGACTGAAACACCTCATACAGTCATACCTGTCTTTGACATTTAGGTGAAGAATATGTGGTGCCTTTTGATTGGGCATTGAAGAATATGCGGTGCTTTTTTGGATTGGGCATTGACTTGTTTGTGACATAGTGACTGATGCACTAGGGAATGTATTTCGAGTCTAAAAAAGGAGTTTGCAATGAAAACCATGGATGCTATCTGTTGCGTGGAGCAATTCAGCTGGTTGCCTTATCAACTTGCACAACTGTTGCTAGTGGCATATGGTACAGCTAAGCATGCCCTTACAGTTTTCCCAAAATATCTGCCTTTTCTATAATTATATAATATGTCTTAATACGATTGTTCATATATTTGAAAACTAAGATTAAACAACCAGTCTCTGTTGGTTAGGTTATCCTTGTTGTCAGCATATGAACACCATTTAATCGTTTGTCTCTATGGTGATTTTAGAAACCTTAAGTATGTTGTATGTTAGATTTCATGTTATCCTAAATGACATTAATTCTATTGCAGGTGTGTGACGAGACTATAGACCTTAGTGTCACTGCCTCACATCAAATTGAAAATGGAGCCTTCACCACAGTTAGTTCTATGGAATCCGAGAAGGCGGCTTATGCATTTCTTCCTCAAACTCCTATCAAGTCAACTGATGCACACCTTGTTGAGTTCTCTGAGGCTATGAGAAGTAATAAAACAAATTCTTAATGGCATCATTTAAAGTCTGTTGCTCTACTTTCTAATACCTTTAGATGTATTTTACAATACTCTTTTGCTTATAATGACATAATTTTGCATATGGAAGCTGTTGCAAAAACTTTGCGACAAGTTGCAGAAGGGAAAGCTGCTGCTCAAGCAGAGGCAGCTGAGTGGAAGCGCAAGTATGAATTAGAGAAGGCGGTCAAGGCACACACACAGATAATGAAAGGTCTGCTTTGCAAGACTGGACTTCATGGTGTTTTTTTTTACTGTATGTTTGAAACTTCTAAAAATATCATAAGCACAATCTTCATCGGGTTCTGTTACCGTGAATCTTATGTGTTAAATGCTCCAAAAGCTTACATGAAGGTTAGCTCTGGAATTCTAGGAACAAGAAGGTAAAATAGGGACACATATGTTTGCACTGTAATTCATATTGGAACCTGATACTACATGTGAATTCTGACAAGAAAAATAATACCTTGAACTAAGCTGTAAAATCTGCAGCCTGCAGTGACCATGACAAGGACAAGTTAGAGATTTTGGCTAGCCAACTGACATTGGAGGCTACCTCAGCTGATCAAACAGGTTGTTGCGGAAGCCATGGGATCTGCTCACATCAAATTCTCCAGGATGAATGCTCTGGACCTAACCAAAAATTAGATGACAAGATTGTTGGAAGAAAGGTAACCTTTGGACAAGAATATCCTCTTATACATTTGTTTGCAGCTGTTGATATCCATGGTCCTGCTGATGTTTTTTTTTGTTTATGTAATTTTTTTGCTGATAAAATAAACCCAAATTCAGTTGTTCGCCATCTAATGCTTCTGTAGTTCCTATCATTACTTATAGTTTCCTAGAATAGTGAAATTAAGCTGAAAAAAATGAGTAGAAAAAATGGAATAACTTAAATAAATTCTGGTATTTTTCTGCCCATTTTTACTGAGAATTATTTTGTTGTAAAATGTTTGTCCCAGTATGCCTTTTGACAGTGCTACGTTTGTTCCTTATTTTGTTAAATTGAACAGCATTTGCACCACTACTATGAAAAATAATGATATTTAATGCAATTTTTTTCAAGACTCATCTAATTTGACGAAGTGAGGATGATGCTTACATTTTAAAAAGGATCATGTCGATTTTTAATGGCTTGACAAAGCGAATGATAATCTCAGAACCTCATTATATAATTGGCTACGCATGACACAATGTTTCACCTGTGATATACATTCCTTTTCCTTTGTTTCTCTTGTACATGAACCGTCATTACACACCCCTCTTGTAAGTAAAACCTTGTTACACACACTGTCATGTTTGGCTCCACCTACAGGTGCAGGGGGTCAGCAGTCTTGTGGCCAGAGGGGGTCAGAATAGAATCAGTTAGCTCTTAGTTTGTTAATCATTATTGTCCTTTCATTGTTATCTCTAGTTAGTTGTAAGCCGCAGCCTTAAAAGTCCTAAGTCCCCAGTTGGTTGGATTGAGAAATAATATCGTACATCATTGAGACTCTCAGTTCTTGCATCCGCAGCACTCGCCTGGTGACCCACAGATGTTGCTGAGTCTACGCCCCAACCTGTAGCTATGACTTCCGTAGCCAGGAACATGACATGCACATGCACGCTCACTGTTTCATAGTTGGTTCAATTTGTCATGAAACAGTTCCCCCCCTTATATTTGCAGGCATCATTTAGACTTTCATGGGGATGCAATGGGGATAAGAATGGTCAGCACAAGCATGATTTTGTGTCCTTCGAAAAAGGGGATATAACAACAGCAGAACGCAGCAATAAACAGGTACTCAGGTAGCCCTTTGTGTTCAGTTTGACCCATTTGATAGAATGGCTTGTCTATTTCCATTAGTCAGAAATGATTGTTGAGATAAATTCAATGCTGTGTAATCTTTTCATGCCAACTAATGATGTGCTTTCAGATTTTGTTAATATGGGAATCTCCTCCGTATACAGTTCTTTTTATGACTAAACCCAGCATCTTTTTTCATGCCCACTAATAATGTGCTTTCAGATTTTGTTAAAATGGGAATCTCCTCCGCAGACAGTTCTTTTTATGACTAAACCAAATTCTTACTCTGTGCATGCTCTCTGTGCCGAAATGATTAGGTATGTTTGCTTGCAGCATTGCCCAAATGTTTTTTTATTAATTTTTTAATCAATTATCTAGAGGTTTGTATTTAATGTAGCATATGCACTAATTTTCATACGCATTTTCTACAGATGGCTCAAAGAGCATAATGGTATAGATATCTTTGTAGAGCCACGAGTTAGCAAGGAATTACTGATTGAAGATTCTTACTTCAGCTTTATCCAGACGTGGCATGATGGTAAGAATTCTCTGTATATTTTAAATACATTTTCACTGTACTACTTCAGACCGTATATTTGGGGTGTTAGGAATTAAGATATAAGAAGAATATGTTATGCATGGTTGGATGTTTGTTCTTTCTAAAATCTCAATAACCTGATTGTAAATAATGGCTCTGGTAATTACTTATGAGATGATGATTACATGTTATGATGATTTACTAATTACATACAGGAAGATAAAACTGGTCAATTTTACTTGTGTACCTCCAAGATTGATGAGCATGCAAGTGGGCTTTTAAGTAAGACTAGCGAGCATGCATGTGCATGGAACTGTATATGTTATAGGAAGTGTGTAATCACTTTCAAAAATTTTAAAATTGTATCTCATATGTATGTGTGTGTCGACCCGTAGTTGATCCACTTCATTTCTTCCTCATCTACCTCCACCTCTGGCATCTAGTGGTGCTGCCATGGTGCAACAAGAGAGAGGTTATGCATCGCACATGCCTTCATATCGAACAGATAACCAGGTTGGGTTTGGGCTTGAGGTGGTTCATGATGGAGAAAAAGAGGAAAGGTGAAGGCTAATCAGAGGTTCAGCATAATTGAGTTCCCTAAATTGGTTGAGAAATTTCAACTCGAGATACAAGCCCTCCAATTAAATCTGAAGAAGGGTTGGGATATTTTGTGCCAAGAGTGTCAACCAGGCTAAATTTCTACCCCTCACCATGGGGTTTTGTGGGGGTTTGTAAGCACCATCTTGTCAATCGTCTAAATGGCTTACTGGTGGTTTCATGTTTTTAACACGCAACAAAAATCTACCTTTTCCATCAATAAGACAATAATCAGGTTTCTTGGTGTTATTTTTGACGGCGTGCTCTACGCTCAACCACAGCGGATCACACCCCTATCAGATTTTCACTTCTGCTAGCCGATCAGCTCGAGTCCGGTTCGATTCGAGCGTCGAGCACGGCAAGGAGCGACACGCAGCGATTACCCAGGTTCGGACCCCCTCTCGGGTAAAAGTCCTACTCCTGTCGAGCCTTAGCTCTTTTCTTGTTGTGGTTATATGGGAATGATTACAGAATGCTTCCTCCTTTCCTTCCTTCTCTCTCCTCCCCTTTTATACAAGCCACGAGTTGGCGGAGAGAGCCGAGGGGTTGGCAGTACAGTACACAGAGTACACTGATCAGATTTGAGAGACAAGACAGGAGAACCGAAAACGTGCTACTGCTGCCGAGCAGCGCCGCCCACGCGCGCTTCGCAAGTGGCCTCTGACTCGTGTGAACACGCCGGTGAGGGAGTAGGCGGGGCTCAGCTTGCACCGCCTGACGCGGGCGGCCATCCTGATGACGGCAAACTCTCTCTGCTGATCAATTCCGCCGAGCCACAGTGACAGTTGATCAGAGCTACAGAGGTTACTGTGGCGGTAATCATCTTTTCATCGGTCCATCCGCGCGTGATGTCGCATTTAATGCGCCTGTCCTTCGCAGCAGGGGAGAGCCTTCGCCCGGAAGACTCCCCTCGGGACGCTTCCTGCCGCGCGGGGCCCTTCTGACAGTGAGGAGGCTTCTCGCGCTCGCCCCGCGCTCTGGGGCCTGGTCACCCGCCTGACGCGTGGGGCCTCGCCCGGCGTGCCGAGGAGCTCGCCCACACGCTAGGGCCTGATCGCCCGCCGACGTGTGGGGCCCTCACCTGGCGCGCTGAGGAGCTCGCCCACACGCTAGAGCCTGATCGCCCGCCTGACGTGTTGGGCCCTCGCCTGGCGCGCTGAGGAGCTCGCCCACACGCTAGAGCCTGATCGCTCGTCTGACGTGTGGGGCCCTCACCTGGCGCGCTGAGGAGCCGGCCCACACGCTAGGGCTTGATCGTCCGCCTGACGTGTGGGGCCCTCACGTGGTCTTCCTTAGGACTCTTTATACACTGGTATTTATTGTACCGACAATTTTAATGTGATATAAACTCTTTCCTTTATAACGAAGATACTGAGAACAAGGTGCTTTAAGTCTTGACTCTAAGTAGTTTGTAATGTGGTATGCTTGATACTGGGTTGCTGTTAATGCTTGAGTGGTCATCTATTGTTAAGCACTCCCTTTTCCATCGATGATTATTATCTACTAAAGTTCTTTTGCACTTTCTTTCTCAATGATTTAATGCTTGACTGATTTATTTTGTTGCCCAGCTAATTAGAAAACTTTGACAGATCAGGAAATACAGACACTACACACAAAGGTTGATCTCATTATAACTCTTGGTGGTGATGGAACTGTTCTATGGGTATGCAGTTTAAATCATGTGACAATCTATTGAATTTGAGAGTTGTGGTTGCTTTGGAAACATTTTTAAGAACATAATTTCATTGCTCTTTCTTAGACCATGCACTGCCAACCCAAGCTTTCTTTAGCCTGGAGCCTGGTCATATGAACCAACAAATGGCTTAGTCACCTTATCTTTAGTCAACCACTCAACCAGACTCGTATGGTGGGTTAACCATTTAACCAAGGACCATGACTATGTCTATTTGATATTGGTAGTGGTAGTTTAACATAGTTTGAGCAATATGCGAGGATGGTGGTTAAAATTGAAGGCCTGACTTCCTATAATATATCTCTAAGACAAACTAAGCGTTCATCTTGCTTTCCATATTTCTTATACAGTGCCATGACCTGCATTCTAGCTATCATGTTGGTACTATAAGTTGAAGAATGTCTACTATTGGATAACTCCATAACTCAGATGTTGTCTGTGTTACATTGAAACAGATGCTGTTTCTGATTTGTTGTTCTCCAATAAATTTCAGCATTTATGGATTTGCATTCTAATCTACTTAAGCCAGGCAGTTGATTAAACATATTTTAACAGGCTGCATCATTATTCAAGGGACCAGTTCCCCCAGTTGTTGCATTCTCACTTGGATCATTGGGCTTCATGACTCCCTTCCGTATCCTTATTTACGATTGTTGAATGCTTGCTAATATATATGGCAATTTTATGTCTGCTCTTACACTATCTGCAGCTGGCCACATAAGATCCATGACCATATTTAGTCATTAGAATATTCAAACCAATACAGACTTCTTGTACGTTCACAATTTCACATATTCAATACCAGGGTTGTGTAAGTATTTTGCGGCAGTGACAATTTTTTTACTTAACAGAGCTTTCTTTTCTGTGCTCATGAACAAGAACTATATTTTGTCCTTGACTTGAGCTAAGCAAGTGAGCAGTACCGTGAATGTTTGGGCAATGTGCTGAAAAGACCATTTAGCATCACACTAAGGAGCCGTCTGCAGTGTCATGTAATCCGTGATTCAGCGAAGGATGAAGTTGAGACAGAGGAACCGATTCTAGTGCTAAATGAAGTTACAATTGACCGTGGAATGTCATCTTACCTTACATACTTAGAATGCTACTGCGACAGTTCTTTTGTTACACGCGTACAAGGAGATGGGCTAATAATATCAACAACATCTGGAAGCACGGCATACTCATTGGCAGCTGGAGGATCGATGGTTCATCCACAGGTTCACTCTTCTCTACATCTGGTTTTCTGATTTTCTTTGCATC
Organism: Raddia distichophylla; assembly: GCA_005191435.1. Taxonomy (NCBI): domain Eukaryota; kingdom Viridiplantae; phylum Streptophyta; class Magnoliopsida; order Poales; family Poaceae; genus Raddia; species Raddia distichophylla. The sequence continues at coordinate 391,552 of SPJY01012851.1, forward strand.
ACTCTATTCTTTACTGAAAAGATGCTATTTGCTGTTATATACACAGGTCCCAGGGATCCTTTTCACACCAATCTGCCCTCATTCTTTGTCATTCAGGCCGTTGATACTACTGGAATATGTCACTTTGCGTGTGCAAGTACCGTTTAATAGCAGAGGGCAAGCATGGGCATCATTCGACGGCAAGGGTAGAAAGCAACTAGGGCCAGGTGATGCGCTCATCTGCAGCATTTCTCCATGGCCTGTACCCACAGCTTGCCTGGTGGACTCAACAACAGACTTCCTGCGAAGCATCCATGAGGGTCTCCACTGGAACCTGAGGAAGAGTCAATCATTCGATGGTCCAGCAGCGTGATTAATCATTGATGAGGTCTGTACGTTGAGTCCGGTGTCAACTTGAGCTGGCTAAGGAACTGGTAGATGTGATGTTTCAAAGCATCTCCTCCCAGCCCAGCAGGAATGAAGCAGATGTATGTACCTAAATTAGTTATGTTCTTAAGCTTTCCTTTCCCTATATCCACGAGGTCGTGTTAATATACTATAGGTGTAACCATGTAGGCTTGTGCAGAGTTTGATATGTCATATGTGATCAGTGAAAGAGGTTTTTTCCCCTTCAAAGGAGTGGAAGAGGTTAGTTATGACTTGATGAGTCGAAGAGAGAAGTTATTCACTCTTGTTGCTTCCTTGGTTGCTGTGTAAATCTTGACGCTGTGACATCGTTCTGTGCTGGAAGGAAATCATAGTGATGAACTGATGATCTTTGTACCTTTTGTTTTGCCTAGAGTCGAACTTTGAGAACCTCAAAAAATGGCTTCTTGTGAAGGAACAGCTTTGAAAGCTTAACTTTTTTAAAAGATAATGTACTAGCTGATTTTTTTTAGAAAAACAAACTGTCCTGAACAGGGAGTCAAGCATGGTGAGCTGCATATGTCGACGCCTGGCCACGCGTGCTGCTGCAGCTTGCTCCCGCGGGTCGCAAGACCGTGTTCAAGCGGTTCTTTCGGTCATCCCGACATATCTCATGGCCTCCATCCCTCTTTCCAAATGGGTAATCAGAAAAATTAACCAATTTAGACGGTCCTTCCTGTGGACCGGTAATCAACAGGCCAATGATGGTCAGTGCTTGGTGAACTGGGAGGCTATGTGCAGACCAAAAGATCTAGGGGGACTGGGCATTCTGAACCTTCGCCGTTTTGGTCGAGCACTCAGTCTCCGCTGGCTTTGGAATAATTGGCGTTTCGATGGCACTTTGAGCTCCACAGATGTTATCCCGTTCACTGCGGCAGACCTTGCCCTTTTCAGAGCCTCCACCCGGGTTGTTGGTAATGGTGAGCATTTCAAATTCTGGAAAGACGCCTGGCTCGATGGACTCTCACCTCAGGTTGTCGCCCCCCATTTGTTTGCCATTGCAACACACAAAGAAAGAGCACTCTGCGACGGACTGCAAAATCATAATTGGATCCACCCGGTGGTGCAAATGACCACGGAGGAGCAGCTCCTTCAGTACACCACCCTTTGAGAAAAAATCACTCAGTCCTCGCCTCTCTCAGATAGCCCTGATGAGTTACTTTGGACCCTCACGTCCAACAGGTCCTTCACAACCAAGTCGGCTTATTAGGTCCAATTTGCTGGCGCTAGGAGGTCGGAAAGGGCAAGACTAGTTTGGAAGGCCCACGCAGAGCCCAAATGTACACTCTTCGCGTGGACTCTTAGCCATAAAGGTCTCAACACAGCGGATGTCCTCGCCAAAAAAGGGGTGGCCTGTCCAACACTTGTGTTGTTTATGCAACCTGGCGCAGGAAACGCAGGATCATCACTTCAAGGAATGCATCTACACCGTTGAAATTTGGAACCTCTCCTTCGCGCCTCTATTGATCCCGGTGGTCGCACTGTGGGGTTGGTGGGACCGTATGCATTCCGGGCTTACCCCAAAAGCCTTGTAAGGAGCTAAATGACAAAATGATCTAACACCTTTTGGAACATTTGGAAGGAACACAATCGCCATATTTTTCACCAAACTTCTCAACCACCGACGCTTACGGCACAAGATGCAGCTACCGACTTCCTGCTGTGGCGTTCAACGCTAATAGATCCAGGCTAGATTAGGGTAGAGGCCCCCCACCACCGCTTGTAAAATATATCTGTCTTTTCCTCTATCTATTAATGGATCTGCGGAACTTCCGCCTTTTTTCCTAAAAAAAAAGACCGTCTCCATCTGTATCTTTTTGACAAATTTTTTTGTATTACAAAAAGATTCTGATTTTTAAGATGCTTTAACATATTTTTTAAAAAGAATTTTTTAGTGCATTTCCTTCAGAAACAAATTATATATCCCTTTGAGAATATGCTGCTGAAGATGGTGGGAAACAAAGAAAAAGAACGTGGGAAAAAATAGAGAAGGGAATGAAAGTAGGAAAAAAACATTTTTTTCTACTTTAAAAAAATGGTAAATTGGTGGTGATGATCTGAGCACCACTAAGCAGAGCAGAGCTTTCACGAGCACCACGCTACCGCGCGCCTTACGCCCTTACCTGACGGATTACCATCCGTCGAGCCGCTGTCTGGAAAGCTACCGATCGGGCAAGACTCAAGAGCCACGCAGCGCTCGACGATCACAGGAAAAATGATGGACACGGCGAGGGGAGGCGACGCACAGCATTCTCCTTTCTTTTCTCTACATTCTTTCCTTCGAAGAAACGTACATGTCGGACGAAATAAAAAATGATACTCCCTCCTTTCCAGTATGTAAGGCATAATTTGATTTTCGTGAATACCAAAGAGACCATCTATAGCACTTGTGATTCCAGATTTACCCCTAATTAATTGCTCCTAATTAATGAGATGATTTTTTATCAGCGCTCATGCAAGGGAAGGAAATATCAGCGCAAGGAAATAATGCGCAAGGAAATGATACCTGTCCGGCTGCGCCTCTCGCTCGCCGGAGCCAAATCGGGACAGGGTCCCGGCTCCACCGGCGCGTGGTTCGTCAAGAGACAGGCCACTAGTTTCTTCCCCTAAAACAATATACTCTGCATGCTTTATCCGTAATTATTTTTTTCGGCGTTTACATCGTGCTTCAAAAGATTTTCTCTCTCCTAAAACTTCTATGTCGCGAGAGAGTATATCGTCTGAGTGGTTCTCTATATTCTTTTTTTTTCTCTATATTCTTTCCTTCAAAGAAACATGTCGGACGAAATGAAAAATGATATGGTGTAGCGATTTGGGGGAGGGGGGCGTGGGGAAGAGAATATGATGAAGGAAATATGGTTGACGAGATATATATGAAAGCTCAAAAGTTCAATTAAATTCAGAAAATATATAAAAGCTCGTTGTTTTACTGAAACAAAAAATTTACCCATTCACCGGTCGTCGAGCACTCGAGCATATGACAAAGAACAAATTTTTTTTAGAAAGAAATTCACCGAGAGCGAGCCCTATCCAGTGCGTCCAACCGAGAGTCCGGGACACGGGTAGGCGAAACCGGCATCGGCTATAACACACTCCACGCTGCCACTTCGGCTTCGATAATCGGGAGCTCTATTCTATCCCTCCAGGCCCTCTCCTCTTATCTCCTTCCCGCCGTCCCGCGTCGCCACCATGGCCACAGCCGCCGCGGCCTCCGCCGCCGCGTCCTCCCTCCTCGCGCCGGCCGCCTCCGCCTCGGGCTCCTCCAGCGCCGCGCCGGCCTCCTCCCCCGCCGCGCTCTTCCCCACCTCCCTGCCGTCGCTGCGCGCGTACCCGCGGCTCCTGCTCGCGTTCCGCCGCCCCGCCGCCGCGGCCGTCGCGGACCCGCAGGGGGCCGTGCTCGAGGCGGAGGCGGAGGCGGAGGCGGCGGCGGAGGAGGAGCAACAGGTGCGGTACGACGACGACGGCGACGGGTACGAGGGCGGCCGCGGCCCCGCGTTCACGCCCCCCACCCGCCCCCTCACCGGCAAGGCCGCCCTCCCGCTCAAGCGCGACCGCGTATGCCGCGACGCTCCGCCCCCTCCCTTTCTGCTCCCGCTCGCGTGATTTTGGGGCGCGTAGTGATTCTCAAGGTGGTTTTTTTTTGAGGGCGTGCAGACGAGGTCGAAGCGATTCCTGGAGATACAGAAGCTGCGGGAGAGCAGGAAGGAGTACGACGTCCCCGCCGCCATCACGCTGATGAAGCAGATGTCCAGCGCCCGCTTCGTCGAGTCGGCAGAGGCGCACTTCCGCATGAACCTCGACCCCAAGTACAATGACCAGCAGCTCCGCGCCACGGTATCATTTCTTCGCTCGCCTTGTCCTTCCCTTGCTTATTTTCCCATCGTTTGGTTATTTTGGGTGTTGGCGCTCCCAGGTGAATTTGCCCAAGGGGACGGGCCAGACGGTCAAGATTGCAGTTCTCACGCAAGGTGAGTGGTGGCTGAATGTTGTTTGGAGATGGTTATTGCGGAATTTCATGTTGAATGCAGCCTATGATGCACATGAGTTGATTGGATCGATTATACGATTTGTTAGCCTTGTGGTGGTGGTTGTTCTTTTTGACCGTATCTTATTCATCAAAGGGATGGCGTTTGATTGAATTGAAAGCATACCGAATTGTATCTTTCGCATGTTGATGGAGTATATTTGGAGGCTATTGGTTATCTATTACAGTATTGATTTTTTTGAACAAACGGGGCAGGCGCTCTGCCATTTCATTAATAAGTAGAAAACTGTACACTGTACAAGGACCTAGCCATGTCTAGGGAAACCAAAAAGAATTACATTGGGGCAACAAGGAGCCCCATGCTCCATCCCCTCACCTCCTCCAAAATTCTATCAACCAACGTTTCAGAAGGAAAATTCTTATGTTGAAAAATGCGTCTATTTCTTTCCTTCAAAAGATTCCAAATAGTGTGGACTATGAGACCATCTAGAGCTCTCTTGGCCGCTTTGTCAGCTGTCTGGGAAGAGGCCGCGATCCACCAGTCGCAGAAACTCATGTTGTCTGTCCATCTAGGCGTTTGAGGGCATTGATTGAGAATCTCGTTCCAAACTCATTCAGAGTATGAACAATGGAGAGTCAGGTGGTTGATGGTTTTCGGACTTGAAATGATTCAAGGATCAAATTCATCAGATTGCACCAACTTGATTTGTCAATATGGTGTTCCCTTGTAAAGCATCCTCTTATGTTTTATTGCAATAAACTATGTAGGATTGGGAGTGCACCAAATGTTGTAAGTTAACTCATGAACTTGCATTGCAATTAGGATTCTCAATGTGCAGTTAATGCCCATTGCTGAAATTATTTGATTATCTGCTGAAATTGAACTTCGAGAGATTCGAAAGTGGCTTTGAGAAGCTGGAACGTTTAGTTCAACTTGGAGTTGAGATTTTCAAGAAACAGTTTCAAGAAGTTAAGGTGTTCAACTAGTCAATCTAAAGCTGACAAGAACAGCGATATCCTACTCTTTGAATTCAAAATCATCATTGAAAACATAGGGAGCAGCGTGATTCATATTGGGTAAGAGGAAATTTTGTTGTCTTAGGGAACCTATACACCGTTTTTAAAATTTGCATTATTTATGTCTGTTCATATGCATAAGATGTCAGTTAGCATATGGCCTCGGTGTTAATTGTTGTGACTGGTCATGGTGCATGAGATTATTGGATGATTTTAACTTGTCTTTCACATTCCTTTTACTACGTGTTATGAATCGGGATGAGAGTGGGAGGACGGCGGCAACAGGTCGGTGCCGGCGTCCTGGTAGATGGGAAAACAGGGGAGAAACGAGGGAGAAACAGGGGAGGCAACAGATAATTCATCTATTGCTTAACCTTTATTAATTGGCCGGCCATGCCTTTTATACTCAAGGCTGCGGCAAGATTACAAACTCAAACTTTAACTAAGAGATAATACTTATCTCTAACTAATTACTTAATAGATAACTCCTATTACTCATCTGGGCTAGCCGGACTAGCTGCACCTGGTGCCGATGAACCAGGGACAGGACCAGGGGCAGCTGTCCTCATCTTCCTCCTTGCATAGACTTGGCCAAACCCAAACCTGACACTACGCTATACTTAGCTTGTTATGCTCATAAAATTGTTTCCCATAGGTAGTTCAAATAATCTTGACCCTTTTTACATTAGTGATTGTCTGATATCCTTGTAGGTGAGAAGATAGATGAAGCAAGAGCTGCAGGAGCTGATATTGTTGGTGGAGATGACTTGATTGAACAAATAAAAGGAGGATTCATGGAGTTTGACAAATTGATTGCATCACCTGATATGATGCCTAAGGTATGGAAGTGGAACTAGCCATGTGAGTCATGTTTGAAATATTACTTTGATTGCGAAGTTGCCTATTGACATGCAAGGTTGTTTGCTTTGTTTAGCTAAGCATTCTGTCAGGCCAACACTTTATCATGTGCCTCTGACCAACCAAAACTTTAGGTTCTGAATATTACTAGAAACAAATACAGAGTCATTTATTGGTTATATTTGTCAGACGCATCCCTTTCAGATGCATGCTGTCTGTTGTAATTTTGGTGTTTTTTTTTCTACGAAAGAGTTGTGGCCTTATTTCCTTTCATATTGAAGGTAGAAACATATATTTTCAAGTAGTTTGAAATGAGCTATCAAACTTATTCTACTTTTAGGTCATGTATTACCTGTCAACTGCCATAAAGTAGTTTGTTGATATAAAAATATATCATCTATAACAAACTAAGCTCTGAATACAGGGAAACATGTGTTTCATTTTTTGAAAGCAATGACTGAAATAAATGTAGAGAGTGCTATGCTAATTTGTCATGGGACCAGTTGCTCATGGAAATTTTTAAGTGGGCTGCTTCAGTTGATTGTCAAGCTGAGTAATTTCCATTTGCCTTTTCAGGTTGCTAGCTTAGGTAAGATTCTAGGACCAAGAGGACTGATGCCTAACCCCAAAGCTGGTACTGTTTCTCCAAACATTACTCAGGTACTGTGGAAGTCCTACAATTTTTTCCTAGATTTTGCAGCAATATTGCTTGTCAATCATCAATGTTGTCTATGTTGCTTGGCTTGGTTATTATGAAAGTAATACCGAGTGGAAAAAAGGTCTCACAGAAATTCAGTGTTTAGCTGCACTTTTAGGATTCTGATATTGATATTTTACCACCTTGGTTAGTTCTTTAATTGCTTCTATATAAATTCTTTAATGCTCAGGCATGGTGATGGGCACAACTTAATTTCTATCTGTATTGTGCCTATAGGAAGTTTAGAAAGTAGAAGTTGCTTTTATTGACTAAAATGGAGGGAGGAAACTTGGAGGTTGAGCCAGATTTGGAGGCCTCTCAGTTTGTGATAGTGATCTGGTGATGATGTTAGTTAAATCAGTCCACAGGTTGCTTTGGTGAGGGTGATGCAAAGCATAGTAACAGCCATAATCAGCTGAAGGCAGAGTGGGTATTGATATCACTATTAACTTCGAAAATTGACCACGATTGGAAATCTAACCAAATTTATATTCTAAAGTTTACTTCAAAGGTTCTAATTACCCAAAACTGTTCTAAAAAAAATTACCCTAAACTATAGGATGGCATTGTTGCTATTAATTAGAAATAGCCATTTTTTTTATGGTGTACTTTGATGTAGGGCATGCACAATGGGTCCTAACTCGGGACGTCCCAGTACAATAACAAATAATATAGTAGAGAGAGAAATGTAGATGAATAGTAAAAAGAGGTGTGAACAGTGACTGAGATGTCCTAAGTTAGGACGCCATTGGTGATGGCCTCCACTGCTGTTATGTCATGTGGTAGAATTTGTCGATAGTCATCTGGGAAGGCAAGTTTGTGCATGAACTTGTGGTCAGGCGCCTTTCTGGTTTGAGTATCGATATTTTCAAGTCTTTTTATTGAAAAGTTAGGCTTTTCCCCCTCCAATTGATAATACAAGCTATGCTAGAATCTGCCAACGAACGGTTTTAGGTTTGACCACCAATATAAACAAGACATAGATTGACCATATGAATTTTACGTAATGCATTGCTATCATGAAGCATACTTCCATTATTTCATATGGGTGGAGTAAATTATGCCATAGGTGCTTGGAGCATCATCAACCCAGACCTAACTTAGGTCGACTCAGCCACTATTCATACCCTCTTTTCACTATTCATCTACATTTTCCTCTCTTCTATTTTATTTGATACAGTACTTGGACGACCTAACTTATGCCTATATTGGTCATGCCTTTAAAACTTGCAAGATGGGTGCAAGTAGGCTCACAAAGTATATTACTGGACACACAAACATACATTGATATTATGGTATATACATATTATTGTTAGAACCAGTGATCGGAGTGATACCTTGAAGACTTTGCTGGTGTCCTCTGTTTGCGGTCAGTGGGAGTATTATTTTAATCTGTAACTTGTGTACTTATATAAAGTTTAAACCATTTCAATTCCATGCATGTAACAGTAAAATGTCAATGAAGATCGATGAGGCACATCATGCTAATTGTGCAAATTGTTGCAGGCAATTGAAGAGTTTAAGAAAGGTAAAGTGGAATACAGAGTTGACAAGACGGGGATTGCTCACATTCCATTTGGCAAGGCTGACTTCCCTGAAGAAGATCTCATCACAAACTTCATGGCTGTTGTTGTAAGATATTTGCTCCTATACCTCTCTGTGATGTTAATAAGAGATTAGGTCTACTCACCTTGTGCCATATCTTTCCAGCGTTCTGTCGAGAGGAACAAACCCTCTGGTGCAAAGGGCATATACTGGAAAACAGCATATCTATGCTCATCAATGGGACCTTCAATCAAGCTAAACATAAAAGAAATGCTTGACTATGGCACAGAATCATCGGACTAAATGCCATCACAAGCACCAATCAAGTCATCAGGCATTTGCTACCAACATCACAAATTTGACCACCCAGCCCTTGCCATGAATGAACTGAGAAATATGATTGTAGGGGAAGGCTGGGAGGCGCTTTGGTACAGTTTTTCAGTTTCATGGGCATCCAACATCAGCAGTTAAACAATGCCCGGATCGACATAGAGGCGATCATGTTGATCGTATGTATTTATGAGCAAATTATGCGTGGACTTACAGATGTCTTTCTCTGAGATGTTTGTATCGATCAATATTTTGTCAATAGTTATCCTTGAGCTTAATGCAGTAATTTATTCTCACCTGCAATTTCGGTGACTACTTATGGTTTTGAAATTTCTTGAAAGTCGAAAAATTGTAGCCTTGCAGGGCTTCAGCTTGAGCATAAGCATGCCAATTAAACTAGGAAAGATAGCTTGCAAATGTGCGCTGGCATTGTTCAATGGCATGCCTGTTTATACATTTAGCCGTTGGGCCATATTACTTGCTAATAGCATGCTGCAGAATTTATTTTGCCTCATAGCATTACAAGTATTCGATACATAGAACCATTCTGGACCTGAACGTTTTTTCCCATAGCAATGAAAACGGAATGCATGATCTCAGTACTGGTTGCGTAGGTTTCCTTTTGCCATCAAACGGTACATCGTGCGTGGTTAGTAAACATTGCACTGATATATTGCTTTGAAAACCTCTGATTTTTAGTTGGAACCACAAACTAGTTACCGTGATGATATATTCGAAAGCAGACCTGAACGGTCATTGCTTGGATGGTGCATTGCCTAGAGAGACAGGACAGGTAGCTTGCTCATTAAACTCATATCCCATATAGTGTAAAGTCGGTGTGGCCTTGTCTAGCCCGAACATGAGCCGCGTCAAGGAGAGGATGCTCGAGATGACGCCGCGTGGTCATCATCCCTACTCCCTTGGCCTTGGAGGAGAATCGTCTTGTGAAGCAACTAAAGAAAAATTTAAGTGGCAGTTATGGCAATGTTTGTGCCATTAACCATCACATTCATAGCCACAATTGTTGTTAGTGCATGTACAATGCTAGAGACAGCTGCTATCTCTAAAACATTGCCATGTCAGCTAGAGACAGCTGTATAGATAATGTATATAGTGGGTTGTTTCTAGAGCTGTCTACATAGTTATTTAATAGTTGAATTGAGTTTAAAAACTGTAGTGATCAAAGGGTTATAAATTTTAAACGAAAATTAAAAATTAAAAACAATCAATAGATAATTAAAAAATAAAAATAAAAATTTTAATATTTAAAAACTTATATGGCAAGTGTGGTCTATTTTTGTTCAAAAAAATGTCAGGAACCCATTTTTAAAATCGGTTCGATAATCAAAAAGACTAATTAAAAAATATAGCAAAAAAATTTAGAAAATAAGCATGTACATGCGGACTAGCGCCGTCGCATACTGGAGCGCCGGCGCTCCTCTATCTCCTGTTTCTCTCTCATCCAGCTAAGCAAACATAGGACATGGCATCGTTTAGAGACAGCCTAAAGATAGCTGAGTTGGAGCATTGTATATGCCCTATGCGCAGGGCATACTTATGATGTAATTAAGTACTTTCCATCGTAACCATTCTATCCACAGTATAAGTTTTCTTTTTGTATGGTGGAGAAGGACAACCACAAAAATATGTCATAACATCAACACATTCTTTATTCTTCATCTACATGAACATTTATTATGCTTGCCCTTGAGAGGACTAAATCATATCCATTTTTTGTATTTTACAACCTAATCTCTTTGACATCGCATAAATCACGTCGTAGCATAAAGGAGACTTCTAATCCCTCGTTCAAGAAGTAAGAGCATCTCCAACCATTTTTATCTTATAATGGACTTAACACTATTTATTACTAGCATTTTTCTCTCTTCGATTTTATTAGATATATAGTGCTAAGTTCACGCTAAGTTGGATACTACCGGGGTTGTTCTAAGCTTGGAATTTGGTTCCAATTGTCAACACATAAATTTCACTGTTCTCCACCACATGCTAGTCTTCTCAGACGCTACTCACATTTTTTTTTCGTTTCAATAAAAATAACACGTGTTCCCCCCGACGAATATTGCCAATGTCAACGTCTTGGACACTACTCTCAAGTCTCAAACTAGTAGTTAAACATTTCGATTGCAAACTGACACATTTTATTTAGTTTATTTAGCATACAAATATTTCCATCTCAAATTCACAAGCCCTCGACGTCCTCGTAGACTGGTCGTCGTACGGCGGAAGCGAAGTGGCCCACCTGTCGTCCGCTGCGCCACGGTGCCAGTGCTGCTGCCAACCTGACTACTAATCGCCCTGTCGCGGTTCCGGTCTCGCTCGCGCGGCTCCGTCACCAACCACCACCCTCACTCCGGTCTACGCCTACCGCCGCCGCCGCCGCCTCCGCCGCCCCCCACCCAAAACCCATCGCGCATCGCCGCCGCCCCCCAGTCCTCTTCTATCCGCTCTACCCCGCCGCCATGGCCTTCCCCTCCCTCAACTCCCTCTCCTCCTCCCTCTCCGCCTCCCATCCTTCTTCTCCCTTCCACCTCCACCTCCGCCTCCAGCATCAGCCGCTCCCCCACCTCCCCTTCCCCCGCTCCCTGCCGCTCCAACTCCCCGCCCTCCTCCGCCGCCGCCGCCTCCTTCCGCCGCCGCCCCTCGCCTCCTCTGGCGGCGGCGGCGGTAACGACGACCTGTCCTCCGGCGGGGGTGGAGGAGGAGGCGACGACGGGGACGAGGGCGGCGATGCTGGCGCTGGCGGGGACGACGCGTCGGTCAACAGGAGGGAGGCGCTGTTCGTGCTGGCGCAGCTGGGCCGGAAGCTCGAGAGCCTGCCGGCGGACCTGGCCGCGGCCGTGGATGGCGGCAGCGTCCCGGGGGAGATCGTGCGGCGGTTCGTGGACCTCGAGAAGTCGCCTGTCTTCCGGTGGCTGCTCCAGTTCGGCGGCTTCAAGGAGCGTCTCCTCGCCGACGACCTCTTCCTCGCCAAGGTCGCCATGGAGTGCGGCGTCGGCATCTTCACCAAGGTCCGCGAGGGCACATTTTATTTTATTTTTTGTTCTACTTCATTGCTTTTTCTGTGGTTTGTAATTGAGATCATCAGATGTGGTTTGGTTTCTGTGCTTCGACTGACTTTGTGTCAAGCCGTTTGTGGTCTAGAGTTCAGATTCCGGCAGATTTCCCGGCTTATATCATTGTAGAGGCTGATTTTTCCGTTTGATGTTGATGCGTGTCCAATTCTGAGTGTTCCGTCGCTTCCGGGTTCTGGGGGTTGCTTGGGCACAATTGGCTCTGTTTGCATGGGCGCTTTGGTGATGGAATAGGGCAGGAGCATTTCTGCTGTTACCAGATGCCTTTCATAAACTAAATTGGAAGCATTGAAATAATCTAATTGGAGAATATACTTTTAAATGCGTTTTTTTTCAACAAACGAAAGCGAACGTTGGTTTATTAGATTAAAAATTGTGAATAAAAGAAGCCTTTGTAGATTCTAAAGCACACATTTGCTGGAAAGTAAGCATATCTTCTAGTGAGCTGAGTAGCATTGTTCAGTCACTTCAGTGTTATATGGACCACTGTCCACTGGCCAACATGCAGTAGTCACCTTCTGTTGGCTTGGTGTGGACCTATACTGCAAATGCAAACCAACTACAACTGATTGGTAACCCAGTAACTCTGGGATGCATAAACATGCCGTTGAAGAACATTTGGTGGCCATCTGTCTGGAGCAGAGAAAGTACATTTTCCCTCCAGTCACAAATACTTGTTGGTTTGGGATAAGTGTTAGCTACGTATAATTTTAAACATTTAAGTTGGATACATGAAAATTTCATTTGTATTCTGTAAATAAATTGCATTAATAACTAGTGGTTAGAGTTGTATTTTGGGACCGTGTCGATGTCCAAAATGACGTGTTTGACTGGAGGGAGTGCAATGCAGCACACAACTTGGGTACAATATTGTTAGAAACAAACATATATTTTGCTTGGCGTGTGCATGAAACATGTTCCTTTGTATCCCCAACTTTTTTCTAGAGCAATTTGATTATTCTATGAGACTATGATTCAGTTCACAATGCATTTATAAGTTTCTTGCATTTTAATTTGATATGTTTTCTTTAATTTTGCTAGACCGCAGCCGAGTATGAGCGAAGAAGGGAGAACTTTATGAAAGAACTTGACTTTGTGATTGCAGATGTGGTATGCTTGTATTCATGTTTTGGATGCTGCCTTTATATTCAGCAAGACTTTACCTTTGATTATGTAATACTAGGAATTAGTTTATCTTGGAGAGTTGTGGCATCAATGTTCCTTCAGAGATTATTAGAGCGAGTTGATAAGATAATATCTGGTGATAGTTGGTTGAATCTGTGAAATGTTTATCAGAGGTTCTTTCATTTGAACATGATCATCAACATATTCTTTTTTAGATTGATTCGATTGTCAAAAAATGCAATAAAAGTCAAGACTACACATGCGACTGCACACTTTATGAAGGTTTTCGGGTCACTATCCCAAACGGATAAAAGGATATCTCTTACCGTGGAAAAGAAAACTTCCATATTAGATTTATCATCTTTTGATGCTCTGCTCTCGAAAAGAGAAAGGAGACTTCTTTTTTGTGGCGTGGGTTCTACCAACGAAACGAAGATCTTAAATGTGAATATGATCATGAACATATTCTTTTTTAGATTGATTCGATTGTCAAAAACTATCCTAAACATACATTTTGGATTACGGGGCTAGTTCCAACTCCTTAAGTCCTGACAACTCACCATCAGTACCATCCTTTCCATCACCTGTGAGTTCAATTGAAATGCCGAAAGCAACTAACATGTGATTGTTTATTCACTTTATTGTCAGCATGTTTATTGCTAGCCCCAAAGCAGTGTTGTAGCTGGCACAGTACTATAGCAATAGGGTTGGGAGTAAAATATAAGAGAGGGAAATGTAGGGATTGTGTAGGGGGAAGTAGGGCCAGGGTCAACTAGTACTGGGATAGGGCCAGGATAAGGCTAGCAATAAACATGCCCACAAAAGCTTTTTAGTAATTATCGCAATGAAAGAAAATGCCTTTTGTGAGGTGCATATCCATTATTTTCCCCTTGTTGCCCAATTGATTTTCTCCTTGTCTAAACACTGTATTAGTTCTGCCATTTCATCACAAGATTGGTGTCAAAAGAACTTATCAATTGCAAGAGACGTTCAATTATTTATTTTTCTAGTTCAAAAATATATAGACAATCTATTTGGTGTGAAATGTCTCCTTTTATCATTGCATTGAGAGTTTTAATCTTTAGTTACCATTACTTTCCAGGTCATGGCGATAGTTGCGGACTTCATGCTTGTTTGGCTTCCTGCTCCAACTGTGTCTCTCCAGCCACCACTAGCAGTGAATGCTGGGTCTCTTGCTAGATTCTTCCATAACTGCCCAGATAACGCATTCCAGGTAATATATTCTTGACTTTTTTTTTGAATCGGACTAATATTTTAAAGATTATTTTACCCTTTTTCTAGTGGTTTTGGATTAAAATTTACCTTTTCTGAAAGGTAAGATATTTCCTTTGCTTAAAACTTGAAAAGGAATTTATTTAATCTCTGCTGCAGGTTGCTTTGGCTGGAAGATCATACTCACTTTTGCAGAGAGTTGGAGCTATTGCGGTAAAGTTCAATTTTCTGGGCTCTGTGATGACCCTCACAGTTGTGATGAGTAATTTACAGCCTGTCTCTGCGAAATAACAATTTGGCTTCTTTCAGAGAAACGGAGCGAAGCTTTTTGCAGTGGGAACTAGTGCATCTCTGGTAAGCTTGTCATGCTGCTGTGGTGATGCTTTTGACAAACACCAGTAACAGTCTTTTTTTTAAAAAAAAATTACTACTTAATCTTTGATGCCTTCATAGGAGCAATGCTCCTTTCTCAACCTTTTGTGCTGCAAGAAAGCAATTGTACTTAGTGATAAATAATGCAAGGAAGTAATATTTATGGAGGTTTGGATTGGCTTGATCTTTTCATGTAAGCATTGATAACACCATTAGCTGCCCACTTAAACTGGAAATCTGGCCTGGAGTGTACAAACTCAATATATATATTTTTGGTTATTTTAGAACTAAATATATGTACTTTGACCTTGAATCTTTAATAAGATATGGTACATAATCATTAAAGAAGGGAAATATATGTTTTGCAGAGCGTCCTTGATCTCATATTAGATCGAGGTAACATTTTAAATTAAATTACTAAGGTGTATGTTGAATTGATAGTACTAATTAATTTTTAGTTCCACATATAAACAACTATCCAAGCAATGCCATTTTTGCTATTCAAACCATACAAACTTTTTAAAATCATATGGAAAGCATAACATATATGGTTAATTCTTTTTCAGATCGGTACTGGTGTCACCAATGCACTGATAAAAGCAAGAAAAGCTGTTAGCAAGGATTTTGTTGGTGAAGTTGAGGATATTCCGATTGTTTCAACTAGTGTTGCCTATGGTATATACATGGCAGTTTCTAGTAACCTCAGGTAACAGGCAATATTACCATCAGTATCCTATACAATATGTTTACTTTATGTTGAGTGCTTAATAATGTCCAGAGATGATCTTTTCTTATGATTTGTTATATTCGATTGCACTTTTTAAAAGTGATAGCTCCAATTCTGGTTAGTGACAAAAATGGACATTAACCAAAGCTGCATTCATGTTGCATTCATGTATCTTCAACAGATACCAGGTTCTGGCTGGAGTGATTGAACAGCGGATGCTCGAGCCATTACTACACCAACACAAACTAGCATTGAGTGCAGTGTGCTTTGCGGTTCGGACAGGGAACACATTCTTGGGTTCTCTATTGTGAGTAATCTGTAACCTTTGGGAGATTAACTCCAATGACCACTGTGATGAGGTCACTTAATGGCTAAACTTCTGCCTTTTCAGGTGGGTTGACTATGCCAAGTGGATAGGCATACAATAGGTATGAACATAAAGCTACAGAAATCTCTAGCAACGTGGGTTCATCATTCACATGATGTGGCCATGCTTTCTACCTCTGGAACACGACTGTGAAGGAGACGCCTAGGACAGATTCCAATTTTTCTTAAAAGAAGCCCTAAGTTAAAAGGATAATTTGTCGAAATCGATTTCTTTTTGCTGGCTTGTGCGTTTGTTTTGCTTAGTTGGATACGTTTTGGACAATAAATCTACAGATTTTATTCCATGCCCACATTCTTGTGCTTTGGCTTCTTGTTTTGTTTGTACTTCTGAAATTTGTTGTGCAGAACACGGGAGACCAACTTATCTGTAAAGCCCTAGTTGTTGAGCTTACCAACGGCTGGGTTGAGTAGGAGCCCTTTTTTTGGGGGTGCGGTGACAGGCTGAGTGCAATGGACCGTGCATGGGATGTGAACCTAAGACTAAAGGCCCTGTTCTCCTCGCGCTGCCAATTTACTTATATTCATTCATATTGAATATAATTTGTTTTTGAATAATATTTTCTATTTTGAAGACTAGGCTCTAAAACATTCTCCAAAAGTGTTTGTTTGAAGACTTTTGGAGTAAACAAATAAACAAAGTGGATCTATGCTCACGGCGGCGATGGCAGGCACGATGGCCGGGGCGTGGCTGCTCCGCTGCTGCCGGTTGCCGGGCGGTGCGCGACAGCGCGAGGCAACGTGCGACTTCGGGTGGCGCGCGATACTACGAAGTACGAACGCATGAGCCGATACATGCACGATCGCCAGTGTGCCCTACAATCGATGACGCCTTTGAGCGGGGCATTATTTAAGTGCGAGACACGAATAGGGATGCAAATTGGCCGGTCCCAGTAACACCCTAACAGTGTCACACGGTGTAGGATGTTCATTCGCGTTCGCGGATAGATTTATATTTCAAAGATGACGGAAAATCGACCGGTTTTTGAATGCTGAATGTGAATTCATTGCATGTCCGGCTTAAGAGTAAGTGTCAGCGGTTTAATTCGTGCTGTGACCCAACAAATAGGCTCAAAAGCTTCAGAATTCAATTCATGTAGATCAAACGAAAAAAACTGCGCATCTAGATCAGCCGACGATTTTGAACCCGCGATAGCAGACTCAACACACACCAATCGGCTTTATGCTAGCGACTGCGAACCGGCAACGGTGATGTTCTTCTTGTAGTTGCAAAATGATTCAAATAGGGATTTAGAAATTTATAGATGCATATTGTAACTTATCTTTTGATTGTTGAAAGGATCCTAGGCCGAGAGGGGGGGGGGTGAATCGGACTCCTAATTCAAATTTTAAACTTGTTTGAGTGATTGCTTAGTCAAGTAATTACCCAATCTATCGATCAATTCGTAGAGTCTAGATGCGGAAGCAATCACAATGAAATTCAGGCGACTACTGGGAGGCTCGATGGCACTCACATGCAAGCAATCAAGTCAATAAGCGTAATTAACAGAGTGAAGAGAAGAGACGCAAACTGATTTGTTTACCGAAGTTCGGTGCTCAACACATGAGCACCTACGTCTCCGTTGAGGAAACTTCTCACACAGAGAAGTCGGGACTCTCTCGTCCCTAGCCCTCAAACCACTCGTGGTAGCTCTTCACCAACACATGGTAGGCGAGCTCCAAACCTAAGGCTCTAAAACGTACAAAAGAATTTGTTTGAAGACTTTTGGAAATTTATAGATGCATATTCTTTAGACAAAAGAATATAGATGCATATTTGCATCTATAATATTTTGTATTTTGAAGACTTGTCTAAAGGCTCTAAAACGTACAAAAGGGGCAACGGTGATGTTCTTCTAGTAGTTGCGAAATGATTCAAATAGGGATTCAGAAATTAATAGATGCATATTGTAACTTATCTTTTGATTATCTCTGATGTTCACGAGAGCTTCATGCTGATATCATATTATGCAACTTTGTTACCGGGTATAGTTTTGGGTTGCCTAATATATCTAAAAGTATAAAGTAGGAAGACACAAATGTAGGATGAAACAATACTTCATTTTTTTTCTCTCAGTGATGTATAATGAGAGGGACCCTCCTTTTATAGTGTCCACCAACTTACAAGACAGAAATCTTGATTTGCTTTTTCATATTCAGCAAGAAACCCATATGGACCCTTTATGGTCTGCACGGATTTTCAAAGCTGTTTTTTCAAAAAATCTCCATCTACCTAAACCAAATCATATGTTTCAATTTTTCAAAACCACTCCACAAAGGTATATACCAAGTCCAACTTCTCAAACATAATTTAGTATTTTTGACCATATCCGAACCATCTACAAAATTTACAAACAAAGAAACCAACTAATTCAGACACGTACATGCAGTAGTACGTACAGCTGTACAACTATGGACCGTATGGTAGCCGTTGGCATATGTACACAAATATTTATGCATGTCAGCCGAGGGAGCATATGCACACGTGCACCCAACGTCGACTCGACATACCATGATATCGCGTTGTTTTGTTTTCGTCACGATCGCTTCTTGGATGCACATGCACATGCATGCATGAGCATAGCATTGCTTGCTATGATTTCCGACACGTTGTTTTCAAGTTCGAAAGTCCCTTTCGTCTTGGGCTCATCTTGTCTAGCAAGAGTTAATCAAGGGGTCAGGATTTGTTCGTACACGTTGATGGGGTTGAATGCAAGTTACTATCTCTGTTTTTTTTATTTGACGTCTTTTACTTTTGAACATGTCTTAATCATTTGTCTTATTCAAAAGATTTAGTGCAAACATATGAAAAATAAGTCATGTTTAAATTATCCAAATCATAACAAAATAAATAATATTTACATAGTTTTTTTAAATAAGACGGATGGTTAAAGGTGTATTTAAAAGTTAAAAATGTCAAATAAAAAAGGACCAAAGAACGAAGGAAGTACGTAATTACAGAAATTAATCGGACGGCTGTGACCTTCTGATATTCACCCGTTATACAAAATTCATTTCTCGGAGACAGACTGGTATTCTTGATCGAGGGGATCGGTCGATGTGTGCACGCACCTCCACGGATTTAGCGTGATGTGAATTGAATGCGACATTGGTTGACGGGCCTAGCTACCGAGAGAACGTGCAGTACGTACGTACACCTGCCTTCAATGTAAGAGTACAGTATAATAATGCTGGCCTCTCGTGAACCAGCTCAATCAATCGCCTCATCGACTGATCCATCTGCAGTAGTACCGTGCTTTCATCCATCGCAAACATTTGTCATTTGTGCATGCATTGCTCGTTGTAGCTAGCTTGTAGGTGTGCGCCGTGAACTAGGAGTATTGCGTGGAGATTCTTTGGTCGCCTTGCCTATGTAGGCCATGTTTGTCTCAGTTTAAAGTAGTTAAGTTGGATTTTACTGTAGCAAAATTTTGTTATTTTTGTATATGCTACATGTTGCAGTAATTTGTAATGATTTTTTATGTCTTTTAATAGTTCTTCTCAAGATTGTAAAATTATTTTAAATTATTTTTAAAATTATTAGACATTTTTTGAGTACTCTTAATTTTTGCTGCTTTACTTAAAGCTGAAACAAACCAGACCGTAATGTAATGCCCTAGTAGGCTTGATGCTCGTGGCATGGCATATAATAGTACGGTATTTAGTTGCCTGTATATATGATTGTCCGATTGACTCGTGAAATGTAAATTAATATATTAATTCATTCGATCTAGCTAGCTATTAGTCTAGCTATGGAGAAATATTTAAACCCCATCAAACCAAATGGCGGGATTTGTCTCGGCATAGCCTCTGGTTATTTTGATGTCCATTTCGACTAATTGTTTA
Organism: Raddia distichophylla; assembly: GCA_005191435.1. Lineage (NCBI taxonomy): Eukaryota > Viridiplantae > Streptophyta > Magnoliopsida > Poales > Poaceae > Raddia > Raddia distichophylla. The sequence continues at coordinate 411,168 of SPJY01012851.1, forward strand.
ACAAAAAATGTAAATCTCGTCAGTTGAATGGGTGGAATTTATATCCCTCCTGATGGAATGACGATAGACAAATATTTATTTAATTTAATAAAAAATATTTTTATTTACTTTGAAAAATTAAAAAAATGTTAAAAAATCCTCACCCAATCTCTGGCCACCAGCGAACAAGCCCTCGACCAGATAGCAAGCAGTCTGCGCACATTCCATCGTCTATGACCCGTGTTTCATTTTTTATATGCCGACTACTGTCCTTTGCACGCGCCACTTTGGGTCTATGGATTACTCGAAGGTCGAGGGAAGGGAATGGCAACCACCAATATGAAATAATCAACCACCATGGTTGTTGTAATTCTAGAATAATTTCAAGTTACATAATTACTATTCACACTTTTACGACATTTGTTCAGAGAACTCCTTGTTTTGAGATGTAAAAAAATGTTGCCACAGAAAACCCAAATCTTTGTCTAACACACTTATGGTGAGATTTAACACATTAACATCTAATGGTATTAAAACTAAGTATATATTGCTTCTCTCTCACGCTCTTTCTGGCTTCACGTGTGCTTGTTGTCTTCCAAGAATCAATGGCATGTGTCTTGTTGTTCCTCATCAAAGCTTAGATTTTCCCCAAAGGTTAGGCTTATATCACTACCAGTAAGTGCGCATAAACAACCAAACTCAAGAGTCTCGTGTATCCAATAGACTGGACCAACCCTGGCTTCAGCCAATCAAGCAGCCAGTACAAGCCGATCCTGTGGGCACGCACGGGCCCCCCTGCTGCTGCTGGGCGGAGGATCTGGACGCGTCGTTCGTCGCTGCGCGATTCGTTTCCTCGAGAACCGCACCGTTGCCGCTCCAATGAAACGACGCCGCGCTGGGGCCCAGCCGCTCCACGTCGGTGTCCGCCGTGGCGCCTCCCTCCGCCTTTTGGCCGCGAGCGCGCGGCCCGCCTCATACATTTCAGCTTAACATAGAGTTTCAACAAAATTTAAGAATATTTAAAAAGTGAATTAAATATTATAAAAAATAACAGGATCTATATGAGAACTACTAAAAACCTAAGGAAAAATATTACAAATTATTACACCAGATAAGATATATAAAAAAAGAGTAAATTACACTTTTGCTCCTTAAAGTTGGACGGAAATCTCACTTGGCCCCTTAAACTTTGTTTTGTGTCACGTAGCCCCTAGAAGTTGTTTCCGTATGCCATAAAGCCCCAAAAGGTTGGATTTTGTTGCACCACAACCCCTGGAAGTTGGCTTTGGGTGCTGAAAAAATTAACCTGCGTGACACCCGGAAACAACTTCTAGGGGCTGCTTGACACAAAATAAAGTTTAAGGGGCCAAGTAAGATTTCCGTCCAACTTTAAGGGGCAAAAGTGTAATTTACTCATAAAAAAAGGATAAATTTCACTGAAACGTTGTGCTACACTGTACCAAGCGAAATGTACAAGGGCAACGAGGCCATCATGTCGCGCGCTCCATATTTCACAGTGCTTTTTTATACAATATTATATTGTAACAATTCATAATATATAATAGAGGAATCTAACGGTCAAACTATATCTTTAAAGACTTTTGTGCAGTCAAAATACACCTTATATTTTGGAACGGAGGGAGTACTAAAAACCTGAGAAAAATCATTACAAATTATTACACCAAATAAGCTATGTATATATATAAAAAAAGATAAATTTCAGTGAAACGCTATGCTACACTGTACCGAGCGAAATGTACGAGGCCATCATGTCGCACGCTCCGTATCCTCGGATTCCCCTGGTTCCCCCTCTGCCGCTGTCCCCCATGTGCCGGCCCACTGGGCTCCACGCGTCCCCATCCCCCCATTTCAAATCCCACCACCACGCCACGCCACGGCCGCCTCAAACGGTCACCCGTTACATTCCACGCCCGCACGCTGCCAATCTCCCTCCCTCCGCATCCTCCTCCCCCAAGTCGCCGTCGCGTCGCCGTCGTCGGCTCGGCCCCGACCGATCCGGCCGCGGCGGCGCCATGGCCTCCCCCAACCCCGCGGCCGCCGAGAAGCAGGAGGCTGTGGCGGTGGGAGAGGGGCCGTCGTTTGGTGCTGCTGCTGCTGCTGCTGCGGCGGCGGCGGAGCAGGCGCCCAGGAGGCCCGCGGCGGCGCGGAAGGAGCGCGTGTGCACGGCCAAGGAGCGGATCAGCCGCATGCCGCCCTGCGCCGCGGGGAAGCGCAGCTCCATCTACCGCGGCGTCACCCGGTGCGTACGGCGCCCTGCCTTCTTGCCCTGTATTGCCCCCACCCCGCGTGCCGACGTGGCACCTGCTGGTTCCTTTCGGTTCGCGGACGCTTAGATTGCTACCATGCCATCGTAGATACGCGTCTCGACTACCTGGTTTCATTTGACCCCACTCTGGTGCACGCTAAATCCGTTTGATTCGAAGGGCGCCGTCCGCGATTCGGGATCGGATCGGTTTGCGATCTTTTGCTGTTCGTATTGTCGGATGGTGGCGTGCAGTGCTAAGCTTTGCCTCGTGAAAATGTTGGCTGTGGCTAGATGAGGCGATCTCAAATTCTCAAGGAACATGGCACAATTAGTATATTGAGCTCAACATGGTTTCTGAATAAGCTCGTTTGAGTAAATCAATCTTGAGTTCTTAAGGAACTTTCGAGCTTGGTATATTGAGTTCATCTTGACAGGTTTCGCTATCCTTGGATCATAGGGAGGAATGCCATATGCATCCCTAGTTAGTATAGAGGTCGGAAGTTTCTTTCGTTGTCTTAAAAAATGAGTAAAGAGAGGAGGTTTTCGCCCTTTTTGATCTTAAATCTATGAAAACAGATCGGATACGGTCTTATAGAGATCAACCTATATCTGCATCCTTTTTGTTTCTGGATACAAATTTGGAAACAAATAGTATCGAATAAGGTTTCGAATACATATACGTTTTTGGATCACACACGGATCAAATACGAATACGAAACCGGGTTTTACCATGATACCTCGGTAGGAAAAATTCAACATAATGTACCCTCATTGTTTTTCATCCACAAAGACACAACATATATCGTACAAAATTACAATTCAATTGAAAGACATACAATGCTAGTAGGTAGGCTTGCATAGAGCGCCGGCTGGCATGCTCGTAAAGCTACCCACACAGATTGGGATCTAGGCCAAGCCACACATTAGCACTAGTGCATGTTTTGAATCATCATGAAGTGGGTCAGCCTAAACCCAAGTACTTTGTATAACGGATAATGTCCAGATAACAAGTCACCTGATATGGATATTCGTCGGATAACCGCCAACCTGTATCCGTATCTGTTTGAAAATCCAAATCAATTAAAATTAGATACGAATCCAGATTTGGACGGATATTATCCAACCTGCTTTCACCCCTATTGCATTTGGTATTCTTAGCTTCGACAGTTGTCGCACAATTTGCTTGGCACTTCAAGTTTCTTCATTTCTAGCGTTAGATGCTATTTAGTGTTTATGTTGGTCAGGGATCACAAACCACAGCCAATCCCGTTAGCAAACTGAAAGCTAGGTGTAGTACTTGTAGTGTTCTAAAGAATTGGGAAAATTGGTTGTGTAGCATTGCAAATGTGGTGCCTGTGCTGTGTAGCACTACAAATTATTACTGACTTTGCTATATAGCACTTCAAATTTTATCTATATGGAGGTGTAGCATTTTAGCTATTAAAATATGATCTTTCTACAGAGAGGATAGAAACAATGGTAGAAGACAAGTTTGTGCTCAGTCTAGTATGTATGATAGAAAATGGATAATTTTGCTCTAAGCCATCGTGAATAGATATGGTAGGAATCACTTAGCGCATTTGTTTTTGGAAAATATCCATTTTCTCATATCTATTTGCGATGTCTCACAACAAAAGTATCTATTTTCGTCATACATATTGAGCCAAGTACAAACTTATCTTTTCATCATCGTATCTCTCTCATATTCATAAAAAATCATATTTTCATAGCCTCTCATATTCATAAAAAATCATATTTTCATAGCCAAAGAATTACACAACCATATACCTTGAGTGCTATCTAGCAAAGGAAATAATTTGTAAAGCTAAAAAGCAAAGACATCACTTTTGTAGTGCTACACAACTAATTTTCCATAAAGAATTTTATGGATGATGGTTCTTGTGAAATGGTCTGTTAGTGTTATGTTCATATTTCTTTTAGGGACCTAATGGAATTTTTGTGAGGCTGTTGTGCTGCGTTATTACTCTAACCACCAGTCTTCATTTTTAATTTATGATATGATTCAAAATTAATGTTTTGTGTTACCATCTGAAGCTTTGCTAGTGAAGGGCCAATACCAGTACTTTGTTCTTAGATTTATTACACATATTTTTTCCCTCCTTTTTTCTTTAACTTAATGTGTATGTATGCATTTGATATATTACTTTGTTTGATATCTCATAAATAGGCATAGATGGACAGGTCGATACGAGGCTCACCTTTGGGACAAAAGCACGTGGAATCAAAATCAGAACAAAAAGGGAAAACAAGGTATGTCTGCCCAATGCAGGGTAGCAGCCATCAGCCTATCATACATATTTTGAGAATGTGAACATAGTGACATTGAAAACGAACCAAACTTTTCTAATACGTCTTGATTATTTCACATGGATAGCAAATTCCCCTATCTATACAGTTTACAAAAACATAATTAATCTGATTTGATGTCATTCTTTCTTTTGCATGGGAAACTACGTCACGCCAACTGATCTTGCAGTATATTTAGGTAAGGAGCACCGTTATTTTGACATTAAAATTCATAGTTTCAATGATTTTCCTTAAATCCTATCCAATCTTTGTGGAAATGCTTAGGTGCATATGATGATGAAGAGGCTGCAGCAAGAGCCTATGATCTTGCCGCATTGAAATACTGGGGAGCTGGAACTCAGATAAATTTTCCTGTGAGTCGTTATTCTTTTTTTCTAGTGACAATTAGCTCAACTTTTAGTCTATGTTGAGTTCTTCCACTAAATTATTAACTATATGGTGTCATCTTAATAAAAAACAATCATTTAATTCTGAAAGCATCGAATGGTCAAACATCATGGGCTCAGTAGGATAGACCAGAGCAAGAGGTCTTGGTTTAGTCTCGGTGACATGACCCTAGAGGTGCTAGCTGTCAAGAAAGACACAGAACATTGTAGACCACTCCAGTTGGACATCAAATGTGATGATTAGGATTTGGGAGAGGCATCGGGCCATAGGGATTAGTGACAACTATTGCAGCCGGTGGAGAACGGGAGCACACAATGTGGCACAACACAATTGCAAAGCACGATTCAAATGCTTTGGTGCATGGGCTCAAGTGCCCATGCTCAAGATTTCTCGCAGCAGTAGAACTGACCAGCAAAGATTCGGGTGGGAAGAGATAGCGTCAGGCACCAGACGGCAAGAGCAGACGTTGGCGGTTCAGATCCTTGTATCCGTGCTATATAGAGGCCGAAGACACGGATCCATCTAGGTTGCGGTGGTGCCGGGCACCAGGCCACGGATATATGAAAATAGGGGATGGATGTGACACCAGTGGCCTATCCATTCATGCTATTTTGATGTAAACTAACAATTTAGAATCGGATGTTTTCTTACCATTGTTGTATTTAGAGTAAAGAATATTCTCAAATCTTCTTTTCAGATGATTCACTGCTCAACTGCTATATGTACCTAAAAACCATGTCTTCTGAAAAAAAAAAACATCATGTGGTACCATCGTACCAATACACCTGGATTGCGATGAATTTCAGTTGATTGCAGTTATGTTATTTGTATTTTATTTATTTAGGTCTCTGATTATGCAAGAGATCTCGAAGAGATGCAGACTATCTCCAAGGAAGACTATCTTGTGTCTCTTAGGAGGTATAATAATGCACTTATAATACATGTACATTATTTTATTTTGTTAGTACTGACTGGAAGATGCATGCATTGCAGAAAGAGCAGTGCCTTCTCCAGGGGACTACCAAAATATCGTGGGCTTCCTAGGTATGTAGAATATGTTGCCAATGCTGAAAATTACCTCTATCCTCAGTTATTTTGCATGCATCTACATTTGTGATGAAACCTTGTGAAAAGGTGCTCTGCATCCAAATTTCTATCTCCTTCCACAAACTGACCATGCTTTAATATGCTCTCCTTGATAAATTTTAGAAATCTTCCTGGCAATCCTACTTTGTGAAGATCGCCTGTTTGGTATATTAATTAGTCCGAGGGAGCAGAAAGGGCCTTTTATTATCTAAGCCGAGCTTTGCTAGACACTGGGGCTCGTTACTCGGCTATTGAAAAGTTATGTTTAAGTTTGTATTTTCCTTGTTGCAAGCTGAGGTATTATATCGCGTGCCAAAGATCCTCCAGCTCTGACAGAAGAATATTCTTAACACATGCTCAAAGAGCAATTTTGGGTAGAAATGAATAGCATTTAGTTTATAATTTAAAAGTAGAAAGGGCCAGCTTGGCAGGTCTTTTGAGTAAAAACTCCTGCCTCAGTTCACTTCTCATACCAGACCAACCCACAAAAAGAAAAAGCCTTGCCTCTTCATCAAAATTGACTTTGCCAAAGCTTTTGACTCCGTAAGTTGGGAGTACCTCATAGAATGTTTGCAGCATCTTGGTTTTGGCCAGAGGTGGAGAGATTGGATCGTCTTAATTCTGTCAGCGTCCTCCTCAAGCATCCTCTTGAATGGCACTCTAGGTGAGAATTTTCGCCATAGGAGAGGGTTACGCCAGGGAGATCCTCTCTCGCCACTTCTCTTCGTCCTGGCTCTTGAGCCAATTCAGTACCTGTTCCGAAAGGCGAAAGAAGTGGGTCTCCTGGCATCCATGTCCGAAATGATTGATAAATTCCAGCTTTCCCTTTATGCCGATGATGTTGCAGTTTTCTTAAATCCTTCGGTTCAAGAGATTGCCACCCTAAAGGATATTCTTCTGTGGTTCGGCAAAGCCTCGGGGTTAACTGTCAACATTGATAAGTGTGAGGTCTATCCGATACGGTGCTGCAACATTGATCTCCAAAGTGTGCTTGCTCCCTTCCCTATGCAGATCAAGTTTTTCCCATGCAAATACCTTGGGCTACCTCTGCGGCCGAAAAAGCTAATTAAGTCGGATTACCAACCGCTACTCCAGAAAATTAGACAACGGCTTGCAGGATGGAAGATCCCCCTGCTATCCAAAGCTGGAAGGCTTGTCCTAATCAACTCTGTGCTAACTTCTCTGGCAGTGTTTCACATTACTGTGTTTGACCTTAGCAAATGGGTAATCAAAGAAATTGATAAAATTCGCAGAAAATTCCTTTGGAAAGGGAATTGCAATGGAGCAAAAGGAGTGCACCTTGTTAATTGGAGACGCATCTACAGGCCAAAACAGCTAGGTGGTCTAGGGGTGAAGGATCTAAGTGTTTTTGGCACAGCTTTGAGGCAGCGCTGGCTATGGCATTCTTGGGTTTCGCCACACAAGCAATGGATCGGGTTCGATATCCCGTGCAACGCAGTGGACATTTCGGCATTCAAAGCAAGTACTAAAATCCTCCTCGGAAGCGGTCGCACAGCTCGCTTTTGGACTGATCGTTGGCTTTCTGGACAATCGCCACAAGACATTGCACCTCTGTGCTTTCTAAAGGCGAAGAACAAATCGATCACCGTGTGTGAGGCCTTGCACCATAATTCCTGGATATCTGATCTCTCTAGCATAGGCTCTTCGGCTGAGCTTCACCAATTCGTGCTGCTATGGGGAAAAGTGAATGGAACCTACTTATCTATCTCGAATGACAGTCTCATCTGGACTTGGACCACTAATGGCAAGTATTCGGCAAAATCCGCATACCAAATGCAATTCATAGGGGCAATTCAAGACAAATTCTCCGGTGCAATCTGGAAGGCCAAGACTGAGCCTAGATGTAAGTTCTTCCTTTGGACCGTCGTTCAAGGCAAAATTCTAACTGCAGATCGACTACGTGCTAGAGGTTGGCCCAACTCGGTCATGTGTCCTCTTTGCGGACAATCGGAGGAGTCGGCCAAGCATCTGCTTGCCCATTGCCCGTTCACTAAGTTCATTTGGCGCAAAATTTCCAATGAGTTGACAGGCGTTGCCTTGAGGTCGGCAACCGAGCAAGAAGATTTTGGTCATTGGTGGCTAACAATGAGATTAAGTGTCCCTAGGTTGCAGCGTAGGCATTTCGATGGAATTGTCGCCTACACCGCTTGGAATGTGTGGAAAGAAAGGAATGCGCGGATTTTCAATCAAAGATACAATCCAGTCGAGCAGACCATCTCCCTTATCAAGCTTGATGTCGGCAACTGGGCCACGGCGTTCTATTTAGATGATCATGGATGAGTTGTAGCCCTATACCTCCGTTTCTCCGTTTTTTCTTTCTTTCTTAATCCCCCCAAACCAGTCCCTATGTAATTATTAACTTAAGTTCTTTGCCTTCGGGCTTTCCTTTCTTAATGATATGGTAGAGCTCCTACCTCCGTTTCAAAAAAAAAAAAAGAAATGCAAATAGGGATCAGAAATTTATCAAGCAGAGCATATTGACTGAATTAGGATCCAGGGTATGTCTCGTAAAAAAGAGGCCAAGAAGGGTAATACCCCAATGGTTGATCCACAACAAAGGAAAGAATCTTTAGGCTATTCGCTTCCCTCTTTCAGTGTAGCTGGGTAGCTGTATCGGCAATCCCACAACCAGACGAATCAAACCTATTCTTTTAAAATGTTCCTTTTGTGCTCTACCCAGGGCTTCTATGGTCAAACATGGAAGGAAGTTTCTATATTCTGCTTTGTGTTTAACTACCAGAAATCTTTACAGCGGAACAATTGTTTCAAAATACTACTAAAAGTTAGTGGCCTGGTGGTAGTAAAAACAAAATTTCTATCAGCTTCTTTATCTAGCATTGTGGTTTTGTACCCATGATAGATAAGCATATTTTATAGAGGTATATTGTTTAGATGCTGATTGGGCTCTTTAGACCTGGTCACTTTGAAAACAATTAAATTTAGGAAATATATGCTCATCTTGGAAAATAAATATTGTAGTTTATACAAAACGACATACATAACTGCAAAGCTCGGTAACAAAAACTCTTTCCATTGGTCAACTCAATTGCACTACATAATCCCTCTACAATACAACATGGTGATGAGTGTGTGCCATGAAGAAATTATTTCTCTTGGTTCATTACCGTCATATACATATTCTTATTATTGGAGAACATCACCATGTTTTAGAAGCAACCAAAACATAATATTATCTACCAAAAAATATGTCAAGGGAAGAAATCACTTACTTGGTAGGATAAGAGAGGTTCCTTACAGGATCTTCAACAACTATTCCTTTAATATGTTGTACCATGAACTGGTCTTCAATGCCAATTCTGGGCCAATATGACAGATTTTTAATTTAGGAAAAATATTACATATACAAAGGTGATGTGTAGCTTACTTGACTTGTTTGACTTATTTGTCTATTATCTTTGTTTAATTAAAAATAATTTGTTTTTTTGTTAAACCATTTTTCAATCTCAAAGACTTGTCTAAGAGCTCTAAAACACAAACCAAATGAAGCGCAATCGACTCTTTTTTTTGATCGAAAGAGGCAGGCGCTCTGCCATTTCATTAAGAAGAAAGAAATCGTACAACACCAAAAAAGAAACGGTAGCCACTAGCAAAGCCGAAAGGGATGCATGGCCGAAAAAACGAACCGCCACCGCCTAGGCAATGCAAGGAGCCACCCACCATCACCACGACGCCAGACACGACCCACGCACAGGATGCACGACGAACGTTACAAGGAAGACGCACAGCCGAAAGGCAGGCCCAAAGCAACCTCCAGACCCCACCACCACAAAGGATGCACGGCCAGAGAGCAAGGTGCCTAGAACCAACTTAGTCACCACCACAGTCCACCGCCATGCGGGATGCACGATGAACCGTCACCACCACAAGAGATGCACGACCAAGGGCCGAAGACAACACGCAAACCAGACGCCACCACCTCACAGGATGCAAGTCCGAAAGATTGGCTCCAGTCCCACCTAAAACAGCACGGACAAGAAGCTCAGCCGCCAGTCGCCACCACCGCACGGGACGCAAGTGTAGGAACGAAGGAATTCTTGTCGGCGCCGCCACCAAAACCTAGGATGCTCAGGCCTCAAAGACACCACTGCGCCCTGGGATGCACGACTAGCGCCACCGCCACGCCTGGAGCTTCGAAGAAACGCTGGAGGCACGGCAAGGACCAAAACCTTCGTCACGCAGGATGCTTATCAAGGAGCCACCACCGCCGCGCGAGAAGCAACAACAATCAACACAGAAGAGGACGCCTTCAGCACTCAGGGCATTGGGAGGGGGCGGCATGGTGATGCCTCCAGAAAGGAAAACGACGCCAGACGGCGACGCCATCACCAGCCCAAAGGATGGGCGGGCTTTCGCCCAAAACCCCCCCACCAAGAGCCGCGTTGTAGTAAACAATAGTCGCCGCAGATCCAGATTCGAGCCGCCGCCGCAGGTGTGAGAGGCACCTCCCGCCGCTGCAATCGAAGTCAGAGTCGACCGCCAAGAAGAGGTCCCGCCGTCGAGCACCTCAGCAGGTAATCCCCAACGCCACCGTGCCTAGGAGCAACGCCGGCACGGCGAGGTTGGGGGAGGCAACGAGGAGGAGGGTGAGCACGGAGCCGCCAGCCACCACTCAGCCGCCGCCGCCAACGACAGTTACGCCGAATCCGAGCTCGCCGCCCCCAGATCTGGGCACCGACGCCGGATCGAAGCCAGCAGGGAGGGAGGGGGCCGCCGCAACGAGGAGTAGGCACGCAGCCGCCAACCACCACTCCACTCAGCCGCCGCCGCCAACGACAGACGCAGCACGTCGCCGCCGCTACGAAGACGCCGCGGAGAGAGCCGCCGGTCGACGCCGAGGAGAGAGCCGTAGAGCCGCCGGTCGACGCCGAGGAGCGCCGCCCAAACGACGACGACGCCGTCTCGGTACCCGCCTCACTACTCCACACCGGTGGAGGGGCGCCAGCGGGAGCGCCAAAAGGCCCGGAGCAGGGAGGGCGAGGGGAACCCGGCGGTTGGGAGGGAGAGAGGAGTGTGGGGGAGAAGGCCCGGCGGCGAGGAGCAGCCGGCGGCGGCGGCGGCGGCTAGGGAAACCCTAGTCGCCGCCCAAGTCGCCTGCGCGCGCGCCCCTTCGTGTATTGTAAAGACTCGGAATGACTATTTTGAGCAGCGCAATCGACTCTTGATGTGATCTCAAAATTCTCTCAAAGTTAAGAAATAAGTTAGATAAGCAAATAAATCAAATAAGATAAGCTGACGAGAATAGGCTCTAAATGTTAATCTTTTTAGTGGTGCTACTAAAAGTGGTTCAGGCTTCACATGTATGATGGAAATTCCCATATGTTGTGTGCAACGTCAATATGAAGTTCATAATCACAAATGTTGAAATATAAAATATTCAAATATTTTGTTTGAAGTTTTATTACATGCTTCTGTATGCTATAAGCTATTGTCAGTTTAAAACCTTATACTAGTGTGTAATGTTCATGCAGGCAGCTCCATAATTCCAGATGGGATGCTTCTTTGGGTCAATTACTTGGCAATGACTACGTGAACCTTAGTTGTGGTGCGTCTATAAGTATTCTGGCATTGCTCTTTCCAGTTATTGAACCACAAAGGTAGTAAAAGTTGCTACGCAATTTTCTAACTATTTTTTGTTATTTAAACTGTAGGCAAGGATATTGCGTTGGATGGCAAATTTGTAGGAAGCTTTGGCTTAGAGAGGAAAATTGATCTAACAAATTACATTAGATGGTGGCTACCCAAAAAGACAAGGCAGTCTGATACATCCAAGGCGGAAGAGGTTGCTGATGAAATCCGATCTATTGAAACTTCTATGCAACGGACTGAGCCCTACAAGTTGCCTTCCTTTGGACTTCATTCTCATTCAAAACCCTCTTCGGTAGGGCTGTCTGCATGTAGTATCTTATCTCAGTCTGATGCCTTCAAAAGCCTCTTAGAGAAATCTACGAAATTATCTGAAGAATGTACTTTCAGCAAAGAAATGGATGAAATAAAGGTGGTTGCGTCAGTTCCTGCTACTGGACATGATACATCAGCAGTTAACATGAGCATGAATGAGTTGCTAGTGCAAAGAGCTCCTTACACACTGGCTCCTGTTATGCCTACACCAATGAAAAGTAATTGGAACCCTTCAGATCATCCCGCAGACCCTATTTTTTGGAGCAACTTCATCCTGCCGACAAGTCAACCCCTCACAATGGCAACAATAACAACAACAACAGTTTGTTTCTCTGTCCTATAATTTCAGTAAACTCCAGAAATATATTTTTTTTTACTTTTTCCCACTAGTGCTGAGTCTAGCCATTTATTTGTGTCAGTTTGCGAAGAATGAGGTAAGTTCAAGTGATCCATTCCAGAGCCAGGAGTGAGTTTGTGAGTTTACCAAAATATGCAGGATATTTTCCCTTGGTACGTAAATATTAAACCTTGTATAGTTTCTTTCCATTCCTTGTCAGGAAATCTGATCGATCATGCTCTCTTTTTGTGTCACCTAAATGACTAAATATTTGTGTACTGAACAATTCAGAAAATCTTTTTGATAAGAACATGCAAGCATTTTAAGAAATAAGTTTTTGCCATGATTCACAAATATATATGAACCAGTTATTTTTCTTTTAGAAAGTTTCATAAAAAAGGGAAAACACATGATCCAACAAAAAAATGAACTATAAGCTTTTTTTTTTTGTTAGTTCACCAGAAAATACTCCGACTGTGCATTTCCCGTAGTATTTACATTAGCCTAAGATGCATTTCAACCAGGATCAACACTTGGGATCATTACTAAAAAAACACACATGGGATGATTTTCATCCGCACGATTGATACATAGAGCATTGTGGCCATGATAGATGAAAACACATGGGATGATTTCATCCGCTCATGGAAGCTGGTTTGGTGACACAATGAGCCCCCAAAAGGCTTGCCCTCTATGTCATTTCAGTAGCATCACAAATAGACATTTCAAAATATCTCTTTATGAAATGGTAAAGCAGAACAAAAATCATGCCCTTGGTTTGTTCTATATTACATCTATATTTTTTAGGTTTTTACCATTTTATCAATGACAGGTCGATGACGACATCCTGCGGTTCAGTGAGTTTCCTTTCGCCAAGCTTTGATGTGGTGATTCTTGAGCAGTACCCTTTGTATCCATACTTCATAAGACATGAATAGAAGGTAAGAGATGTACAAGCATAGTTTATGTAATAGTATATACAGTCGCTAGTTCCAGGAAAGTGAGATTTATAGTTGTAGAGCTGTCTGTACATACTGCGGTCCTTGTTTCACCTAGGTTCTACAGATTTGAGTTAAAGAACAGAGGAATGCGACTTTTCCAATGCCATGTTTATCTTGTGCAAATGTTCCCATTGCTCTTTTTTAGTTAAATATGTGTGGTTGCATTCATTAAACAAACTGTACATGTACATGCGTGACAAGAAATTAATCGGAGTAGGACCAAATACCAAATCAATCAGCTATATGAGGTTTCTCTAATGAAATCAAAATTATGTACATATGAAGTTGCAAAAGTTTTACTAAAAACAGGATTTGAACCAAGGGCCGCCCTATATTCGTCGAGTATAGGCTGGTTTTGGTTCTACGTCTATGTGTATTCTGTGATCTGGCTCTGGTTTCAGCTACCTCACTAATCAGAATGTAAGCAAAAAAAGAAATTAACGCAGAAGCTTTAGATCTTTTAGCATAATTTAATTCAACCAAATTGTTATGTTTATATGTGCATGAGCACAAACCCACCTTAAGACATGTTTATCACCTTTCGTATCAATTTTTCCTCAACTCTCTTCCTTCTGGCTTTAATAGTTCTTTTTATGATCAAAGAACAGAGAAACTTTTATGTGCTTCCTTTTCTTCTTTTCTCTTGCCTTCTCATGCTGCACATAAGGCTTGCTTATTTAGCCAAAGAGATAGACTTTAGAAGGCTGCAGTTCCATGCATTCAAGGATTAATAAAATGAGCCATTTAATTATGGTCACACACCATGCTTCGTGTGCGCTTTCATTCAGGTAACCGATAGCTATCATGCCATACACATTACCATTGAAAGATGGCACAAGCTAAAAGGAACGTCAATCCTTAAATGCAATTGCTGCCATAACTCATGCAAGTTCTTAACTTCCTATATCCCACACAATTAAAACTACGAAGGGAGAGATGAGAGATTTTAAATCCCATAGTTCTCAATCTTTTAGTCTAGCAACCATCACACTAGGACCTTTAATTTAGAGAATTAATTTGATAATTTACATGGGCCATATTTTCTTAACAATCTCCCAATTGGCACTTGTAATGTCTTTTAAATTCAATAATGAACTTTTGGGTATACATCATGAATTGAATTTATCGAGCAAACATTAAATTGAATTGAAATGATAGAATCATGGCGGTCACAAGTTATTTTTAATGACTAGATTCCTTCATGTATCATAATCTACTCAACTCAAATAAAACTTTAAAGGAAAGTTAGTAATGTTATCTCACCACAGCTATAATCATATGTCATAATGTGGATAACATGCAATATATAAAAATTTCACTGAATTCATAACTTTAAATCAATACAAGCATATAGCATATACTCATCATGGTAACAAGGTTTTATCAATAATTCCCATTCTTTCTACATGGTGAATGAAAGTTTTGGGAGGCAACCCCTTGGTTAGCGGATCTGCTATCATTAGCTCTATACCGATGTGCTCAATCCATACCCTTCGCTTTTGAACTTTCGCTTTCGCTGCAAGATACTAATCCATGCTCCCTCAGTATCAAAATGTACCTATCATTTTTAGAGAAGAAGATAGCAACGGAGTTGTTACGGTATATCCTTAATGGTCTATCAATGCTGTCAACAATATGAAGACGAGATCACGAGACACATAATTCCGCAGCCAGAGTGATTGAACAGTGGCCTCAAAGCATGTCACAAATTCAACCTCCATTGTGGAAGTAGAAATAACTGACTTCTTTCAACTCTTACATTGAATTGTCCCTCTAGTTAACAAAAAATATATAGCCGAATGTAGATTTTCTTTAGTCTACGCATCCAACATAATCTGAATCTGAGTAGCCTACCACCTTTTAAATGGCTAGATCTCTTGTACATGAGCATGTGGCCCTTGGTTCCTTGCAAACACGGAAGAACCTTCTTTGCAGCTTTCCAATGATCCAATCATTGATTACTTTGATATCGATCAAGCATTCCAACAGCAAAGCCGATAACTGGTTTAGTATGTGTCGAAACATACATTAAACTCCCAAGTCCCAACAACTAATGCATATGGAATTGATTCCATATTTTCGCTCCAAATCATTCCTTAGACATTGAAACTCACTAAATTTGTCCCATTTTTTGATTGGAACAATTCTCGCAGAGCAATTATCCATTCTAAATCCCTTCAATATTTTGTTAATATAGCCTTTCTAAGACAATCCCAAAAATTCTTGTTTTCTATCATAGAATATTTTGATTCCAATAACATAGGATTTTGTATCTTTCCTAAATCCTCCAATAATGACATTTGCGCCACCGAAAAAACTCAAAAGAGAAAGAAGTCTCGTTAATCTCTTCATCTATGCACATTTCCTTGCTCTATAATGACGTCTATGGTATTAGAGACTTCGTTGTGACAGTTTCATCGAAAGGCAGCTCTGTAGTGGCAAATATGTTTTGGACACACAAGACAATTACAGCATATTCAAAGTGTCTTAATTTTTTCGTTTAACAACTTATACATTTAGCTCCACACATCTAAATTCAGCTTATTCATTGGCGAGCGCCAGGCGTCGAATGTTCGATGCCTGGCACGCGGGCCGGACCAGCCTGGGCCGTTGGATCGTCGGCACCGCGCGGATCCGAGCACTACTGTGCGCCCGGTGCCAGGCGAGTTGTTAGCCGTGTAGTTGATTAAATTTTCAATTAAACTTCTGATTTTTGTATAAAATTCAAACAGTGTTCAAAATGCGTGGAATAAATTTCATAATTCTTCTAAAATCGAGAGCAACCCATTTTAAATACTTTTAATTTTTTTATTTTTCACTTTTTCAATTTTTTTGATGTGAAACTAGAAGAAGGCACTTATGAAACTTACATCTATACTAGTGAAACTTGGTCGTGTGCTGATGAAACATGGCCGTGTGCTGATGAAATCTAATGAAACTTGGATGAAACTTCGATGTAATCTAATGAAACTTGGATGAAACCTGTTGAAACTTGAATTGACCTGATGAAACTGAATAAACTTCTTTGAGACCTGTTGAAACTTGATGAAACTTGCATTAAACCTGATGAAACTTGACAGTTCGACAAGTTTAACGAATATGAAATCCAAGTTTCAGTAGGCGAAACCCAAGTTTCACCAGGTAAGTTTGAAGAGTTATATGGCAACATATATCTCGTTTTATTCGTAAAAATACGAGGAACACGTTGGTGCAAACGGTTTGTGGATTAGAGCACCTAGTCATTAATTTTTTCGTTTAACAGCTTATCCATTTAGCTTCACACATCTAAATTCAGCTTATTCATTTAGTTTAGTCGCTATGAACATGTTCTTAGATTATTGATGAACGTGCGCTACGTTGCCAAAGGCAGGCAAGTAAGCGGTGTCAGCAGCTATTGAGCTCTCGGTAGCATGCTAGCATGTGCTTTTGAGTTTGGGTTATGTTCCCTGTCGTGAATCCTCTGTCATACGGCAGAGGAAAATTACTGCCACTAACATATGAGCACCCACACGTCAGTGAGCGTATCTCTCTGCCTTACGTCAGAGAATATACTTCCTATTTTCCTCACCTCTCCGGTTACAGTTGTGGACGTGTATTTGACAACAGAGGTGGGGTCAAGATGAAGACTCGCTAGACTAGAGATTGGGAAGCACGAGGTGATAAGACTGATTTCTCTATTTTGATGGCAATTTTTACACAGAGTAAAGGAGCAAAATGGTCATTCCTCAAAGGTAGATATCACAAGAACTAAGCTAATTAAATGGGCGAGAATGAGAGATAAGAAATTCATTTGGGTGGAAAATATTGGATTACAAAAAATGAGGCAAATGTCATGGTGCAGCTCTATAAAGTGACAAATATTAATCTTTCACAATACTGTCTCTCTCCAACAACATACCCAAAATCGGGTGCCTATATCCTCATCCCCATTTACCTAAAGATTCCATATATATACATTTCTATCATCTTCAACAAAAATATCTACACCATAAAATTATATAGGTGAAAAGAAAATATCTACTCCCTCTATTCTTTTTTATTTATCGTCGTTGACTTTTGGACGTACCCTTTAACCATTCGTAAAAAATATAAGTCATGCTTAAAGTGCCTTTAATGATAAAACAAAGCATAATAGAATAAATGATACTTAAATATTTGTTAATAAGACGAATGGTCAAAAAATATGTTTAAAAATCAATGGCAACGATTAAAAAAGAACGGACGGAGTGCGTTTCTATCATCTCCTACAGGACACCTAAAACACAAAACAAACTGTATAGGTGGAGGAGAGAGAATAACTACATTTCTATCATCTCCTACAGGACATCTAAATCATAACTCAATTTGGACAGAGAAGAGAGGACAATCAAATATAAATATCCTAGAAGAAACCTAAATTTGGTATGTTGGAGAAACGATGAAGAGCAACAATACCTATATTTTTTGGACCAAACCTTGTGGGTCCCACTTTAGAGTCTCGCATCTACAAGGCATGATAAATCAATTTGCTTTTTATTTGCTTACAGATGTAAATTTTAACTCTAACATGCAACCCTTTCATGCCAAATTTTAGATCGAAATGTTGGCACATCGTGCAAACATTTAACCATGGAACCAATGAGAGGAGAACGCACCAGCAACAAAAATTTTCAGAGAGAACGACAACATACAGAAAAAATTATCAATGAGCTATTGCTGACTAGCATAAAGCAATAACCTTAACATTGCAGAATGATCATAATAAACAACTGCAAGATATGTATCATAATTAGCATTGCCCAATCATATAAGCGCAGCTATTGCAAGTACACTCTGTCATGTTAGTAAGTTCCATACAAGTCTTCACTGTCTTCACAGTAACTAATAAATTTCAGTACAGCCATGAATGCGATAAGCACTTTTGACCTAAGAAAACACCAGCCATTTAGCAATAAAAGGTTCAGAGTTCCCTCTGTCTCCTTCAGCCTCCAGCGAATATCTGGGCAGAAGTTCTACCTCACGCCACATCTGGCGGTGAACCACCAGGAACTAACTGCAGATGATGTTAGACATGAAATCAGAACTAGATAATAGGCATATCATTTTAAACAGTATCTTATATTCGAATAAATATTCTTACAATTGCTATGTTGTTGCCGTTAAGGAGGATTTGATCAAGTTTCGTTATGCGGCGGCCCTCAGCAGTATACTCACTGCAAAACATTCAAGGGATCACAAAACTAGAAATAATATAAGCTACAGTTTCAAAAGACATTTACACTGGAAGTCTGGATGAAGAAACTAATAAACACCAGTATAAGCTTACAAAATAACCTAGCAAAAAGTATTCTAACTTCTAAGTTTCAGCTAAACAAAAGAACCAAACTATGTGCCAAGCATCCAATGTTTCCCTACACAAATAAGCATAAGGTGCACGCTAACTGCTAAGTTGGGGCCTTTCGCGATTTCTGACAACACAACAGTACATCAGATACTCAGAACATCTGCAAAATTTTGCAACCACACAACAAATATACAGAAAATAAACTTAAAACAAACATTATGCAAAACATTACACATTACAATTATTTAAATTGGGGCTATATAAAAAAGTCTGACCACCTTGAAGAATCTACAGTGTATGCATGTCTCTAGTGAAAATTCACATCTTTGAAGAACTAGTGAAGGCAATGAAGAAAAACTGCAGTATCTGTGAAGAACTAGTGCAATAATCTGTGACAAAAAAAAAAGGAAAATGTTCCAAGAACTACTGTGATAACCATGAAAATCAATTGCCTTCAGTCAAAAACTATTGAAACATCAATGAAATACTAGTGCAACTACTTCCAAGATCTATGAGGAACAAGAGCTACCAGAACATTTTTCTAGACAATATGCAACAAAAAATAGTTTCTTTTGTGCATGTCTAACTCACCCCAGCCTTGTTCCCCTAGTCTTGTCCAATCTTCATTCCATACTGTATCAACTTCTATGTTCTTAAAAAAAATCATACATACAAACAAGTTTGGGTTCCCTCATGCAATTTTCGATCAACGAAACCTTCAGTAAAGCTAATATCAACTATAACAATGAGCATGACAGTACTTCAGCAAGTGTAAACAGTGCGACACGTGCACCACTCATCTTTGGAATCAAACTGTTCATATGAAACACTGCATGGTACTATGGTAGCCAGCTGCATCAATATCAGATGTTATACCTAATAAGCATTAATATCTGCGTTGTATGTAATAGTCAATACGTGCATCGTATTATATGTACTAAATGTTAAACCACAGCTAATGTTTTTGCAGCTACACTAATGGAGTAGCTTGATTTACATATGCAAATGATGACAAGCGTACCACAAGCTTAGGAGCAATCAACCATAAGATGGAATATTAGAGATTGTTAATTCAAGGAAACTCTATTGTTTTTCCCCCCTAAACGTTCGACATAACTTAACGGGTTAACTCCGAGCACAGGTTTGAGACTGCTGATGCGGTGGTGAAGATTTACACGAAATTTTTTTTAACACGGCCATCTGAGACACTGACCTAAACTAAGCTGAAAAATGAATCGAGACAAACCAGCATTACAAAAATATTGCGAAATAAAGCAGAGAAAAATATAGTAGGGGCATGGGACGATCAAAAGGAACTGGGGTTTAAGGTTTGGTTGATCTTCACATACTACTCAGTGACGTCCTCCAGCACCATGTTCACGTAGACGTCAAACCCGGATAGGGTACCGACGAGCTCCTTATCCCCCTTCATGATCACCCAAATCTTGGACCCGATGCAGCGGTCAATCAGCTCTGCTCAGAGCACCAGCTCGTGCAACCGCAAGCGGCAAGAGCGGGGACGCACACAAACGGGGGCAAACAGGTGAGCCAACAACTCGAATCCGAGAAATCAGATCGACGGAGCTAGGAAAGCGAGGTCCTTTCGCGCACCTGAGGGGAGCAGCTGGGACGGGTTGTTCTGAGACATGGCGTCCGCCGCAGTTGGACCAGTGGCCGGAGTTATCGACGGCGGCAGACGGCGAGCGGCGGCGGCGGCGGCGCAGGAGCTGCGGATCGAGGGTTTTTGCTTCCGCGACTGATACAGTGATACGTCAGTCCGGAGGGGTAGCCGAGTAGCCGGCTCCGGAAATCGCAGCCTCATGGCCTCATGCAGTCATGCGCAGGTGCACCAGCTGGGCCGGGCCGGCTGGTGTTGGGCCCAGTTTTGTCAGGCCCAAGTGTTAGAGATGTATATCGCTGGGCCTTCATCCGACGGTCGATACAATGAAACCCTGGGCTCGGGTCCATGGCGGGATGAGAAACGCGTCATGCCCTTATGGAAGGATGATTGGTGGTGGCCCACATAGACATGGGCCCCAAGAAAAGCCCAACCCACATGGCTGGTGCATATGCCTATATACAGGAGCGCGACACCTAGGCCTCCATCTACGGCTGAGCTCTCGCTCCTCCACCTCCAGGCTCCAGCCTCTACGGGCTGCGCGTACGGCGCCCTCGTGCTCGCTCCTCCCGTCCCTGAGCTCCCGCCGCGTGTTCCTCCCGTCTCGCGCCTTCGACCTCGCCGCGCCATAATCAATTCCCATTGGTTCGTGCCTTCCCTCCACGTGTCCTGCCGCCACCTCGGAGAACCACCCGCTCGCTGCCTTCTCCCTGCATCGAGGAGCAGAGGAGCGAGCAGCGTGGTGTGGATCAAGATTTGCAGTTGGGAATGGAGAAGGAGCAGAAGGAGGAGGGGGCGAGGGCCCCCGCCGCCGCGGCGGCGGCGGCGACGCGGCGGTGGGTGATCGGGGTGGGGTTCTGGGTGCAAGGGTTCCGGCTGTTCCCGTGGCTGGGCGTCAACTTCTTCCTCAAGGACGGCATGGGCGTCGCCGCCTCCTCGCTGCAGATCCTCCAGGCCTCCGCCAACCTGCCCATGGTCGCCAAGCCGCTCCTTGGCCTGCTCTCCGACGCTGTCCCCATCCGCGGCTACCGGCGCCTGCCGTACGTCGCCATCGGCGGTGAGCCGTTTCTTTCTCCCTCCCCTTCTTCCCTGTTCTTGCATTGCCATGTCCAGATCCAATCACACACTGCGGCTAACGCCGTGATCTTCTTTATCCGTATCT
Organism: Raddia distichophylla; assembly: GCA_005191435.1. Taxonomy (NCBI): domain Eukaryota; kingdom Viridiplantae; phylum Streptophyta; class Magnoliopsida; order Poales; family Poaceae; genus Raddia; species Raddia distichophylla. Next base: position 432,595 of record SPJY01012851.1, read on the forward strand.
TACGCATGTTCACACGGCATGTTCATCGCGATACGGAATCATGATACTCCCAGAATTTTGCATCTTTCTTACTTAATCCATGGAAGCATGCTAGCCTGCATCCGCAATTTAGCTTTTTTTTTTCAGGGCGCTGATCACGGGAGGTGTAGAAATTCTTGTATGATATGACTAGAGCATGAATATGCAATAGGCCAATAGCATCTCTTATTCTCTCTCTCCTTTATACTACTGTCTTATGATATCCAAACTGGATCTTTCACGATTTTTTGCCTTTGCGTGTTGTTCGTACATGGAATCATGGATGTCCTATGGTGAATGACAACCCGGCAAAGAATATGCTCAAACATTTGTCCAGTTGTCCTCTTGATTTTTCTGATGCTTTGCTTTCGTTCTTTCAAGTTTTCCTTTTTTCCCTGATTACCATTTGTCACCATCTTCTTTTCTTTCATAGCAACAACCTTTGTCCAATCCAGTGCTCATCAAATTCTCTCTCTGGTTACTGTCCACATTCACAAAAGAAACAGGCAAATACCATCCCACCCAAAACACGCATGAATATTTGTCTACTTTGGGTGTGGTCCGTGCCGTCCACTTTAAACGTTCCTTGCACAATTGGGTGTCATGATGAAATTCTTTAGGGCTGGACTGATGGTGAACCACTGCGATCCAACATCACATGAATTGTTTTATTTTTAATCGTCACACAAGACCAGACAACACCAAATACACGATATTTGGTAACGCGTTTGGCATTGTTGCCTATGTCTACGAGGCTCGTTGGCTGGGTGCTTCTCGCCAATCAGCATAAGAGCACCGGACCACCTGGGTCCTAGCCACAAGCTGACCCGCTGTCCTCTGCACGCCTTGCGGTACAACTAGATTGTCATGGCCCGCTACACCAGGGACACCTCCCTATTTATGCGAAGACTAGGATACGAGTCCGACCCTAACATGATTCACCCTTGCCTATTACAACTTAAGAGTCCACATAATAAACTATGTACACATACTCGATACCTACTCTAACATAACTCAAGACCGAGACACCAAGATTCTATGTTTTAGTAACAGACTTCGTCAAATGCTAACAAATTTTAATTGGTTACCATCAATCTGGTCTTCAATTTTCAATTTAAATTTACAAGGTTTTGAAGTTAGCTCTATATTTCAATTCTGCTAGTAAACATAAAAATATAGCATGAGAGATACCAAATAGGCACAGCACAATTAAGAAAGTGCAGTAGCCTGAATGGTGTGCTTGGCAAATTTAACTATGTTACCGCGTATGTAAGCCTGCTGCAATCACTTGAATGAAAATTAAGCCTGCTGCAATCACTTGAATGAAAATTGACATTTTGCCACCTTCCTCGTTGTCATTGACATGGATGACCCCACATGTTGAAAAGGAGTGGCATATAAGCAAACTGCAAATCTTGAGAGTGGAAAAATGTCAACCCCACTAAAATAAAATAAATAGCGGCCCAATTAAGTGTTTTTTGGGATTTAGTAAGTTGCTCATGGTGTTTTTTTTATAAAAAGGTCGGTTTATGCTATTCTACTGCTTCTGCCTTATATGTTAAGACTACATTTCTGACCTACATTGTTATTGTTGTGGCTCCAGCTCTCTTGCAGGCAATTTCATGGTTAGCAATTGCGCTTTGGCCATCTATTTCTCTTCCAGTTCTTACCCTTTTTCTCCTCTTGAGCAACTTTGGTGCGTCCATATGTGAGGTAGCCAATGATGCCATTGTAGCCGAGGCTGGGAAGCAATCAACCTCTTCCTCAGGGTCAGGCCAGCTTCAATCCTTTGCTTGGATGTTTGGCTCCTCTGCTGGTGCTTTAGGAAACCTTCTTGGTGGCATTGCTCTCAGTTACTTCTCTCCAAAAATCATGTTTGTGATTTTTGCAATCCTTCTCGTGCTCCAGTTCTGCACTACTATGGCTATACCTGAGAGTTCCCTCAAACTCCCAAAGGTAGATACTAATATATCAGCACTCTCCAGCTTCCATAAGCAAATCAAAGAGCTCTCGTGTGCGCTATGTATGCCTGAAATATTTTGGTCAGTCATATGGTTTTCAGTATCTTATGCCGTCATACCATTTCTGCTTGGGACCATGTTCTTCTATCAGACTGAAGTGTTACAACTGGACTCATCTGTTATCGGTTTATCCAAGGTTTTTGGGCAAGTGGCTCTCTTGGCTTGGAGCATGGCATACAATAAGTACTTCAAAACAATGCCTGCACGTAAGGTCCTATCAGCCCTGCAGTTTGTCACTGCGCTCATAATGTTGTCAGATGTTTTATTTGTTCAAGGGGTATACAGAATGGTCGGAATACCAGACTCCATATACACAATTGTGTTCTCGGGGTTGTTGGAGGGTCTAATGCTGTTTAAGGTGCTTCCCTTCAGTGTTCTTGTTGCAAAAATTTGCCCTTCTGGGTGTGAGGGATCAGTTATGGCCTTTGTCATGTCTGCACTTGCCCTTGCTACCATCATCAGTGGTTATTTTGGGGTTGCACTTGCTGAATTCATGGGAGTATCTGGAGGAGATTTCTCTGCACTGCCAGTTTGCCTGTTAATTGAGGCTGGATGCACAATGCTCCCGCTCTTGTGCTCATCATTAATCAAAGAAAGGAAAGAAAAAGAAAAGAAAGAAGATTAGAAGCATCTATAGGATCCGAGGTTATATTGCTGCCATGTGGAGTTGCCTATATAATTCAGTTTCGTAAGTGATCATAGCTGGTGGAAACAAAATAGGATGTACTTATGTTCTTCAGGTTTTCAGTGCTCTAACTCTTCAAAAGAGTTGTCTTCAAAGCATAGAGCAGATACGTGTATACATGTGTGCCATCATTCTTCCATAGATCAAATGTTATTTCTATGTAAGTAGCTGAAATCTTGCGCATCGCAAATGCTATTTCTATGTAACTAGCTGAAATCTTGCGCACCGCAAATGTTATTTCTATGTAACTTGCTGAATCTTGCGCATCACATTTTTTAAATACTTTGGTTTCCTAGTAATGTCATAAATTTCTGGGTAATTGAGTTTGCCCCTTTTTTTTGTAAGAGCAGGGTTACATTTTTCTGTCCTGAATTTTGTTGGAAATCAGGTTTCTCAGGCTGGGCCGATTTTTTACTAGCTTGGTCAAATAATGTTTTTGATAAATATTGCATGAATAGATGAAAGATTGTTAAAGACATTAGTGTACAACGGTACGTTTGGTTGGAGCGGAGGAAGAATAAGAAAGGGAAAGTTCAGAGGGAAGGTAATTCCCTTCTTTAGTTGAAAAGAAATAGGGAGAGGTTGGAGAATTATCACTTAGGACAAGAAATAATTTAGGTAAGGTTTTTATCTGTGTGACCTCAGGTAATATTCATTGAAGTTTGCATCCGTGGCATTTCAAGTAGGATTCTACTCATGTACTTTCCTCGTTCACCAAACATGCCACAGAACTAGCATGGCTCGGTAATACTCGTAAGCATTCCAACAGCCCCTCTATACCATTTTCTAAAACACTATTTATATCTCGTTAATAGTGACACGAATAGTGTTTTAAAGGATGGTATGAAGAGGCTATTAAGGATGCTCCGTGCATATGCAAGCATCGAACGCGGACACAACCTTATTTTTGTGTTGTATTTCATGGCTTTCGCGTCTACTAAACCACAAAACTCTCTCTCTCAATCTCTCTCCCTGCGCTTCGGCGCGAATCGCAGCGTTCTGCTGCTGTTGCCACGCTCGTGCATTGTTGCTAGCTTGTTGCATGCTATGCACCCTGCTGCAATGTTGTTATCTCGCTCCTCTCTCATTCATTTGTTGATGCTGGCTGCTTTGGTGTCCATGGTAGCATTGCTCTCTCAGTCTTCCTCCAATTGATTCATCTCCTACCCAACAAGATAGGTGGTCGGATCCAACGAGAACGACAGAAAACTCACCAGATTTTAGGGGAAAAATGGTGAAGAAGAGTTGTGTTATCCTTTTTACCCTTGGAACATCGCAGTTGTATGTATAGAACATTCGAGTTTTCCCATCGAAACATCAGTTTTGTTCTCACAGAACATCTATCCACTGTTGATCATTGTGATGCCTCGACCGGCCATTGGCTATTTTATAGCCCGACCCACCTAGGCTGCATGTAACGAAGGGAGAGGGAGGCAGAGGACATCAATCCCCTGGCGTTGGTAGCCGTCGCCCCTATTCCCCGCTGCCTCACGCAGTGCCAGGCGTCCCCTATGCTCGGCTACGTCGTCGTCATCGCCGTGCTCAGTTTGCCCTACCGGTGCCACAGCGCTGCGCTAGACGCCGCCATCACCCCGTGCCGTCGCTGTTGTACTCACATGGGTCCTTGCCGCTACTATGTTGTTGGTGGTCGGTGGATTGCAGTGAGGAGCCACATGAAGAAAGGAAGAAAGGTAGGAGGGAAGAGAGGAGGAAGAAGGTAAGGGAAACCTAGGGTTTGCCTTTGTTTTTAATTTCTTCCTCAATTTTGCTTCGAATACACTAACTAGATGCGTTTCCATGGAATTTCTCCTAAACATATGATAAATTGTGTATACTGGTGAGGAATAGTGGTAGGGGTGAAGTTTTAGTAGATCAAATTTATATGCAGCAGATTGGGGGTTAAATTGAGGTATTCAGGTATATAATCTGATCGCAGTATAATGGAAAGAATCGTAGTTTATGTTTCTATCTTTCCAACGAGCCCAAAAACGCATAATTTGGCTAAGCGGTTTAGGAAATATGGCTTCTGGAGCTCTGATGTCCTGTTTTAGGTCGCAACGGTTTTCTTTTTTTTTTATGTCATAATCTTTGTGTATAGCTAATAAAACAAGTTAACTGATAGGGATTATGATAAATCTGAAGACAACTGTATTAGGGGTTGGAAAGGGGAAGGGCTAGACAGTAATGCCGACTTTTTTATAATGCTTGATAACGGTATCAAGTCGGTTGATGGTTATGTCTGTATGTAGGTGTCGCTTTTGGGACAACTTTGACGTCTCGTCCTCTTGATTCATTTGGTAACTAAAGCAAGTCCATATTACATTGTTGGTGATCCTTCTGGGGTACACCGTATGTTTGAATGCTTACGTACATTTTGTGTTGACGATGTATTAATGGTATGAGGTGGTATGATGCTTACGAACATGAATGCTTACTTACCTCTAAAGCATGCTGTCGGCACCCGATTTACAATATCGGATTCCACCTGCGTAAACCTGTACTAGTCCCAAGGATCATGGCTAGTACACACAGATATACAGAAACGGAACAGTGCCAACGATATTATTATTACAAACGGAAACATAGTCCAGTACAAACACATACAACGGCTCGCAGGCCGCACATCAGAGTACACGGAGATACAGGCCTAATACAATATCTAAATACTTATCCATCCCACAGGCACGAGGGCTGTAGGAACGCGCAACCCTAGCCTTCATAATCTTCATCAGACAACGCCTCCTCGACGTAGTCTGGATCCTCCTCCTCGGAAGGCGGGCCATACTCAGATGGACCAGCTGTTGAAATTTTAAAAAGAGGGGGAGAAAAGGAGGGTGAGTACAAATTGTACTCCGCAAGTCCGGAATTATGCAAGTGTGGGTTCAGTACAAGGAGAGCTTAGGTTATTTGCGGAAATGCATTTATTTAACCTAGTTTTGACAAAGCAGTTTTGAAACTTTAAATCTCAATATTTTCTTTGGGCTCTTCGCAAACGGTTCTCGCCACTTGGCCTCAGTGCCATAGCGAGAACGAAATTCTTTTTCTTCCTTTCTTCTCAAAACTTGCTAGGTCCGGTTACCTCGCGACACTTTCCGATAGGCCGTTACCCAATTCGGAATATCGCCGGTGGCTGCTAGCTCAAAATTCTTTCTTCTTTTCTTTTCTCTTCTCTTCTCAAATTTGCTGGTTCCGGTTTTCCGCGTGACACTTTCCGATAGGCCGTCGCCCATTTCGGAATATCACCGGTGGCTGCCAGCTCACGTTAAATCCTTCTCAAAAACCTTTCTCAAATCCTTTACTCAACTCAAATCCTTTCTCAAAAACCCTTTTTCAAAAATAGTTTTTAAATGAAGAATCTACCATATAACCAGTCCCATCGCACGCTCATAACCGCGAGCACGGCTATCATGACAGTTTTAACTCTGCAGAGTGGGTACGCTTTACCCTCGAGAGGCTACGCACCCATTCGATGTTTCGCCACAAGACCATCAACCACGAGGGCCAACGATCGGGTCCGTCCCATTCCGGCACTCGAGGTCGTACTGTAATGGCTCCGTTCGTAGGGTCATAGGACGAGCAGTCCTTAGACTAGGGGAGAGTTTATATTTTAGCCCAGTAAAACCTGGTGCCATACTGCACCAACTGATACAAAATCTCCCTAGTCGGAAAGATTTTGGGGTAAGAGGAAAATCATTTCCTATCAAACATCACCCTTGATGTGCTAACTTTAAATCATCCTTTCCCAAACATTTCTCAACAATATTCTCATTTCACACAAATGATTAAATCATTCCGCATAAATGATTTTAAGCAGTTATCCTACCTCAACAAGGAATTTAAATAAGAGCAATTCATATTTTTAGCCTTAGGTTTAACCTACCATATTTCTTACCTTTTCTATTTGGCATAATAACTAATTCTAGCAAATACGGCATTTATCTTTTAAACTAGCATGCATATTTTCAAGTCTAATAAACATTTTCTAAAAAAAATCGAAAATGGCTTCTCAATATGATCAAAGGGGGACTTGCCTTGATCGGTTCCGGGGAAAGCGAAGGGGACGTCGACGATCGGGTCTTCGGGACCTTGTCCTTCTAAACGCGCACACGCACATGCAAGGCAATACAGCAATCATCAATAAATTATTTTTGATGCAAATGCTTTTTAAGAAAATGCAAAAGAACAAGAATATGCTCACATGAAATGATGCACTTAAATTTAGTTATCTAACCAACAAATGAATTTTACATGCCAGGCATGCATGCAAATGACTTTTCTTAGGTCCAGAAACTAGTAAAATACTTCCACTAGTTTTTACATAATATTTACAGCTCATCAGATAATTTTAATAAAAGTTTAAGCTATTTAACAAAATGGTTAAATAGAAACTGAAAAAGAATTAAAAGGAATGGGGTCCTCTCGGAACTGGGCCGACTCGGCCGAGCGGCCCAACGGCGGGGCGCAGCCGGCACCACGCGGCGAGAGCGGCGAAGCGAGCTGACAGGTGGACCTCCCTCTGGTCCCACATGTCGGCGACACGCAGAGGTAAAAGGGAAAAAACAGAGGAGGCTCCCGGCGGCGGCGATGCGCACGACGGCGGCGATGCGCACGACGGCGGCGATGCGCACGACGGCGGCGATGCGCACGACGGCGGCGATGCGCACGACGGCGGCGATGCGCACGACGGCGGCGATGCGCACGACGGCGGCGATGCGCACGACGGCGGCGATGCGCACGACGGCGGCGATGCGCACGACGGCGGCGATGCGCACGACGGCGGCGATGCGCACGACGGCGGCGATGCGCACGACGGCGGCGATGCGCACGACGGCGGCGATGCGCACGACGGCGGCGATGCGCACGACGGCGGCGATGCGCACGACGGCGGCGATGCGCACGACGGCGGCGATGCGCACGACGGCGGCGATGCGCACGACGGCGGCGATGCGCACGACGGCGGCGATGCGCACGACGGCGGCGATGCGCACGACGGCGGCGATGCGCACGACGGCGGCGATGCGCACGACGGCGGCGATGCGCACGACGGCGGCGATGCGCACGACGGCGGCGATGCGCACGACGGCGGCGATGCGCACGACGGCGGCGATGCGCACGACGGCGGCGATGCGCACGACGGCGGCGATGCGCACGACGGCGGCGATGCGCACGACGGCGGCGATGCGCACGACGGCGGCGATGCGCACGACGGCGGCGATGCGCACGACGGCGGCGATGCGCACGACGGCGGCGATGCGCACGACGGCGGCGATGCGCACGACGGCGGCGATGCGCACGACGGCGGCGATGCGCACGACGGCGGCGATGCGCACGACGGCGGCGATGCGCACGACGGCGGCGATGCGCACGACGGCGGCGATGCGCACGACGGCGGCGATGCGCACGACGGCGGCGATGCGCACGACGGCGGCGATGCGCACGACGGCGGCGATGCGCACGACGGCGGCGATGCGCACGACGGCGGCGATGCGCACGACGGCGGCGATGCGCACGACGGCGGCGATGCGCACGACGGCGGCGATGCGCACGACGGCGGCGATGCGCACGACGGCGGCGATGCGCACGACGGCGGCGATGCGCACGACGGCGGCGATGCGCACGACGGCGGCGATGCGCACGACGGCGGCGATGCGCACGACGGCGGCGATGCGCACGACGGCGGCGATGCGCACGACGGCGGCGATGCGCACGACGGCGGCGATGCGCACGACGGCGGCGATGCGCACGACGGCGGCGATGCGCACGACGGCGGCGATGCGCACGACGGCGGCGATGCGCACGACGGCGGCGATGCGCACGACGGCGGCGATGCGCACGACGGCGGCGATGCGCACGACGGCGGCGATGCGCACGACGGCGGCGATGCGCACGACGGCGGCGATGCGCACGACGGCGGCGATGCGCACGACGGCGGCGATGCGCACGACGGCGGCGATGCGCACGACGGCGGCGATGCGCACGACGGCGGCGATGCGCACGACGGCGGCGATGCGCACGACGGCGGCGATGCGCACGACGGCGGCGATGCGCACGACGGCGGCGATGCGCACGACGGCGGCGATGCGCACGACGGCGGCGATGCGCACGACGGCGGCGATGCGCACGACGGCGGCGATGCGCACGACGGCGGCGATGCGCACGACGGCGGCGATGCGCACGACGGCGGCGATGCGCACGACGGCGGCGATGCGCACGACGGCGGCGATGCGCACGACGGCGGCGATGCGCACGACGGCGGCGATGCGCACGACGGCGGCGATGCGCACGACGGCGGCGATGCGCACGACGGCGGCGATGCGCACGACGGCGGCGATGCGCACGACGGCGGCGATGCGCACGACGGCGGCGATGCGCACGACGGCGGCGATGCGCACGACGGCGGCGATGCGCACGACGGCGGCGATGCGCACGACGGCGGCGATGCGCACGACGGCGGCGATGCGCACGACGGCGGCGATGCGCACGACGGCGGCGATGCGCACGACGGCGGCGATGCGCACGACGGCGGCGATGCGCACGACGGCGGCGATGCGCACGACGGCGGCGATGCGCACGACGGCGGCGATGCGCACGACGGCGGCGATGCGCACGACGGCGGCGATGCGCACGACGGCGGCGATGCGCACGACGGCGGCGATGCGCACGACGGCGGCGATGCGCACGACGGCGGCGATGCGCACGACGGCGGCGATGCGCACGACGGCGGCGATGCGCACGACGGCGGCGATGCGCACGACGGCGGCGATGCGCACGACGGCGGCGATGCGCACGACGGCGGCGATGCGCACGACGGCGGCGATGCGCACGACGGCGGCGATGCGCACGACGGCGGCGATGCGCACGACGGCGGCGATGCGCACGACGGCGGCGATGCGCACGACGGCGGCGATGCGCACGACGGCGGCGATGCGCACGACGGCGGCGATGCGCACGACGGCGGCGATGCGCACGACGGCGGCGATGCGCACGACGGCGGCGATGCGCACGACGGCGGCGATGCGCACGACGGCGGCGATGCGCACGACGGCGGCGATGCGCACGACGGCGGCGATGCGCACGACGGCGGCGATGCGCACGACGGCGGCGATGCGCACGACGGCGGCGATGCGCACGACGGCGGCGATGCGCACGACGGCGGCGATGCGCACGACGGCGGCGATGCGCACGACGGCGGCGATGCGCACGACGGCGGCGATGCGCACGACGGCGGCGATGCGCACGACGGCGGCGATGCGCACGACGGCGGCGATGCGCACGACGGCGGCGATGCGCACGACGGCGGCGATGCGCACGACGGCGGCGATGCGCACGACGGCGGCGATGCGCACGACGGCGGCGATGCGCACGACGGCGGCGATGCGCACGACGGCGGCGATGCGCACGACGGCGGCGATGCGCACGACGGCGGCGATGCGCACGACGGCGGCGATGCGCACGACGGCGGCGATGCGCACGACGGCGGCGATGCGCACGACGGCGGCGATGCGCACGACGGCGGCGATGCGCACGACGGCGGCGATGCGCACGACGGCGGCGATGCGCACGACGGCGGCGATGCGCACGACGGCGGCGATGCGCACGACGGCGGCGATGCGCACGACGGCGGCGATGCGCACGACGGCGGCGATGCGCACGACGGCGGCGATGCGCACGACGGCGGCGATGCGCACGACGGCGGCGATGCGCACGACGGCGGCGATGCGCACGACGGCGGCGATGCGCACGACGGCGGCGATGCGCACGACGGCGGCGATGCGCACGACGGCGGCGATGCGCACGACGGCGGCGATGCGCACGACGGCGGCGATGCGCACGACGGCGGCGATGCGCACGACGGCGGCGATGCGCACGACGGCGGCGATGCGCACGACGGCGGCGATGCGCACGACGGCGGCGATGCGCACGACGGCGGCGATGCGCACGACGGCGGCGATGCGCACGACGGCGGCGATGCGCACGACGGCGGCGATGCGCACGACGGCGGCGATGCGCACGACGGCGGCGATGCGCACGACGGCGGCGATGCGCACGACGGCGGCGATGCGCACGACGGCGGCGATGCGCACGACGGCGGCGATGCGCACGACGGCGGCGATGCGCACGACGGCGGCGATGCGCACGACGGCGGCGATGCGCACGACGGCGGCGATGCGCACGACGGCGGCGATGCGCACGACGGCGGCGATGCGCACGACGGCGGCGATGCGCACGACGGCGGCGATGCGCACGACGGCGGCGATGCGCACGACGGCGGCGATGCGCACGACGGCGGCGATGCGCACGACGGCGGCGATGCGCACGACGGCGGCGATGCGCACGACGGCGGCGATGCGCACGACGGCGGCGATGCGCACGACGGCGGCGATGCGCACGACGGCGGCGATGCGCACGACGGCGGCGATGCGCACGACGGCGGCGATGCGCACGACGGCGGCGATGCGCACGACGGCGGCGATGCGCACGACGGCGGCGATGCGCACGACGGCGGCGATGCGCACGACGGCGGCGATGCGCACGACGGCGGCGATGCGCACGACGGCGGCGATGCGCACGACGGCGGCGATGCGCACGACGGCGGCGATGCGCACGACGGCGGCGATGCGCACGACGGCGGCGATGCGCACGACGGCGGCGATGCGCACGACGGCGGCGATGCGCACGACGGCGACGATTCCGACCAACCTGAGCCAATTAAACGCGCGGGGCGCGAGACACGAGCGAGCTGGACACAAAGAAGGTTTAAACGTCTCGAAAGATGGACGGGACCGGCGGCGCGACTGGGCACGGCAGCGGAACTCACGGCGTCCGCGGCACCGACGATAAACGAACCCAAAACTCGGTTTCGTATAACTTCGTATAATGTATGCTATACGAAGTTATTACGAGTATTCAAACTCTTCATCGAAAAACGCCTCCTCGACGTAATCCGGGTCCTCCTCCTCGGAAGGCGGGCCATACAGGAATCCAATCCCTTCTTGATGACGTTCAGCCTCAAGGAGATGATTCGCCTCGCACCGGGCAGCTCTTCGCTCGGAGCGCGTGTCTGGTTCCCACGACGAGCTCTGCGCTCGGGGACTGGATTTCCGATTTCTGCATCGAAGGCTGAGTGCTCTGCTCGGACAGATGTTTCTTCCTGTTCGACGCAACGGAGTTGCTCGGCACTGATCGGGTTTGTCCGGTCCCGAACAAGTCTTGTTCGGTTGAACCATAACCTGTTCGGTCGCCTGTTACACGTCTCTGTAGCAGCAAAATTTCCCTCTTCGTGACTTTGAGTCTCAAGAGGAAGACCCCACTCTAGTGAGTCCTTCCACTTGAGTCTCGGGGGCTAGCTGTCGGGGATTGAATTACGGCCCATTGCCATGGCCCACTCCCTGACGGCCCAATCGGACAGCCTACCAGGGCCCAGCTCCCTGGGAGGTTCTATCAGGCCCATGAGCATCCTGCCGAACAGCCTCCGGGTTGGCACGGTGCGTAATGGCCTAGGATTCCTGTTTGAGTCCGGCTCGAACAGAGTTCTGCACGGCTACGTGAAGACCCGGACGTGGTTTCCCGGATTGGATTAGGAGTCGTGATCCCCAAGAATTGGAGTTTACCTTATCTACCTCGGGATATATTTGGCATGTATGAGTTCGTTATGGACTCGTAGTCAGCCCGGCCCGATTATCCCTTGGTAGGTCGGTTCATCAGCACTATATAAACAGGGCCCCTAAGGCGTTTAGGAGGACCTGGCTGGAGTTTACATCCCTGACTTAGAGCTCTAGCACTTTAGCACTTCGCATACACCATAATCTCGCCGAGACTTGTTCGTCTCGTCGAGCCACCTCTTGTATTCACCTCTGATATATAAGAAAGGCTGGACGTAGGGCTATTATCTCTCCCGAGAGGCCTGAACCAGGATAAAAACCCTGTCTCCCTGTTCGCTATTGTTCGCTCTGTTCGGCGTGTTTCCTATCTCAATCTTCAAGAATCTTAGTTGACTTGGGTCGATATCCCAACCGTCGACAAGCCCTATGTCCAGCCTTTCTTTATATCAAAGAGGATTACAAGGTGGAAGCTCGACGAGATGAATAGATCTCGGCGAGATTCTGGGTGTACAGGATTCAATACGCGATGATGCGCTAAGTGTCGATCTTCTGGCCCCTCTACACGCCGTAGGGGCCCTGTTTATATAGTGTTGAGCAACCGACCTACCGAGGAATAATCGGGCCGGTCTAACTACGAGATCGTAACGATCTCATACATGCCAAATACATCCCGAGGTAGATAAGGCAAACTCCAAGTCTTGGGGTTGACGACGTCTGTTCCAATCCGGGAAACCACGTCCGGGTCTTCACGTAGCCGTGCAGAACTCTTGTTCGAGACGAACTCAAACAGGAATCCTAGGCCGTTATGCACCGTGCCAATCAGGAAGCTGTTCAGCAGGACGCACACGGGCCTGATAGAACCTTCCAGGGAGCTGGGCCTGGTAGGCTGTTCGATTGGGCCGTCAGAGAGTGGGCCATGGCAATGGGCCGTGATTTTATTCCCGACAACAACCTTATTTTTGTGTTGTATTTCATTGTTTTCGCGTCTACTCAATCACAAAACTCTCTCTCTCTCTCTCTCTCTCTCTCTCTCTCTCTCTCTCTCTGCGCTTCGGCGCGAATCGTAGCGTTGCTGCTGCCGTTGCCACGCTCTTGCGTTGTTGCTAGCTTGTTGCATGCTACGCACCTTGTTGCAATGTTGTTTTCATCTCGCTCCTCTCTCATTCATTTGTTGATGCTAGCTGCTTTTGCGTCCATGGTAGCCTCTCTCTCTCGGTCTTCCTCTAATTGATTCATCTCCTACCCAACGAGATAGGTGGTCGGATCCGACGAGAACGACAGAATACTCACCAGATTTTAGGAAAAAAGATGGTGAAGAAGAGGTGTGTTATATTTTTTACCCTTGAACATCGCAGTTGTATGTATAGAACATTCGAGTTTTCCTATCGAAATATCAGTTTTGTTCTCACGGAACATCTAGCCACTGTTGATCATTGTGATGCCACGACTGGGCCTTGGCTATTTTATAGCCCGACCCACCTAGGCTGCATGTAACGAAGGGAGTGGGAGGCAGAGGAGATCGATCCCCTGGCATTGGTAGCCGTCGCCCCTATTCCCCGCTGCCTCACGCAGTGCCAAGCGTCCCCTATGCTTGGCTGCGTCGTCGTCGTTGCCGTGCTCAGTTGCGCCACCGATGCCACGGCGCAGTGCTAGACGACGCCATCACCCCGTGCCATCGCTGTTGTACTCACACGCGTCCTTGCCGCTGCTATGTTGTTGGTGGTCGGTGGATTGCAGTGAGGAGCCGCATGAATAAAGGAACAAAGGTAGGAGGGAAGAGAGGAGGAAGAACGTAAGGGAAACCTAGGGTTTGCCTTTATTTTAAACTTCTTCCTCAATTTTGCTTCGAATACACGAATTAGATGCATTCCCATGGAATTTCTCCTAAACATATGATAAATTGTGTATACTAGTGAGGAATAGTTGTAGGGGTGAAGTTTTAGTAGATCAAATTTATATGCAGCAGATTGGGAGTTAAATTTGAGGTATTTAGGTATATAATCTGATCGCGCTATAATGGAAAGAATCGTAGTTTATGTTTCTACCTTTCCAACGAGCCTAAAAACGTATAATTTGGCTAAGCGGTTTAGGAAATATGGCTTCTGGAGCTCTGCTGACCTGTTTTAGGTCGCGACGGTTTTTTTTTCGTTTATGTCGTAATCTTTGTGTCTAGCTAATAAAACAAGTTAACTGATAGGGATTATGATAAATCTAAAGACAACTATATTAGGGATTGGAAAGGGGAAGGGCTAGACAGTAATGCCGATTTTTTTATAATGCTTGATAACGGTATCAAGTCGGTTGATGGTTATGTTTGTATGTAGGTGTCGCCTTTGGGACAACTTCGACGTCTCGTCCTCTTGATTCATTTGGTAACTAAGGAAAGTCTATATTACATTGTTGGTGATCCTTATGGGGTACACCATATGTTTGAATGCTTACGTATATTTTGTGTTCACGATGTATTAATGGTTTGAGGTGGTATGATTCTTACGAACATGAATGCTTACGTACCTTTGAAGCATGCATGGGATGGGCATAATACACTAACGCCCCAACACACATTAAACTCTACATTCTATTAAATTTCTTAGTGACTCAAATAAACTTAGTCGCATAATATTAGAGTTTGGAAGCGTCTTTTTTCCATTCATTTGTTAAATGTTAATTGGTTCGTTAATTCTCGGCGTCGACTAAAGTTTATGCTTGAATGGTACCTTAATTGTGCTTTATGGTCTTAAGACAGTTTTTTCTTTAATTTGGAGTGATAGCTTGTTATTGTGAATTTATGAATCCCTTTGTGTAAGAGTGTTCAGTTTAAAAGGGACATGCTGTCGAGATTTTCTATGAGGTATTGTGTTCTGTATGTTATGTTCGTAGCACGTGAGCCAAGTTAGACTGGGGGTGCTACAATCATGATATTTTCATCGGTTATTTTGCATGTTCCATCGGCTCTTTTGACACGTCAAAGTGTTATAAGCATCTTTCAACACCGATCAACTATGTTTCAACATGTTCCCTAAAGTCTTTTTTTCATGTTACACTAGTATTTTTTTGTATGCCTTACAGTCATATTGAAAAATATTATAATAGTTGGTTTTGCTTGAAAACTTCATGTTGAATGTTTGGTCAGCAGAATATCATGCGTGAATGAAATAAATATTTTGCACTATAGGTCATACTGATATATTTACAAATTCATTACTTGTGGCTACTTTTTAAAAATGCATTAAAGGCATTGAAATAATGAAATTTAGAGAAACGTTGAATTCAGTGAGAAACACTTCACGTACGCTGAGGCTGAACTAAAGCTTACACATGAAGCATGAGTATCTAACTTGACCAAGGAGGTGATGCGCAATGTTAGCAAGCTCGTACTCTTTTTTCCTTTGTGTTTTCCTTTGAAGTTTCTCATACAAGATTTTCAATGAGACAAATCATACACACAACAAACGTTTGCCATGTACTTTTTCTTTAAATTTTTTCAGTTAGTTTTTTTAAAAAGAAGTTTTGATGAGTCATGTGTATCTAGTTGGTAGAAGAGTGTTGTGGAACCAACCATCAAGATGGCCGGCTCGGCCCGGACCGCACTCGGGCCTTGTGCCTTTCCTCTTCCCGTCGTCGTCCCTAATGTGGGGTTTCATATTGTATCTTAGCCGAAACACTAAGCAGTATTATAAAATAGATGTAAAAATCTCATGTACGTGATCAATTTAATAAAGCAGAATTTCTCCCTATATTTTGTGTTCATCGCCTTTTCAATAATTGCGTGATTGTTTTTCACTCGGCAGTGAGATTTTTCTAACACAGGACATACAAAATTTCTGGCTGCTTATGTCAGGCCCACTTGCCCACTTATATCAGGTTTAATTTAAAAGGTCTTCGAGTTCGTCTTGTCGTCGGCGGCGGCGCGGCCATCTTCCGGTCCCAGCCTCCCGGGAGGAATTTTCCGATGATAAAACCACAAGCAAGCTGGGCAGCTTCTCTCCGTCTCTTCCTCCTCCTCCGCCGCCCCAAATCCAGCATCAACCCCTCGCCTCCGCTCAGCCATCGGCTCCCCTTCGCCCCGTAAGAGCATGCCAATCCCCCCATTCGCCGTCCTCTCCTCTCTTCTGCTCTTCATTTTCTCATGTTCCTTCAATTCTTGGTGTCTACGGGCCAGGATTTGCAAGCGGAGGATGAGCACGCAGGCGCAGCCCAAGTTCGTCCCTCTCCCGACGACGGCGCAACCCGAATCTGATGCCGGTAGAAACACGTCAATCTTCGTCCCTCGAAAAAAAAAAAGAAAATCCGCAACTCTTGAGTTATTTACTGCTACTTCTGCTTGCAATCGTTCAGCTCCGACGTAATTCGTGTTCACTATTTTGATTCTGGCTTCCAGGGGCAGCATTGTACCAGTTCAGACTGGTTTCCTACAACATCTTGGCTCAGGTGCGGTGTTCACTGTTCAGTGATCTGCTGCGTTTCTGTTTGATTTCTTAGGATTGTGGCCGCACCTCACCGATTTGTTGTGTGTTGCAGGTTTATGTGAAGAGCGCAATTTTTCCGCATTCTCCATCTGCGTGCCTCAAGTAAGTGTTCTTTTGATACAATCGTTTCAGTCTCAAGTATACGTGCGTCTCCGTTTTGCATTAATGCCTTAGTTTAGGTGTCTGGCAAAGGAAGTAAATGAGTTCAATTGTTTGGGATAACTATTTTTTGTGTGATTTTAAATACTGGAAATAGGTTTAATAAGTGGTGGAGTACAAACCAACAGATTGATTAGTGAAAAATGTAAAATTAGTGCCCTATAGCATACAGCTTAGGCCTTAAAACACTTTGGAAAAAACATTTGCTAATCAATACCAAGATTGATTAATGAAAAATGTAAAATTGGTGCCCTATAGCATACAGCTTAGGCCTTAAACACTTTGGACAAAACATTTGGTAATCAATGTATTTCTTTCGTTTCTAATTTTAATGGAAAGTCATTGAAAACTTAAAGCGATAGTAATAAACTTGCCGGCTCTCTTTTTAGTGACAATAAATTCAAATAATTCTTCTTCCACTTATATTCTGTGTCCATGTACATATGTATATCAGGAGTGACATTTTTTAGATTTCAGAGTCAATAAGATGCCCTTTGACTCGAAAAATGCTGTAAAAGTGCAATATTATGACTTATGAACATTTTTTTGTTAAAAAAAAATTATGGAAAACTCACATCAACAATTTTCATATGTCCAAACTATATTTCCAAACAATATATTTGATAAAAAAATTATTAGGATCGGACTGCATACATTGTAAGGCGTCACTGTTTTGGAAGGAGGGAATATATCTGAAAGCTAACTAAAATCAGGTCATGCCCATGTTGGGGGTTTGGTCACACATAGAAAGCTCGTAGTTGTGCAAATCTGATAGAATAAGTTTTATATTCCAAGCTCAAGTGACAACCATGGGTGCCTATGCAATTTTCCTACATATATATTGATATATAAAGTATATATGTATATATATTACCAATTTTTATTTTGACATACTATTTTCTGAAAATCATCGTTTTTTTAACCAACACAGCATTAGTATACTGAACAATTTATAAGGGGGTTCTCTTCTAAGTATCATCTTGGAAAGTTCTACGTACACTTGAGCACCACTCGTGCGATGTGTAGCCCACAACTGCTTTAGTATCCTTGCATTAAGCAATATTAGAGTATTTGTTCCACTGTTAAACTAGCAAATGGTTGCTATATTGGTGTGCTAATTTCACTTCAGAATTTAAAACATTTTTTCTATTCTTTTGTTGTTCTTGCCCTAGTGCTAGCATTCATTTATGGAATTCATGTTCCTTTTCATGTTTGGGGAAATAGGTGGAAAGCTCGATCCAAAGCTGTCCTAACAGAACTGAAGAGCTTTGATGCTGACCTCATGTGCTTACAGGTTGGCTCTCATTTCTGACGTCCTAATAACACCAATTTCCGTTAGGTGGTCATGTTTAGTATTCTTATTTACAGACTGTAGAATATGGTCCTTTTGGAATTGTATTATACTCGTACTAGATTTTCTGTAGCATCATGTAATTTTATATTTGAATGGAACAATAATTAGTTCATCACTTCATCACACTAATTGGGCCAATTGTGGGGGCCAGCGTCCAATCAGACTCTAGCTAGGAGTAAACCGGAATCCAATTTGCAAGAGTAATATAAAAACAGTAGAAAAACCAAGAAACCAATTTTGCCTGCCTTTCCATCAAAATGAAGTCAGATTTTCAGGTTTTTTTCTAAAACTATAACAAACCAGAACATTTTGCACATCACAACATAACTTATGGCTTTAACAAGAACTGTGGCACAACAAAAATGTCAACCGCACGGCAGAAAAAGCCTTATATCGCAAATTGGGTTGCAACACTGCTGTGTTTTCTCCCAAGCAGTGTTACCTGCAAACAATCATTACTAAATGATAATAATCTCAAACTGCAAGTGTTGAGCACAACATGGATTTATGCATCCTACATGCATCTGTCTCCAGTAATTTCTATTGCCAGTTTCGGTCATATTCTCATTTTAATGTACCAAATATCATGACACTGCTCAGTCAACTATTTGTAGGATATTGAAATTCCGGAGGCCATAACTCTGGTTTTGTCCCATCAAGAGTCCAATTCAAACCAGTTTACCAACACTTGGTCTATTAGAACCAACTTGCACAATTAAATTAATTGTTCTACTTATTCTTGGATAAAATTTGGGGATTTTACAGTTCATATGTGATATTGCTGCGATCTTTTGGCATGATCTATATTAATAGTAAACCTTGATCATACTAGTTTAACACTTTTAATGGTTCGTGCTTGTAAGCAATATGTCTCTCCCACAGGAGTTAGATGAGTATGATACCTTCTACAGAAAAAACATGGAAAATTCTGGATACTCGAGCATTTACATTCAGCGATCTGGGGACAAAAAGGATGGATGTGGTATATTCTATAAACCCAAAAGGTGAATCGTAAACATATTCTCTTAACTGATATAGATTCTGTAGCAAGTACTAATTTCTGGAGAAAATCTTCACTGAACATTCCCCTTCAAATATATGTGTTTTATTACCTTCCCACCATTTTGTGAAGAACTTCCTCACCATTTTTTTAGAACATTCCCACCATTTTTTATGGACGTCAATCAATTCTGGGGTGGCTTACAATTTAGAACACTGGACATGAAAACATAGTCTTCTATTATTCTGCTTGAGTTGCAAAATTTATTTTTATACCAACCTTTTTATGTCTTGACTATTTGTTACTTTTGCAGTGTGGAACTAATCCAGAAGGAAGGAATACATTATAATGATTTAGTGGAAAAATATGTTCCAAGTGATCATGTAAATAGTGTTCAGTCAAATAATTCCTCATCAACGGAAGGTAATAGAAACAGTTGCTGAGCCAGTAATTTCCTGTAAATCACAAAGTGATCAACCGGGCAGTTTGCCCATGGAATGCAGACAATTTTTTTAACAGCTACATGGAATGTAGACATTAGAAGTTATAAACTTGGCTAAATATGCTGCTGACAAGTTAAAGACTCCCAGTTAGATCTTCAAAAACCTCATCAAGCAACCAAACTCTATGGCTTAAGGATAACACTCACAAAGGGTTGATTTTCCTTAAAATCTTAGCTCTTAAATACTCTTTCTGTTGGAGTTGCTCAGTTGCATTGTTTATCCATTTTTAGGTAGGACTTAGAATTATCCTACTGCATACTCTTGCTGTTTGTGCTTCAGCTAGATATATTTCCTTGCCTGATGTTTGTAAATGTCGCATTTTCAGGCTCTAGCGAGGAGGCAGAGAATAACAAGCGTGGAGATCCAAATGATCCACGTGTGAGATTGAAGCGGCACTGTGTTGGTTTACTTGCCGCTTTTAAACTTAACGATCCTTGTGATCATATTCTTATTTTGGCAAACACACATATTTATTGGCAAGTGAAATAGCGCACTTCCTCTACTCTCTCTCCTTTTGCTGCTGACCCTTTTTTTTTGTTTTATCTGCCTGTATTGATTGGAAGCTAGTTTTCAGTGCATGTTTGGATTCTTGTTCACATTGTCCTGATTTTGTAGGGACCCAGAATGGATTGATGTAAAGTTGGCTCAAGCAAAGTATCTTCTTTCGAGGGTTTGTCAGTTTGAGAAACTCATTTCAACTAAATATAACTGTAAGCCTTCTGTGATCATTGTTGGTGACTTCAACTCTACGCCCGGTGACAAGGTATGATGGCTTGCATTTCCTACATAACTCTCTAGTTTGCAGACTTTCAAAAGTGTCTAGCTAGATATAACATAATGTTGATTTGATAGACCTGACATCAGTGTATATTGAGACTATCTATTTATCAACCTAATCTGAGCCACGTGACTTATGACACAAATGACATCACGCAAATGTCAAACTCGTAGAGTAGCTATTTGTGGTTCAATGCCTACTTTATTATTGTAAGTCCATCATGGTTTTAATACAAAAAACTAAAGGATTACTCCCTCCATCTTGAAATAGTTATCGTTTTAGACATGTCCTAAGGCAATGTTTTAAAATTTTATCTATAAAATACTTCTAAACCATTTAGATTTGAAGCATAAAATTCATATAGATGAATTCATTTCGAATATAACTTTCATAAAAGTATAATTTTAATGCATGTTAAAAATAAATTACAATAGTTTTTAGTGGTCAAAGTTGCATTTGGGAGACCGTGTCAATGTCCAAAACGACAACAATTTCATAACGGAGGGAGTATATTCCTCGCCTCATGCGCTCTAATTAGGAATATATGATTCAATTTTATGTCTCATGCAACCTTGCCTCAAATTTGTTGATTGTTCCACCCCAACTATAATCATTTCCAGGTATACAATTACCTTGTATCAGCCAACTCAGAATGTACAGATGAAGCTCCTCCGATTAAATTGCGCAGCCTTTATGCTGCGAATGGAGGAGAGCCAGAGTTTACAAACTGCACTCCTGATTTTACTGGAACATTGGACTACATATTCCTGTCGGACAGCAGTTCAATAAAACCTACCACCTTACTGTTCCTCCCAGGTGGAAATTCTGCCGATGTGGAAGGAGGGCTGCCCAACTCTCACCACCCTAGTGATCATTTACCAATCGGAGCCGATTTTCAGGTTGTTGGTAGCTAGTACGAAGGCTGATTGCATTTTCAACTGAGGCAACAAATTTCCCTTGAATTGTTCGACATGATCAGTGCATTTTACAGTGAACCCTAAATTACATTATGAATGTACCATCTCAAAAAGCACATTTCTTATTCTTTTTCCCATCGCATAGACCAAATGGCAAATATTAAAATTTTGTTCTTGTTATGTTTTCGCTGTCACTGATGTGCCTACGTCTATGATAATGAATGGGCATGGTAGAAATCCGTACCATCGTAAATACACGATGCCTTTTTATTGATCCGGATGACATCCGTAGGTCCTAGTTTAGCTGGAGAGAGCAGCTTCAGCTGCTACTTCTTGGACGTCCGTATGCTAGAATAATGCATAACTACATAAGCTTTCGTCGTCACTGTGTTCCAGGAAGACCGCCTACATTTGCATTATCAATAAAAGAATTTGCTGCTGGAAATTGGCATTATTTCCAAACGGAGACAGGATTCACAACCGAAAGTTTTGAGCATCTTTTGTTTGTTATATGCTTAAGGCAAAATGCAGGAAGCACGCGTTGCATTTTGCACCACATGAAAAATTATTTTTTCGACGGCCATTCGTTGTGTCCACTGTCCACATACAAATGTCGACCGTCGATACACCTCACTAGTGTCGACGACTTAATAAATCCCGTCGACCCTAAATGATCAGTGTGTAGTCATCGAGATGCCATCGAACAGATGACCCTATCTCGAGAGATAGAACTTGACTATCAACACAGATTTTTTGGACACAATTCATCGTGTGGTCTGAATTTCAAAGAAGCGGAGGGAGCCTTGTGTGCACAGCGGGGTCGATGGTAGTCAACAAGTCAGGACCCGGTTTAATTGACCGAATCCTAATTGTGTATACAGTACTAGTCCCAGAAGATTATAACTAGCACACACAATTCAACAATAATGGTATATTGCCTTCGAGTTACATTATTACAACATAGGGCCTAAGTATCCCAGAGAAAATCACAACTTAATACATTAAGCACGGCACGCAGGCCGAGATACAAAGTTACACACACGGTGATGCAGGAGCCCAACATGGCACGATTTATTCTAATAGCTAGACCACTCCACAGGCAAAGCTGCAGACAGGACACAACCCTACTCCTCATCCTCGAAGTCCTCCTCCTCCTCGTAGTCCTGGTCCTCCTCGAATGGAGAGTCATAGGGGGCCTCCTCGACCGTTGAAATTTTTGAAGAAGGAAAGGGAAAATAGGGGTGAGTACAAAGGTACTCAGCAAGTCGAGAATATATGCAGATGGGGTTTAGTACAAATGGATGGCTTGGGTAATTCTGCGGAAATGTGTTTTGTTCTTCTCCTAGTTTTATAAAAGCACTTCTAAGAAAGTTTTAAACTCAAATATTTATCTTTTGGGGCTCATTCTTAAAATACTCTCGCCATTCAGCCTCATGCCGTAGCGAGTCTCTTCCCGTTACGGGGAATAACTCGGAACATGGGGTAGGTCGAAACCGCGCAAGCAATTCATGATAGGCAAACTCAATTCATGATGCAAGTCGGTAGTACCTATCTCAAGATCAAAGCTCTTTCTCAACAGCTTTTACTCAACTCAAATCCTTTTGAAAATTCCCGGTTTTTGAAAAAGAAGAGCTACCATATGAACAATCCCTTCGCATGCTCATGACCGCGAGCACGGCTACCATGATAGTTTTAACTCTGCAGAGTGGGTACGCGTTACCCTCGAGAGGCTACGCACCCAGAAGTGTTTCACCATAAATCCGTTAGATTCAAACACTAACGGCGACCGTCAGGAGTCTCCGCTAGGGTATTTCGGCTAACAACTAGGCACGTCCCATAACAGGACTCAAGGTCGTACTGTATGACTCAGTTCATAAGTTCATAGGACGAGCAGTCCTTAAACTATAAGAGAGACAATAATTTGATCCCGTTTTCGTAAAACGGTACCTTATTGCACCAAACCGACGAAAGTCTCTCCCTAGTCGGAAGTTTTTAGAGGAGAGAGATAAATTCATTTTTCAACCATGGCATCGCCCTCGATGCTTCGGTCTTTCGCAAAGAATTTTCTTAAACCTTTCTCAATCCTTTTCTCATCACACAATTTATTTTCACACACAAGAATTATAGCGTTATTTTTATAATATTATTTTTAGTCGTTTTTTCTATCATCAATGGAATGTATATATACATAAGAATAATAGTAAGTCCTTATGGTTTAAACCTATCACTAGTCTTACCATGATTCATTAGGTTGCATAACTAGTAGCTACCAAATACGGTCTTTTTAATTTTAATCTAGCATGCAGGTTTTCAATCTCTAATAAATCATTTTTAAAACAAAGCACAAAGATCACAGTATGACCAAGGAGACTTGCCTTGATTGGAAGATGCATAGGAGCAACCGACGACGTCGGACGGGTCTAACGCTTCTTGAGCTCCTAACCATGCGAGCAGCACATACAAGATAGTACAATCATCCATCAGACAGGAAAACATTTTTATGTGATTTTGTTTAAAATAATGCATGAAAGAAATATACATGGAAATGTGATGCATGCACGTGAAATTATAGACTAAGCCTTTAACAAATTAAGGTGCCATGCCTACATGCATGCACAACCATTTTATATTTTTATATTTTTTTAATCAAGTATATGCATCGAAATAATATTTTTTGTCATTTTTTTAAAGCCTTTGAAAATCATTTGTTATTTGTTGTTTAATGCAAAATGATTAGTTCAGTTTTTTTATTGTTATACGTCTTAATAGAAATTAAGAATTATTGTATTTTTTTGTTATATTTATGTGTACGCTTTCAACTCTGAAAGGCGTATTCTGCTCAAATACGTTTCCACTTATCCAGGAGCTATCCATCTTCAACCTCTAGCCATGCATGCAGCAACACAGCATGCACAACACGTACAGCATGCCATTGGAGCTCGGTGGAGCTCGGCTAGCCGGCTGCGGTGACCTCTGTTTGACAAACCGACTGCAAAAATAGATTCCTCTCGACTCAGTGCTTCCAAAGAGACCTAAAGTTGTGGTTTCACCGATCGATTGGTTCCGCCGCCGAGGACCTACAGTGCAACCTTCTAGCTCGCTCGCACAGCTACCATGGGAGCTCTAGCAAAGCATGGCACACACAGGGATGATTACGGCCACCCCGAGATCATCTTCCCATGCCCATGCGCACCTAGAGGTGTGCAGAGGCTTACCGAGGCGGTGGCGCGACGGCGAGCCGGGCGCTACGGCGGCAGTTTCCTTCTTGACTCGGCGGTGGTCCGGGCTCCTTCGGCGTTGCGGTAGGGAGGATGAGAGGAAGCTAGTGAGGAAGTGACACATAAATGGAGGAAGACCACGGGATTGAACAAAGCTCATCGGGGAGAAGCACAGGGCACGGCGTGGTGCAAGGCGAAAAGAAACGCGGTGCACAACGCTTAATTTATAGGCGGGGGCAGCTCGATCTTAATCTCGCCGAGAGCAGCGATGCACGGGTGCTATTGCTCTATAGCGGCGGCGACGCGAAGGCGCGGCCAGAGCACAGCGGCGGAGACGCGATGGCGAGGCGCGGTCTTGGCGAGGTCAAATGCGCAGAGCGTGCATGCACGGCGCAGACGAGCGTTGGGCAGAGTAACTTGCAAGCGACACGGCGGCAACTGAGTTATGGTGGCAAAGGTGAGTGTGCATAGCGTAGAGGTAGCACGGTAGCAGGTTGAGGCGACGCACGCAGAGGAGAGAGTGCAGGAGAGAGAGGGAGACTTGGGAGCATAGGGAGAGAGAGTCAGGGAGGAAGATGAAGTTAACAGGCGGGGCTCAGCATGAAGGGAAAGGAGATGGCTGTAGCCCAATAGAGAGGGTGATTTATTAAGAGGTAGATTTGTAAGTTCAAGGTACACTTTGTGTTATTTTGGTGATTAATGACAAACACACTTAATGACAATGTTTGGTTTAGTGATTGATTATATTGCTATGAGACTAACATGTTTATTGCCAAGTTGAACATTAGTCTCATCTATTTAGAGAAGAATTAAATATAACAAGTGGACAAGCTCTCCATCCTAGAAAGGTATGCTCATGTTTTATGTTGAGGCTAACACACATGATTATATATTTCCCTTAGTTTCATATATGCAAATAGGATGGATGACTAATTGAGGTATGCAATCTCGGTATGCTTGATCTACATTTGTTATTGCATTTCTCATATGTAAGTGCACTTTATCTTATCAAGAATTAAACTTCGAGACAGTGCTCGCAGTTGCCACATTGTAACATCTTCTCCTTCCTTCACAATGAGAGAAATGATCTTGTCCTCGTCCATATCTTTGATCCTTCCTCTTTCATGGCGAGAGACAGTGGCTCTATTGGCTCTTGATACAGTGCGTCGACAAGCTCGAGCTCTAGTAGGTGGTGGCGAGCTTCAAATCCAATGGCTGTGGCAACCTCATATTGAAGAGCTTCAATGATAGTTGGCTAGCGAGGAGGAGAAAGTCATTGAAGTTGAGGGGCAATGTTTGGAGACAGTATCCATATATACGCCTAGAACATCACTAATAAACATTATGTGAAAAAGAAACACTCATTATCTGAAAAAGAAACACTCACAAAAATTCTAAATCATTATATTCACTCTTATGGATTAAAACTTTTTTTAGTAATTGGTTTTTATAGAATGCTAATGAAAAATATTTTAATAGTACTTCGACAAGGTCCGCAGTTCCAACATAGCATCCTATAAAATGCTTTTAATAAATTGACAAATCGTTCCTTAAAACATACATCAATTTAACACATATTTAACAGTGACGATGATAAACGGACGGGCATCCTCTGATTTAAGTCAGGAAACAATTGCTCCATCCCACCGTCGGCATTAAATCGGATGGATTCCTCGGACGCGGATCCTCTATCGTACGGCAGAGAACAGTTACTTCCACTAATATATAGCCCACATATCCATGAGTGTATAACTCTAGCTTACGGCAGAGTTCGTTCGTTTATCAAATGTCTGAGAAACTGCTCTCCCTTGCTAGGACTAGTCGCTGCTGCTGACAGCCCGCATTTTTGTTCTTTGAAAACACTGACAGTTTCCGAAAGCTGCGGAGGCCAACGAACGGACAGGCTAGCCGTTCTGCTGCCCGTCCCTGCCCCGCCATGTATGGCCCACACGGCAGCCACGGCCCCGACCCCCCGAGCCGATCAGGTCAAAGCATCGCAGTCCGTACATCGCTACAGCGCCTAACGAATCGGACGCAGGCGACGAGCCCACTCTCCAGTACTCCGCTCGCTCGCTGCGCCACAGAAAATATTTCGAAAATCAAACCGTCGGGGACGGATTGGATCCACCCATCCGCCGAGGGGCACCGCACAGCGGCGCACCGCGAGCTGTCGCCGCTCGTGCCTGCCGGGCGTGGCATGTGGACGACGGCCGTGCGCGCTGTGCCATCCAGGGATTTTTCGACCAAGCTCGAACGAAATTTCACGGATTCCGGTGATTTCGCTGACGAACAATTTTCTCGACCACCTGAAATATGTATGGAACTATAGTTTTTGAGTCCGTTGAGTATGTTGTCGAAGTGGTGTGGTGAGGGCATCTCCTGCGGTTGTTCCAAAGAGGCCGAGCAGATAGCGGCGGAGCTAGAATGGGACTGTTTGGTTGCATGAACCATCTCAGCTTGGTCCGTATGAGTCATCCAGGCTGAGATGAGACTGGTTGAGAAGATGCAAGTGATGTTGTTTGGTTATTCTGCATCTGTTTAGTCAGGCTGTACAAAGATGTTGTTTGGTTGATCATACAGATTAGAGTGAGATATAAAAATTTAAGAGGAGGACAAACAAATTTAAAGAATAAATTCTAGAAAAAAATATAAATTAAAACAAAAATTTAAAACAAACAATAGATAATAAAAATTCAAAAAAATGTTAATTTTTAAAATTTATATGGCAAATGGGGTCTAGTTTTGTTCAAAAAAAATATCAGGAACCCATTTTTTAAATCAGTTCAGTAGTTGGACGTACTAATCAAAAGATATAGAAAAAAACAAATTGAAAATGTGTATTAAATGTGTGCCTATGCATGCGGGAGTTGTGTTTTTGCTCGTTCCTGTGCGTGAGAGCCTACATTCGGAGAGACGATCGATTCCTGTGTTCCCGTTGAGCCAGGCTGAAACAGTGAAATTGCATGAGGTTGCCCTGGCTCGAACAATAAATCAGACAACCAAACAACGGATGCAGTGGCTCACACAACCTAGTCAGTCTCCAACCAAACAGCCCTAAAATTACAAAGAGCGATGCTAAATAAGAACCCCTGTAGGGTCCATATGATAGCTACGTTACTTTCTTGAGTGCTTTTTATAAGGGGTGCACCCATTTCAATACATGAATGAAGGGAAAAATAGGAAAGGACCATGTTATCGCTAGGCCTGTTAATAGGCAGCCCGGTCTGACGGTGCATCGGGTCGGGCTCGGGGCTCGGTCTGAAGCCCGACCGCCAAGGCGGGATGGGCTCGAGCTCGGGAAAAACGCGTGTTAAGCCGTGGCCGGGCCGAGCTTCCGGGTTTTGGGCCGGGTTCGAGCCCGAAGCGAAGTCCCGAAGCGTCGGGCCGGGCTTCCAAGTTTCGGGCAACCTGCATGTGAAACTGTACTAATCTTTGGATCTATACACTAGTATCTCATATTGCATAGCCAGATAATTACATACAACACGTCATCCTTTATTTGATTATAAACCATGAAACTAGTGTATAGATACCAAAATTCTAGTTAGTTAAAGTTAAAGTTAGTTAGTATATATAAACCATGAAACTAGTGTGTTTTTGAGTTAGTTAAAGTCCTACAGAAGGGGTCGTACATACCAAAATTCTACTCCCTCCGTTCCAAATTGCAGTTCACTGTTGACTTTTAAACACGTCGTTTGACCATTCGTCTTATTCAAAAAATTAGTGCAAACATGCAAAAATATAAGTCATGTTTAAAGTATGTTTAATGATAAAACAAATCACAACAAAAATAAATAATATTTACATATTTTTTGGAATAAGACGAATGGTCAAATAGAATATTCAAATGTTAACATAAGCTACAATTTGGAACAGAGGGAGTACATGAGTAAAAGAGCTAGCGAGTGGGAGACAAAAGATCTAAATAGAAGAATGACTTCACGGTTATGTATGTTGCCAGCGACTAGAGTGAATCCTTAACCCGGTCTTGATCATCGTATGCGGGTTCCTCGTCCCTATGACACTCATAAGCACCTTCTATGCCAGTACAACCTCAGAGCAATTACAATGGTACCTATTAATTGTCTCTAAGTCATTTATAAGACTTGCAACGGCGAGTCGGCCACGGTGCTCTCCTCTTGGCGAGGCGGGAGACGATGGGAGATGGCTAGGCGACGACTAGTCGGCGATGGGAGGCAGGTGGCGCCATGGCGGCTGGAGGCCTAGAGAGTAGTGGAAACGGGAGATGGCTAGGGTTTATCCACAGGAAGGGGGTGAGGCGGCGGTTGGACCACGGGCTAGCTAAGTCATGCACTGCAGTGGGCTGGGCCGCGCGCGACATGTAGTGGTCTATTGGGCTGGTCGGTTGGGTCATATAGACTTTGGGTAGTTTGTTTTTTTTTTGTTCCCACACGTTACAAACCGAACCGACCGAACCTTATTAACCGCACAGTTTTAGAAAAAACCAAACACAAACCGAGAAACCGAAATAACCGAAAATTGGGTTAATCGGTTCAGTCCGGTTTCTGGTGTTCCCACACATTACAAACCGAAGCGACCGAACCTTATTAACCACACGGCTCTAGAAAAAACAAACACAAACCGAAAAACCGAAATAACCATAATTGGGTTAACGGTTCGGTTCGGTTTTTCGGTTATGGTTTTCCCCCGCCCCTAGCCATATGCGTGCCCGTGCGCCGAGCGGTCGTCCTCCGCCTCGGCCTGGTCGCCACATGCGGACAAGCCGCGGGTACAGTCCCCGCTGCCCCCTCCGCGGCTGACCGCTGCGCTGGACTTTGCTGGGCTGGCCCACCCGCAAATCGCACCGGGGACGTCCAGACTCCAGACTCCAGCGTCCTCCCCCCGCCACTCCACTCGCATCACCCACAGTGCGCAGCGGTTATTACTAGCCAGTAGCCACATCCACATGCATGCTACTGCTGCTCCCGTACAATTGATGTACTACCACGCTACTACTCCATGTACAAACTGGCGTTGTTGTCATCTTGCTTTGCCCGCCCTGCGGTGAACACAGCAGCAGCATCACGTAAATTGTAAATGCGATTATTTTGAATCCAGATTTGTTGACTATATACCGTCCCCGCTCAAAGGATATATGCATAGGCGCCGTTTCAGGTGCCATGAGCAAGGCCTCCAAGTGTGATTTGAAGCCTAGGTTACTCTTGCAACCTACGAGTATTTGCAGAACTCACTGGTATTGTAGTGTTGTTCTCGTATTTACAAGATGGAATCAATCACGCAATTCACGTGAAATTGATTGCACGAACCTACATTATCTCCTGGGAAATCATGCGATTCATTCAACTTTCAAATAGGAGGACACCATTTTGCATTTGGCAATAAAAAAAAATCCTTCAAAACGAGGGAAGCGAGAAGAGCGGTCGCGACTCGCGACTCGCGGCGACCGAGGGAAGCGCATTATTGCACACTCATCATCGTGGACTGTTGAACTCCACAGCGCAGTAGAGGACGCCATTATTAATCCCTCATGAGTAGGAATAAACCAGCCAATAAACTGTCCATTCTCCCATCAAATCAAACCGAAGCAATCACTAGTGGAGTAGGAGTAGTAGCGTAGTAAAGAGGGAGGAAGCATTACTGCATTTTACGGAACCATCTCCCTCGTCTCGCTTCGTCCGACGCCTACCTCGCTAGCCTCGCTCTCGCTTGCAGGAGCAGCGGTAGGAGGCTAGCTCCCTTTCGCGTCCACCCATGCGCCCACGCGGGGGCGAGGAGGCGTGAATCCCAAGCAATGGCAGTCGAGGCGGCGCTGGCCATGGGCCTGGACCACCGAGCGGCGGATCTGTAGAGGCGGTGCGCGCGCGGGCTGCTGCGAGATGGGATCTGCGAGCAGCAAGGGCGCCTCGTCGTCGTCGTCGTCGGCGGGCGGCGGGGAGGCGAGGAAGGGGAAGGGGAATGGGAATGGGAAGGGAAAGGGGCGCAGGGGGAGGAGCCTGCTGCCGCTGCCTTGCTCCTCCTGCTTCGGGGGCCTATCGCCGACGCGCGACGCCTCCTCGGCGCCTCCGCCGCCGCCGCAGGCTGAGGTACGGACGCCGCACGCTTCGTGTTTGTGGATGTGGTGTGGTGAGTTGGTGAATCGGGAGGGGGAGCGGGGATCTCGTGTTCGCTCATGGATTGCTTCTCGTTTAAAATCTCGTCAAGCCAGTGTTCTGTGGGGCCGTGGATAGATGGTTGTGCATTGCGGTTCAATCGTGGCTTTATGATTTGGTTGCAGCGAGTTCGAGTTCTTACGAGCGAGATGTGTCAAGAGAAGTTTTTGCAAAATGGTTCTGCTCCGCTGGATGAACTGTTTTGGAATCATGGCATATTCAGGAGTTAGTGGTGTGAGTCCTGATTCTGATTTCTTTGATGAACTCTTTGTTTTGTAACAATGAAAAATTAGAGTGAGTGGCGTGAGTTTCGATTCTGCTCTTTTGAATGATTCAGTTATTGTTATTTAGCTGTCTCAATTGCAAGCGATAATATATGGTTTCCAGAGTTAAATCCTCTCTTATAATCAAATGGCATGTATATGTGTTTTCAGCCTAGCAAGGGAGGGGAGACTGCAAGACTACCTTCACTTGATCGCATTGACAAAGCAGATGAAGATTCTCAGGCCGTTCCAAAATCTCATCATCCAAGTGAAGGGACAGCGGCGCTTTCATCAGATAGTGACAGAGACCAAGATGATGATTTACTGCAGAATGCCACTGCCACCAGCACCACAGCCGAGGCCAACAGGTCACCAAATCCTTCCGACAGGTCACGGTCACGTTTTGCTGTCAACTTTGGGTTGAGTAGAGCTGTCAGCTTGGGATCATCAGTAGCCTGCTCCATTCTGTCATCTGGCCTCTCCACTTCAGCTAATCCTGTTGGAGACCACGGAAATGTGGACCATAATTCTTCTGATGATGCAGACATCTCCCACCAAGTTGGCGCATCGGCTGCTGGGATTGATTCGACTCTGGATATGCTTCGAGATAGCGTCACCGCACAAGCTAGAGCTGCTCACCAGGCTAGGAGAAATTTGCTAGAATCTGAAGATACCAATTTGAGGTATTCCTACAGACGGATGGGATCCCAAGAACCTTTTGAAGGCAGTGTCCGGTTCAGCCGAACACTTAGTGTTGGACGGCTTCGTGATAGAGTTCTCAGGAGGACACCATTCTCCGATGGCTTATTCACCCCTTCGCTTCTTTATGATAGGACAGTGTGGGCATCAGGAAATGCTAGCGCTAGACAAGATTCAGCAATGATGCAAAGGAACAATTCAGAAAGAAGTTCTGAACCGCAATCAGATCCTTCAACTAACAGCATGTACAATTCTGGTTCTGCTACTGTAAGGGAGGCCAGTAATCGGGATCTACTGGAGCGCAGGTCAGCTTTCCTTGAAAGGAGGAGGAGGATAAGATCTCAGGTGATCAAGAGTTCAACTATTTTTAGCCTTACTTACATACCTGCACATATTTATTGTTTTTGCTTTCTTAACAGGTCCGAGCTCTCCAAAGATTGGGCAGCAGGTTTGAAAACTTATCAGGCCATGAGAGATCATGCATATTATCTGGTCAGCATAGAGCAGGAAACTGCAACTGCAGAACAAGCAATCGACCGGGTAATTCTGAAGAAGAAACTAGCACAAGGGCAAGCATATCAAGGATTGTTATGCTAGCAGAAGCACTGTTTGAGGTATGTGGTGCAAGCATTCCTAGTTATTGCTGTTTTCCTAGATTGAAGAAAGACACCAACTTGCATCCATACGGTCCTGCCTAATAGGTTCTTGATGAAATTCACCAACAATCTGCTGCTCTATCCTCAAGGCCATCATTTTCTTCAATTGGTTCTGTTCCGGCTCCAAGGGAGACCGTCGAGCGTCTTCCAGTAAAGGTGTACAGGAAGCCACTGAAACACCAAAGTGATGAGACTGCACAGTAAGGACCTGGAATTTTAAGCAGTTTTTGTTTTACATGTAGTGTGTCACTGTTCCATGAATAATACTAAGACATTCTAGGGCTTACTCAGGAACATAGCATCGGTGCACATGATGCGTAGTTAATACATAAAATGCCAATTTCCATATCTGAGATCATTATAGCCATTATTATTTGCCAATGACACTCAATGATAAGGTCAGAAAATGTAGCAGAGGCTAGGTTAAAAAAAATGAGTATCAAGAATGTTTCAGATCCATAGTCTTCAAATTAGTTCAGCCATTTAATCACAAACTAGCTGAGCCATTTGATCACAAAATAGTTGAGCCATTTGATCACAAACTAGTTGAGCCATTTAATCACAACTCTCTGATTTCTCACCAGTCTCTCTGATTTCTCATATGCTCCAATCTACCATTCAAGTTCCAATCAAATTAGGTTGTATGATTGGAAAGGCATGTATGTGCCTTTGTAGTTGAAAGGCAGTGTTTCCAAATCCTAAACAGAATGTATGAAATGTGTGACATGAACAGGTGGACACTGGTCCTTGAAAGATCATGACATATTCCAGTGGTTTCATTCCAAATCCTAGACAGAATGAAACATGTGCCATGAACAGGTGGGCACTGGTCCTTGCCAGATAGCATGATTTATATTGTCTACTGTGCTTGTGGGTTGTACCTGATTCATATTAAGGGCATGTTCAATGGTACCCCAACTTAGTGTAAACTTAGCACTGTTTAGTACTATTCATCAACTTTTTCTTCTCTTCTAGTTTATTGTATCAGCACTATTCATCACCCTAAGTTAGGTACCATTGGTCATGCTCTAAGTTGTTTAGCACCTGCACATCTTTATGACGACTTTTTAGCACCATCTGTCTTGAATAGTGAGTATTTGTTTGTATACCTTCTTATTTTATTTTGTTGTTGGTAGAATTTTATTGAATAAATCTAGGCCACAATGTATTGTTTTGCTTCTTCTCATTTTCCCCTCACCATGCAGATGCTATATTTGCCTTGTGGAATATGAAGAGGGAGACTGTGTTCGTATACTTCCATGTAATCACGAATTTCATCTAACATGTGTAGATAAATGGCTGAAAGAGATCCACAGGTATGCTTCAGAAAAGTTCCTTACACATCAAGGGAAGTTATGAAATTTCAAAAACAACATACTTTGGTTAACAAGAGAACTCTATAGCTATTCCTTGACATGCTAACATGACAGTTGACATTCTCTAATGAAAGATCTGCATGCTTTGTAAACTATTTTTCAACAAATTATTTAGATAGCTTGTTACAAATAACAAAGCTCAACCATACACCAAGCTGTACTGTTCTTTGATGGATACATTTGAAGTTTCCTGCTAGTACGAACAGTTAGTATGGAGGCATTAATGGTATATATATATCATCCTTGTGAATTGTTGAGACTAAACTTGGGACAGGCATTCTGTGCGCGTCACAAGTCATGAGCTATGAACCTTTTTATCTTTTCTTCTTTTGTAATTTTGTTGTTAAACATGTGTTCATATGAATGTTGTGTGATTGAAGCCTCTCTTTGAAACGTTTCAACCACTAGCAAGTAGCAACCAGTGAACTATAAAGTAGTTATTTTTCCTTTCTAAAAATAAATTAAGATGTCTGGGTTTTTGTATCACTGCTGTTTTGTGTTCAGCTGAGCTTATCAATTTAAAAATATGTATCTTTCAATATTTTTTCTTGAAGAACATTGCTTTAAAATTATCACTAATGGCCACTGGACCTCCATTAGTCAATTCTAAGGGGTATAATTTGGATTAAATATCCAGACCTAGGACTTCTTGCTATTATCCTGTTCTTCCTGAATTGCTAAGAAAATTGGCTTCAGCTAGTACGTATCTATTGGTATCATATAGTAGGTGCTGTTAGTATTCTGTAGTATTCCTTTGCCATGATTTATTTTTCTACTAATATGAATTTATCTCATTTTTTAGGGTTTGCCCACTTTGCCGCGGTGATGTCTGCCAATCTAATGCGTCGAGTATTAGAAAAGTCAGCTGATTCTTTTCTCTCTTAAGAATCCAGCTTCTTGCGAGAAAACCGGAGCTTTGATCTCCGATGAAATCCTGATAGAACCTGCAACATTTCTTTTGCCTTGTCTGGTCAGGACGGTTCAGGGTGCTCTTGTATGTCAGGCAAATTTGCATCGCAGTCATTCCATTATGAAAGGAATTGCCATGCGAATTTGATTCTTGTATGGTGGGGGAAAGTCTGTTGATATTGGGATTACAGCGTACGATTTCTTTAGTGTGATGTTTGAATTTGTTGGGATGGTGGCTCTTATTTTTTTACATGCGTCACGAGGCACCGCCAAACTGTGCTATAGCTCAAAAAGTTCCTGTGGTTTTACTCAAATATTGAAATGCTTTAACGGTAGCTACTTTTTAACGATGTTTTTGATCTAATTAAAATGTTTGAATATTTTAATGCTCAAATTTAAATGTTGCAGCAACTATTTATAAATGTTGCCAATTTGATTTAACATGCCGTAACATTAGTCGATTTACTGCAACAATTGACTAATGACACAAACATTTGTTTTAATGCACTGTAGTAATGTTCGGTTTTTTAAAAAACATCAAACATCTGATGCGTAGTCCAGCCTATAAAGCAAACATAATACTAATTCGCAGACAATGTGTAGATTTAGAGTTTCTTTGGTTATCGCAATCCTGTGTAAGGGCTGAGGGGTCCGCAGTCGACTTCACCGTGCAGTCGTCACTGACGCGTGGGCCCGGTCCCACGCGTCAGTGACGCGGTGTGACTGCAGAGGATCTCATTCTGGAAGCGTGGGGCTCAGGGTGTGTTTGGTTTTTGATCAATATTGGTCAGTATACGCCCTACTTCCAAAATTTGGTAGCTTTGACCAAGATTTAGAGTTTGTTTGGTTTGCTGCCAACTTTGGCAAGTATTGTCAAGATTTTCTTTACGATGGCAATGCTAGTTCTTTTTTGTGCCAATTCATGATCAATACAAAAGTTGGGCAAAGGCTAAGATATGTACGCTTGATTGATTCGGAGTGAAAGGACATGCCCATAAAGATAATGCGGGCGACCACGACGGCACAACTATGATGAGTAGCTAGCGGCTGTCAGGTGTGTGTTTTTTTGCTTGCAATGGAAATCAAGGGTCATCTCCCCTTTTCGGAAAAAAAGG
The DNA here is from genome assembly GCA_005191435.1 of Raddia distichophylla. Classification (NCBI taxonomy): domain Eukaryota; kingdom Viridiplantae; phylum Streptophyta; class Magnoliopsida; order Poales; family Poaceae; genus Raddia; species Raddia distichophylla. Next base: position 468,468 of record SPJY01012851.1, read on the forward strand.
TAAGGTGTCCGCGGCGATTCGGTTTGGCATCTTGGCCAGTTGGGCAAGGTTTGTTTGATTCTTTTTTTATTTGGAAACTGCCTAATGCATATCTAATATTCTAATTATACATAGTGGGCCATAGGATCATTAGCCATCATGCATGGATTGTGCGAGGTGCGACTTAAAGATAGCATGGGTATGGAAGTGAGTTAACATTATTTTGTGCTAGTAAGAGCATCCCCAACAGGGGAGCTATCAGGCACACGCCGGCATCAGCGTGCGGTAGCGGTGGGAAAAAATTTGAAATGGCACGAGCGGCGGGCGGGTGCGCGGCTGCGTGTGTGATTAGCCTGACGCCGGCCACAATGACACCGGATGTGCTCTTCATGCTCTAAGGCAGTATGAGTGTTTAGACTTGGCTCCTAAAAAGAATAGATATAGTAATACCTGATAGTGGGTTTTTTGGTTTTCCGAACTTTTTGGTGTTCATATCCGCCCCGGATACGACTATAATGATGTAATACTTATAGCCATTTTTGTAGGGTTTTAAATAGCTTTTTTTAGAGTTTGTAAAATATTTTTTTTATAACTTTAAAATTTTTTAAAAGTCTTTCAAAAAATCACCATCATTTTGAATTAAAATTATCGACCACTTTCGTTTTAACCTAACAAGCCGCGGAGTCGGCAACCCAGTTAACGCAGGAACTGCCTGAAAGCCCGGAATCAGAATCGGAGTCACGGATGCACGCGCGCCCCAGCCCGATAGGCCGGAAAAACGAATCTCATCGCACGGCCGCGCCTGAATCCAACGGACCAGATAAAACGCTATCCGACTCGAGGTCCGCGGGGTCCCAATAAACATACGTCTTGGTTCAGAAAATAAAAAAAGAAAACCAAATTTACGCCTCACTTTTTTTTTCAAAACAACTCCTCTTCTTTCCATAGTCCAAACCCTAGCGCGCCAAGCGAGGGCAAAGCGCCGGAGAAGCCATGGCGGTGGCAGCGCCGGGGCAGCTCAGCGTCGACGAGACGCCGTCGTGGGGCTCCCGCAGCGTCGATTGCTTCGAGAAGCTCGAGCAGATCGGCGAGGGCACCTACGGGTATGCGTTTTATCGAAACCCCCCCGATCCGGCGGAATCCCCGCAGCGTTGGTTCGTGGTCCAATTCGGCCGCCGGCTGACTTTTTTTTTCTAGGCAAGTGTACATGGCGAAGGAGACGACGACGAAGGAGATCGTCGCGCTCAAGAAGATCCGCATGGACAACGAGCGCGAGGGCTTCCCCATCACGGCCATCCGCGAGATCAAAATCCTCAAGAACCTGCACCACCCCAACGTCATCCAGCTCAAGGAGATCGTCACCTCGCCAGGTGTAAATGGCACCACGAATTCGAACAGAGTATCGACTACTAGCTATCTGTGCATAGAGGACTAATAGATTGGGTTATTTTGCAGGGCCTGAGATAGACGAGCATGGGAAGCAAAGTAAGAATTTTTCAAAGACTTATTATGATGTTCTGTTTTTAAGTATAATCTTGATGTTTATAAATGTTGCCAATTTGATTTAACATGCCGTAACATTAGTCGATTTACTGCAACAATTGACTAATGACACAAACATTTGTTTTAATGCACTGTAGTAATGTTCGGTTTTTTAAAAAACATCAAACATCTGATGCGTAGTCCAGCCTATAAAGCAAACATAATACTAATTCGCAGACAATGTGTAGATTTAGAGTTTCTTTGGTTATCGCAATCCTGTGTAAGGTCTGAGGGGTGGAAGCGTGGGGCTTAGGGTGTGTTTGATTTTTGATCAATATTGGTCAGTATACGCCCTACCAAAATTTGGTAGCTTTGACCAAGATTTAGGCTCTGTTCTTTTGAGCTGATCTGAACGGCTGAACAGCTGAAATGACTGAATTTCGAGAGTTTCTTGATGCAGTCTCGAGATTCGGATACATTTCGTTTGACTTACTTTTAAAGCGTTAGAACCCACCTTCAAAACAGCGAAAAAACGTACTCAAAAAACTTAAAACATATGTGTTTTTAAAACGTACATAAGTCGTTAAGCTGTTAAGCCGTTAAGCTGTTAAGCTGAAAAGAACTGGGCCTAGAGTGCGTTTGGTTTGCTACCAACTTTGGCAGGTATTGTCAAGATTTTCTCTAGGATGGCAATGCTAGTTCTTTTTTTGTGCCAATTCATGATCAATACAAAGGTTGGGAAAAGGCTAAGATATGTACGCTTGATTGATTTGGAGTGAAAGGATATGCCCATAAAGATAATGCGGGCGTCAGGTGTGTGTTTTTTGAAGTTTAATGCCCCCGACTCCTCCCCGTCTCCCTCCCCGGCTGCTAGGGTTTCTCCCTAGCCGCCGCCGCTGCCTCGTCGAGCTCCTCCTTCCAGGTCTCCCTCCCTCCCCGTCTCCCTTCCCGTCGCTCCTGGTCTCCCTCCCTGTCCGGCGGCTAGGGTTTCTCCCTAGCCGTCGCCGCCGCCCCGTCGAGCGCCCCCTTCTCCTCCCGCCTGCGTACTCCCCCCTCCCTCCCCATCTCCCTCTCCTCGGCTTCTTCTCTGCAGCGCCCTCCAGCTCGGCCCCTCCCGGCGGCTGCTGCGGCGGCGGCGGCTGTGATTTCGGCCAGCCGTTCCTGTGGCTGCCGCCGGGCCTTCACGGCGCTGACCGTCGGCGTCTCTCCATCGGGATAGAGCAGCAAGGCGGCCCCTCTCTTCTTCTTCTTCCCCTTCTGCTTCCTTTCCAGATCTGCGTCGATCTGGCAGCGGTGACTTCTGTGCAACTTTTTCTCGCAACCTGTTGGCCCGGAGACAGAAGTCACCTTGGCATCGACTCACGACTTCGCTTATTTGGACGACTCATCTCGCCTTCAGATGGTTCCTGCGAACTCTAGATGTGTGCCCTTTGGCTATCTCGCGTCTCTGTTGTTGTGGGGTGCTTATCTGAAAAAGATTTGCTTGTCAACAAGTTTGTGGCCGTTTGTAGTTGGCCAAGACTGGGCGTTTCGGCGGCGCTGGCTTGGTTTGTAGGGGGAGACAACATTGGGGGACTTCGGTTTGGCGGTGCTTTTGGGTACCGGTTCGTTGACTCTAAGGAGAAATCTCTAGGTCTTACCTTAGCTGGTTGTACCTGGCAATGGCGGGATCGTTGTCGCTCCTTTGTTGAAGGCATTGTCTGGAGCTCGATGAATTTTTACTACAGGGTGAAAACCTATGGTCTGATCTTTACTGCTTGGATCATGGCAACGACGGTATGCTTTTGTGTCGTTCCCTGCTTGGAGGCGTTGCTTTTGGAGAGCCTTCTTCGTAGTCTAAGTGTTATTTTTTGTGGTGCTCGGTTTTGAAGATTTAGTTGTGTGTTGTAACCTGCTGCGATAGGATGGTTTTCGTCTTGTTGTTTTTCTTTATTAGTCTTTGGCTGTGTGCATCCTATCTATGCAGAGGCCGGTTGTGGTTTTAGATCGATTGTATTTCCTTAATGTAATTGTCTGAGATCAATAAAGTTTCCTTTGTCTAAAAAAAGGTGTGTGTTTTTTTGCTTGCAATGGAAATCAAGGGTCATCTCCCCTTTTCGAAAAAAGGTAAGGTGTTCGCGGCGATTCAGTTTGGCATCCAGGGCAGTTGGCCAAGGTTTGTTTGATTCTTTTTTTTTATTTGAAAAATGTCTAATGCATGTCTAATGATACATAGTGGGCCATAAGATCATTAGCCATCATGCATGGAATGGATTGTGCGAGGTGCAACTTAGGATAGCATGGGCATGGAAGTGAGTTAACACTGTTTTGTGCTAATAAGGCTGTAAGGGTGTCTAGACTTGGCTCCCAAAAAGAATAGGTCTAGTAATACCTGGTGGTGGCTTTTTTGGTTTTCTGAACTTTTTGGTATCGATATCCGCCTCGGATACGACCACAATGATGTAATACTTTATAGTCATTTTTATAGTGTTTTAAATAGCTTTTCTTAGAGTTCGTAAAATAATTTGTTAATAACTTTTAAATTTTTAATACGTCTTTCAAAAAATCACCATCATTTTGAATTAAAATTAGGGGGCGACTAGCCCACGGTATCCCGTCGGGAGCCCACCCCGACGGGATCCCTCCCCTCCCTTCGTCTCGCGCCCCTCCGCCTTGCTCCGCACACCCCCGCCGCCCCCACCGCCTCCTTCCTCCGCCCCGGCCGGCTGCGCCCTCGCTGCCGGCCGCTCCGCCGCCCCAGCCTCCCGCCGCCGAGCCGACGCCGCCCACCCTAACCCGAGGGGGTGAGGGGCGGTCCTCCCTCCACCGCCGGCCGACCGCCTTCACTCCCTCCCCCGGCTCCGATGGCGCCACCGCAGCCTCCACCGCCGCCCCCGACAAGCCCCACCCACCGTCGGTCCGTCGCCTCCCCGACCTCCCTCTAAACCCCAAGGAACCACATTTTTCCTAACCCTAACCCGAAACGGCGGCGGCGAGCTCGATGGCAGCGACAGCGAGATCGACGTCGTCAAGGTAGGCCTCCTCCTTCCTCTGCACAGTGCGCGAGGGGGCGATCCTGTCCGGACGGGATCCCGTCCCCAGGGATTTCCCTAAAATTATGGACCACTTTCGTTTTAACCTAACAAGCCGCGGAGTCGGCAACCCAGTTAACGCAGGAACTGCCTGAAAGCCCGGAATCAGAATCGGAGTCACGGATGCACGCGCGCCCCAGCCCGATAGGCCGGAAAAACGAATCTCATCGCACGGCCGCGCCTGAATCCAACGGACCAGATAAAACGCTATCCGACTCGAGGTCCGCGGGGTCCCAATAAACATACGTCTTGGTTCAGAAAATAAAAAAAGAAAACCAAATTTACGCCTCACTTTTTTTTTCAAAACAACTCCTCTTCTTTCCATAGTCCAAACCCTAGCGCGCCAAGCGAGGGCAAAGCGCCGGAGAAGCCATGGCGGTGGCAGCGCCGGGGCAGCTCAGCGTCGACGAGACGCCGTCGTGGGGCTCCCGCAGCGTCGATTGCTTCGAGAAGCTCGAGCAGATCGGCGAGGGCACCTACGGGTACGCGTTCTATCGGAACTCCCCTGTTCCCGATTCTCGCGATCCGGCGGAATCCCCGCAGCGTTGGTTCGTGGTCCAATTCGGCCGCCGGCTGACTTTTTTTTTCTAGGCAAGTGTACATGGCGAAGGAGACGACGACGAAGGAGATCGTCGCGCTCAAGAAGATCCGCATGGACAACGAGCGCGAGGGCTTCCCCATCACGGCCATCCGCGAGATCAAAATCCTCAAGAACCTGCACCACCCCAACGTCATCCAGCTCAAGGAGATCGTCACCTCGCCAGGTGTAAATGGCACCACGAATTCGAACAGAGTATCGACTACTAGCTATCTGTGCATAGAGGACTAATAGATTGGGTTATTTTGCAGGGCCTGAGATAGACGAGCATGGGAAGCAAAGTAAGAATTTTTCAAAGACTTATTATGATGTTCTGTTTTTAAGTATAATCTTGATGATTTGCTCTGTTGTGATGTTGCGTAGTCAAGGGTAACAAGTACAAGGGGAGCATCTACATGGTCTTTGAGTACATGGACCATGACTTGACTGGGTTAGCGGATAGGCCTGGGATGCGGTTCACTGTGCCGCAGATTAAGGTAAAATCATCCATATGGATGTGATGGTTCTATGTATGTTGTTAGAAGGTGTTGTTCCTGATCTAATGATCTCAATATGTCTGGTATGTGACATGTACTAGTGCTACATGCGGCAACTCCTTACAGGCCTTCACTATTGCCATATCAATCAAGTTCTGCATCGTGATATTAAAGGTATCTAATGAACAGGTTGATTAATTATTGGCGTTTATATAGTTACTCGTTTGTTTTTGTGCTAATTTTGCATCATAATCTACTCTTGTAGGATCTAACCTCTTGATAGACAATGAGGGTAATTTGAAGCTGGCTGATTTTGGCCTGGCAAGATCATATTTGAGTGATCACAATGGAAACCTCACTAACCGTGTGATCACCCTGTGGTACAGGTAGAGCTTCTATTTACAAATTTGCAAGGTTATGGTTTCTTGTGAAAAATAAATGCAAGTACTATTTAACTTGTACTTGGATCATGCTGACTGTTTTCTTTGCTTGATAATTTGGCAATTTTCAGGCCTCCAGAGCTACTTCTAGGAAGCACAAAGTACGGGCCAGCAGTTGACATGTGGTCTGTGGGTTGTATATTTGCAGAGCTTCTCAATGGAAAGCCAATACTGTCTGGGAAGAATGAGGTGTGTTTCTTTTTAAGCTTTCAACTTAACTAGCATGGCAATGCCTGTGATAAGGTTGTTTCTAATTTGTCTTAAGCTGAGTACTTCTGGAGGTACGCTGTTACCCCAGTAAGTCCTCACCTTAAGACAATCAGTTTCTGGAATCATTTTTCATGATTGGCACGTGTGCCAAGCACAAAATTGTGAATAGGCTTCGTTTTTTTATTGTGAGGCCATGCAGCCCATGCTTACAAATGTGAACCTTCTTTGCTCTCCCTTTATGCAGACAGAGCAGCTGAACAAAATATTTGAGCTTTGTGGCACACCTGATGAGGTAATTTGGCCGGGTGTCACAAAAATGCCATGGTATAATAGTTGTTTGAGGAATCTCCGCCCCATGAAGAGACGTGTAAAGGATGTTTTTAAGCAGTAAGTATATTAGACTTTTGTTTATATCAGATGCTTGAAGCTTTCTTATCAGAATTGTATATGTTCACACATCCTGTGTGACTCCAGTTTTGACTGGCATGCTCTGGATCTGCTTGAGAAGATGTTAATGCTGAATCCATCACAGGTATATATGCTTCTGTTTGCTTGCATCCATGTGTTTTGACATGTAATGATAACAACCTTTCATGTTTTCTTGACTCTAATTTCTTCTAGTTACTAGTTATCCAATCATAATTTGACATGATTTTTTCTCTTTGCAGAGAATATCAGCACAAGATGCACTCGATGCAGAGTATTTCTGGACTGATCCCCTACCATGTGATCCTAAAAGGTGATGGCTCTCTGCTAATTCTTTCCATACCTCTGCATACCTTGCCATTTTTAAAGGAATTATATTGTGTTTTGACTTCCTCTTGAATTAAATTTATTCATTTTGTGTTTGATAACGCAGCTTGCCAAAGTTCGAGCCATCACATGAATTCCAGACTAAGAGAAAACGTCAACAGTTGCGGCAAGCAGAAGATGCTGCAAAGCGACAAAAGGCGCCGCATCCTCAACCTCACCAACATGGTCGGTTGCCTCCAATCCAGCAAACAGGCCAGCCACACCCTCAGATCAGGCCAGGACAGCCTATGAATAACACCCATCCACCAGTGGCAGCTGGGCCAAGCCATCACTACTCAAAGCCCCGAGGGCCAGGAGGTCCAAGCAGGTACCCACAGGGTGGGAACCAAGGTGGAGGATATCCCAACCGCGGAGGGCAAGGCGGTGGCTATGGTGCTGCCCCATACCCTCAACAAGCTCGAGGACCGCCTCCATACCCTGGTGGTGGGATGGGTGCAACAGGTGGCCCGAGGGGTGGACCGGTTGGTTATGCAGTAGGCGGGCCAAATCATCCACAAGCTGGTCCTTATGGCCCATCTGGTCCAGGTCGAGGGCCAAATTACCCCCAACAAGGGGGTTCTCGCAACCAGCAGCAGTATGGGAACTGGCAATAGCACGGAACTATCTCACCAGTTGCGACGCCATAGCATATCTGAATCGCCCCGTGATATGATACCAGTGCATTGACGTTGCTTTGTAGTTGTGTAGTTAGGTATATGAGCTCTAGTTTGTGTTAGGTGAATTTTCCTGAGAGATTGGAGTACGGTCCAACGGGCTTCAAACGTGCATGATGCACGACTCGCCCCTTGTGACGAATTTTTTTTATAAAAAAAAGAGGGTCATCCCTCATTTTCCATTGCAACTTAGACAGAAACAACGGAAACCATGTCTATCCAGAACTTACATGCAAAGCACTCAGCAGCTGCCAAAAGTCAATACGAAAGAGGTATTTGTCCGAAAGCCCTATATTACAGCAGCACAAAGATGAAAGATGACCAAAGTTCTGGGAACAGAATGAGGCATCAACCCTAGCAACATAAAAGACACCAGGAATTTTTAATCCATCAACCGGGAATTCGAAGTCAGTAATTGTCGACGGGACGATCAGCAAGCTTGAATTCCAGCAGCAGCTCTTTCTATCAACAAAGCACCTTTGATTAGAGTTTCCTTTGATTCACCTGCAAATAGGTCTGCCCAATAACGCAGCACCACACAAATAGAATGAATTATTTGAATAGGGGAGTTAAAGTCTTTATTTCAAAGCACCATTTGTTCCTAGCTGGCCATATACACCAAAGAACAACAACTATGTAAGTGCTATAGTAATCTTTCCCAAAAGGCCAAATAGATTTTATCCACACAAAAAAATTACGTCAGCTAGAAGGCTTTCTGGAGACTAAAAGCTTGAGCAATAACACACCAGATTGAGGAAGCAATATTACATTAAAAAAAAAAGATGATGCATACTTTCTGTTTCACCACAGAAGAAACAACAAGGATTACCAGACCAACCTTTATTCCTAAGAACATCCTTTGTTAGTATAGCACCTCTGCACACCAGCCATAGGAAAATTTTGATTTTAGGAGGAATAGTTGTTGTCCAAATGAAAGAATAATCCACCACCACAGCAGCACTAGTAATTAGTTTATAAGCATATTTAACAGTGAAAATAGTACCTTTTTTCCTTTTCCAAATGACCTCATCTTGACTATCAGCATCAAAACTGAGGAGCATGTTCTGTTTAAATGTCCTCCAATCTTTGGAGACCTTTTTGTCCAAGACTCTATTAAAAGAGAAATTTAAGTCTTTTTTTTATAGCTACTGAAACTAAGATTTTTTTTTTATCAAAACAAACTTCATAGACCATGGGGAAATGAAAACTAATGGGTACACCTTCCCACCAAGAATCGTTCCAGAAGTCAATTTTCTTACCATTGCCTAATTTAAAGATTCTATTCTTCACATAAAAATTTCTAATTATTAAAAAGTTGAGACCAGCAAAAAGAATCCGTGGTCTTGGCTTTCACCAAGGAAAGAGGTTCATTTTTAAGGTATTTGGCTTCGATTAAGGAAGTCCAGAGGCTATGTTTAGTTTTCAGTTTCCACAACCACTTACAGAGAAGGCTAATATTAAGAACTCTAAGGTTTTTAATCCCAAGGCCACCAAACTTCTTATATGTGCAAATTTTGTCCCATTTAATTAAATGATATTTTCTTTTAGTGTTAGAACTTACCCACAGGAAATCTCTTCTATATTTATCAATTTTAGCAAGAACAGATGCAGAAGCCAAAAACATAGACATATGGTAGATAGGAATACTTGTAAGACACAAATTATGTGTTCTTTTGAAGGGTAAATTATTGATGAAGTATTAAGTTGCGTGAGAATTATCTCCAACAGGCACATCATTACGGGAGAATTGTCTAAAGGCAGATGGTAAAGTGCTTGGTTGTGAAGTCACTATTGGGTTTAAATCTCCACAGGGATAATAAAAATTTGGATCTTACTTTGACAGCGTGTTCATAATTATGGGACCGAATAAGCACATCATTATTGTGACGTGTCATCCCTTTTAAGAAAAGATCATGTGCCATTGTAGAACAGGTTTATGTCATATATGTTATTACTTAATCGTCGTCATCATATATGACACTTTAGTTAGCCTAATATTATCTTTCATTCCATTATCGTCATGGTTCCTTAGTTTTCACCGTTATGAACATATATAATACCAAAAATACTCTTGGCATCGTATGTATGACAACATGCGTGCACATGGCAATTTCAACATTTTAAATTTTTGGAATTTGACTTGATTTTAAAAAAAATCAAATTCGGATGGATTTCAAACTTTCCAAATTTGGTAAGATTTCAAGTTTTTCACTTCCAATCAAATTTAAAATGTTGAAATTCAGCAAGAATTCAAAATTTTGAATTCGGCAAGAATTCGAAATTTTGAATTCGGTAAGAATTCAAAATTTCAAAGTATCATTAGATTTCAAATTTCCAAATTGGTCATGTTTCAAAAAAATTAAAATTGAACCCAATTTTAAATTTTCGAATTTGGTTAGATTTAAAAAATTTCAATTTAGGACAGATTTCGAAATTTTCCAAATTATTTCAGATTTGAAATTTGGTCTGATTTTGAATTTCCGAGTTCAATCAGAAGAATGCTCTTTTCCCAACAACTAGGCTTAGGCTAATGGAAAAACAGTCATAGGCTTAGGCTAATGGAAAAACAGTCAGCGGTATTTGAGCGATTGCAATGGTATACAAGATATATAGAACCGACTAAGCGATGTTTGATGATACATGACTCTGAAGACGTTACGCAATGGCGTATAAAGTTTTTTTCTTTTTTCTTTCAGAGATTGAGGACTCGTCATATAACCACAGCAACAGCGACAATTACAATTGTTAGATTATGGCTTGTTCCCCAAGTGCAGGACATGGAACAGGGCTAACTACTAGCGCTAGGTCGGTCCATACACGGAGTAATATGAAAATGTTGAATCCCTGCACGGCTGCACCATGTGTGCGTTCCTTTTCAACTGCCATGCAGAAAATGAGCTGCACATTCCATTCCGTGTGCTGCAGTCTGCATCGGCGGACTCCCTCGAACCGACGTAGCTAGTGTTGTTTTCAATGATTTAAGGTCTTTTTTTTATCGATTTATCTTATTTATTTGACTTATTATGTGTCTATTTATTTATTTATTTAAATTTTAAAAATTTGAAATTTAGTTTTTTTAATCTCAAAGGCTTGTCTAAAAACTGTAAAACACATGCTAAGCTAAACTGTAAAACACTGTAAAATTTAAGTTTTTTTAAGACCATCTCAAATAGATAAGTTCAAATATAAATATATAAGCCGAGAGAACGGGGCCTTATGTCCCAGAAACTGGGCCACTGGCTATCGGGCCCCACCGGATCCCCCGAACCGACTTAGGTAGTGCTGGAACTTGGAAGTTGGAACGCGTCAAACTAAACATGAATAAAGGCCGTCTCCCACGCAGCACCCGGGCACTCCTGGTTGGCTGGCTCAATTGCGAACCCTAACCCAAACCGACTTGCTTTTGCTTTCCCCCTGTGCCGGTGTCACCACCTGCGACTACGGCGAGATGGCCGGCGCGCCGCCGCCTGAGGGGAGGCGTCCCGCACTGTCGGGGCCAATGGCGAGCGAGGGCGAGATCAAGACGTGGGTCTCGGACAGCCTCGTGGAGCTCCTCGGCTTCTCCCAGCCCATCGTAGTCCAGCTCGCCCTCCACCTCGCGCGGGAGTGCGCCTCCCCGGGGGACCTCGCCGCGCGGCTCGTAGACCTCGCCGGCTTCCCGTCCTGCCCCGGCACCGCCTCCTTCGCGGGGGATTTCTACGGCAGGCTGCCTCGCAACGGCGCCGGCGCCGGCGCCGGCGAGAACCAGAGGCTGGCGCAGGAGGAGGCGGCGTTGGCCAGGAGGCAGGGCGCCTTCAAGCTGCTGCTCGCCGGCGACGATGGCGTCGAGGACGCGGGGGCCATCTCCTCGTCATCTAACAGCGGCAGGAAGCGTTTCAGGAGAAAGGGCGCGAGCCATAGCGACGAGGAAGGCGATTCGGAACGGGACGTGCGGCGGCGGTGGCGTAGCCCCGAGGAGGAGAACGGCGGTGGCGGCAATTCCGGCGAGGAAGAAGAGATGGATCGGGACCAGATCGAGAGGGCGCAGCTCGAACGGAACATCCGGGAGGGGGCCATCGCCTCGTCATCTAACAGCGGCAGGAAGCGTTTCAGGAGGAAGGACGCCAGCCATAGCGACGAGGAAGGCGATTCCGGACGAGACGTGCGGCGGCGGCGGCGGCGGCGGCAGCGTAGCCCCGAGGAGGAGAACGGCGGTGGCGGTAATTCCGGTGAGGAAGAAGAGATGGATCGGGACCAGATCGAGAGGGCGCAGCTCGAACGGAACATCCGGGAGCGCGACGCTGCGAGCACCAGAAATTGGATGGATCGGAAGCCAACCAGGCGAGAGCAGGAGGCGGCAATGGCCATTGCCGACACCTCCGAGCTCAGGCGCTCCTCCCGGCACGCCTACTTGAAGAAGCGGAAGGAGAAGGTGGTGAAGGAGTTGGGGGAAGAGATCCTTGACGACGAGTTTGTCTTCCACGGCGCCACGCTTACGGCCGCCGAGGAGAGGGAGTTGATCCACAAGAAGGAAATCTACAGCCTCGTCAACGATCGCGTCACGGAGGAGCACGCCGCGGCTGACTGCTACTACAGGATGCCGGAGGCGTACGACGCCGCCGGGAGCGTCGACCAGGAGAAGAGGTTCTCGGCGGCGAGAAGACGGGACGACGCGTGCCCGGAGAGGAGAGACGGCCAGGTCCGCCAAATCTCAGATCAGGAGGCCTGGGAAGAGCAGCAGGTGAGCAAATCAAAACTGCGGTTCGGATCGAAGGATCGCGGCGGCGCCGGCGACGCGTACGAGTTCGTGTTCGACCATGACGGCGTCGACTTCACCGAGCCGATGGCGTTGGCCGGCACCAAGCCAGACGAACTTGCCGAGGTCACATTGCGAAGGGAGCTGGAAGACGAGAGGAAGACTCTCCCGGTGTACAAGTTCAAGGACAGGTTGCTCGAGGCGATCGAGAAATACCAGGTCTTGGTCGTCTTCGGAGAGACCGGCTCCGGGAAGACGACGCAGATACCTCAGTACCTCCACGAGGCCGGGTACACGGCGAAGGGGAGGATCGCGTGCACGCAGCCCCGGCGAGTGGCGGCGATGAGCGTGGCGGCGCGGGTGGCGCGGGAGATGGGCGTCAAGCTCGGCCACGAGGTCGGCTACTCCATCCGGTTCGAGGACTGCACGTCGGTGAAGACGGTGATCAAGTACATGACAGACGGGATGCTCCTGAGGGAGCTCCTCGGCGAGCCGGACCTCGCCAGTTACAGCGTCGTCATCGTCGACGAGGCGCACGAGCGCACGCTCGCCACCGACGTCCTCCTCGGCCTCGTCAAGGACATCGCCCGGTTCCGGCCGGGTCTGAAGCTGCTCGTCTCCAGCGCGACGCTCAACGCCAGCAAGTTCAGCGATTTCTTGGACGCGGCCCCGGTCTTCAACATCCCCGGGCGGCGGTTCGAGGTCTCCATCCACTACACCAAGGCGCCGGAGGCGGACTACGTCGACGCCGCCGTCGCCACCGTGCTGCAGCTGCACGTCACGCAGCCCGCCGGCGACATCCTCGTCTTCCTCACCGGGCAGGAGGAGATCGAGACGGTGGAGGAGATCCTCAAGCAAAGGACGAAGGGCCTCGCCGCAAAGATGGCGGAGCTGGTGATCTGCCCGATCTACGGCAACCTGCCGACGGAGCTCCAGGCCAAAATCTTCGATCCGGCGCCGGCTGGCGCACGCAAGGTGGTCCTCGCCACCAACATCGCCGAGACTTCGCTCACCGTCGATGGCATCAAGTACGTGGTCGATCCGGGGTTTTGCAAGATGAAGTCCTACAACCCGCGCACGGGGATGGAGTCGCTGCTCGTCGCGACCATCTCCAAGGCGTCGGCCGACCAGCGCGCCGGCCGGGCGGGGCGGACGGCGCCGGGCAAGTGCTTCCGGCTCTACACGGAGCACAGCTTCAGGACGGAGCTGGAGGACGACACGGTCCCCGAGATCCAGCGCACCAACCTCGCCGCCGTCGTGCTCAGGCTCAAGGCGCTGGGGATCAACGACGTGGGGGGCTTCGACTTCATGGACCCTCCCGCGTCGCAGTCGCTGATCAAGGCGCTCGAGGAGCTCTTCGCCCTCGGCGCGCTCAACGCCCGCGGCGAGATGACCAAGACCGGCCGGAGGATGGCGGAGCTTCCCCTGGACCCCATGCTTTCCAAGGCGATCGTCGCGTCGGAGAAGTACGGGTGCTCGGAGGAGGTGATCACCGTCGCCGCCATGCTCTCGGCCGGGCACGCCGTGTTCTACCGGCCCAGGGACAAGCAGACTCACGCCGATGCCGCGCGGCGGGCCTTCGAAGCCGGCGGCGCCGGCGACCACGTTGCGCTCCTCAACGTGTACAACGCGTGGAGGGAGTCCGGGTGCTCGCCGGAGTGGTGCCGCGAGAGCTTCGTGCAGGCGCGCACCATGCGGCGTGCGCGGGACGTGCGGGACCAGCTGGCGGCGCTCCTCGAGCGGGTGGAGATCGAGCGCCGCTCCGGCGCCGGCGACCTCGACGCTGTCCGGAAGGCGTTCACGGCGGGGTACTTCTTCCACGCCGCGCGCTGCCAGAGGGACGGGTCGTCATACCGCGCCGTCAAGAGCCGGCAGGTGGTGTACGTGCACCCGAGCTCCGGGATGGCGCAGGCGCTCCCGCCATGGGTGGTGTACCACGAGCTGGTGCAGACCACCAAGGAGTACGTCCGGCAGGTGACGGAGATCAAGCCGGAGTGGCTGCTGGAGATCGCGCCGCACTACTACGAGAGGAAGGACGTCGAGGAGCTGAGGAAGAACTGATTTTTGTGCTCGGTAATGCCAGTATAAGGGCTAGGACAATATTAGTATGCCATTTCTTCCGTCCATATTAACATTAGGAATTCTTGCATTAGACATCCTTGGATAGATAGATCCTAGGTTGTCGATTTCAATCGGAATGATTTTAGGTGGAATGTATACTTAAAAGGGTACTCCACTAGAGACAACGATATGGCATTCATGACCACAGAATGTGAAATTATATATAACTAATTAAGGATGTATTTTCACTCAATTAAGGATTTATTTCCACAATTGCGAATTAAGGATAGAGACAATGTGCAGGCACCTCTCCTCATCTTCAACCCCCCTCCCCTAAAAAAAATAAAGAAATTAACATCTCTCTCCATCTCTCAAGCTCTTGCGTGTTGTATCCTCCCCCAGCGAGTTCGTTCAACGAGCTACGTGGCTGTATCCGACAAGCACGACGTCGGAGCTCGCTGGATTTGAGAAAAAAAATAGTCAGGACGTGTGCCCTTTTTTTAATTCTAACATCATGGTTGTATGGAACAATTGAGTTTTCTTGTCGATACATTGTTTTTGTTCTCACGGAGCACCTAGCTCTGTATTGAGATGGATGATTCACTGTGGAACATTATGTTTTTAATTAGGTTTTGGCTTATTTCAATGATTTTTTTTGGCATGTTCCAGTGTTCTTTTCAACATGTTCCCATGGTTTTTTAGCATGTTCCAACCCTAGTTAAATATGCTTCAATATATTCCATCATGTTTTTTTGTCATGTTTCATCAGTTTTTTTAATCATTTTTTAATAGTTTTATTGACCTCTTACCACTTTCCCGAGGATCACCGACACGAACGAGCTTACTTATACAATGTTATCGATGGCTCCACGTACACGTTGCAAATTTGCTATCCATACGTGTGGCCGATTCTATTCAATGGATCTCTCTATACATGTGTGCGTTGAGCTCGCAGTTTCGCGGCGCATGGCCGGTGAGAGTGGGTGTAATCCGTGGGCGAATTGTTCAAATAACACTATTTAAAATTCGTATTTGTTCAAGTGACACTTGGGGTCATTTTCAGTGAGTCAGTGACTCAGATAGCTTCACATGTCATACTCACATAAAAATTGGCACATGAATTCATTGTCATTTGAGCAATTTTTTCGTATTCTGTATATGGAGAGGTAGAACATAAACATATAGGTTTGTACGCGCGTAGCACAGTTGGCTTGGGGCTGGCTGTACGTCCCAAGCCGCCCGGGTTCGATCCCCAGCAGGGCAAAAATTGTGTTCTCACTTTAATATTAGTAGAGGGCTCTGGCCCGCCTCTTCATGCTTTGTTACCTTATGTGCAGTAGTGTGTCCGTGCGTGTGCTTGGGGTGTGAGTGAGTTGGGTGTGTGCATGCGTGGGGTGTGAGTTTCGCACATGAACAATACTACAGCTGTACCCCGAAAAGAGATCTAAAAAAAAGCTTAGCATAGCGTTTTATTATAGTAAAATTTGAGAGTCTTCAAAGAGAGGCTTAAATATTTTAAAAAATAATTAAAAATAGTTTTACGATTTTTAAGAGGACTACTAAAAACTTGAGAAAAATCATTACAAATTATTACATCAAATAGGCTATACAAAAAAGATAAATTTTGATACAATGAAACGCAACACCACGCAAAGCTGAAAAGAACAAGGCCATAATTTGTCGAGCAGCGTAGCAATTAATTTTTAATTTGGCGGTGGAGCTCATGACCGGCGGATGAGCCGGAGGTGGTGGTCGTGGCGTCGGCGTCGTGGCCGTGGTCGTTATCGTGGTCGTCGAGGAGCCAGCCGCGGTGGCGGTCGGGCTGCACCCAGCGGCCGTCGCGGGCGCGGACGAGGCCCTTGTTCTGGTCCTGGCGCCAGCAGGGGGGCACGCAGTGGTGGTCCTTGAGGAAGTCGCACGCCTTGTTCACCAGCGCCGGGTCGCGCCCGCTCGCCAGCACGAACCGCTCGCCGCGCCCGTGGTACCTGCAGCCCAAGCACCACCGATGATTTTAGGGAGGAAAAAAAGTGTGTCCATTTCTTATGACTAATGATTAAATATACTACTGAAGATACTGTTATAGCTAGTACTCCCTTTATTTTTATGTAATACATGTTTTGAATCGGCACGTAGATCAAGTAAGTTATCAAATCAAGAAAAAAAAAAGCAGAAAAAAATAATCATGCTATCTTGATTATAAATGTCTTAGCAATATTTGAGAGAACATCGCGCAAGAGAGTTGTTCGTAAGTGCATGAGAAAAAAATATGTAATAAATAAGGTAGATAAGAAAAAATAATAAATTCACATGCACGTATTATATTTCTAAGCAAGATCATTTAAAGGTCTTACATAAAAAACGGATTGAGTAGTTTATAGCTAATTCATTATTACATGTGATTTCATATTAATTTTTACATACTATTCCCTTCATTCTAAAATAACAATCGATTTGGACATCAACACGGTCTCCGAAATACAATTACCATTGCAATTTATTTATAAAATCCGCAAAAAATATGATAATGTGGAAGTGCTTTTCGAGATGAATTTGTATGCATGTGTTTCATGTGCTCAATCCAAATAGTCAATGATTTTTGTGGATAAAGTTTTAATTTTTTGACTTAGAACGAGTTTAAAACGACTGCTATTTCAAGTAGAGAGCACGTTGTAGTTAGCCTATTGGAGAGATTGTATATATGCTATTTATAGATGACATGTCCATTTATTATAGCTATTAGTTGCCTATACCATTGGAGATACTCTTATAGCTAGCTGTTTTGTCATCCATGGAGATCTAAATTAGTAGCTAGTCTTCATCTTTCACTCTCCTCCCATTCTCTCCTCCAAAAAAGTAAAAAAAGAATCTGACTTGAAATTCTTACAACTATCTAACTTGGCACCATTGGAGATGCTCTTAATGCATTGTCTCTAGCAATTAATTTCTATTATGTTATTTCTTTCTATTGTAACATCCCTATTTTCAAAAACCAAAATTATATGCAACATGTCATTGCATTGCTTGAAAGATAATTTAAAATATTTCAAACCTTTGAAAATGACTATGTTACTCCTAGAAACCAATTTATTTTAAAACTTAATTTGCTCTAATTAAATATTTGCAAAACAATAAAAAAGACTTGCATTACTATTTTATGTACAAAAGAGAAATAAATAAATAATTATGTAATATATTTAAATTAATTTAATTTTAAATTATTTAATTGTGTGAAGTTATTCATGGCCTTCACTATTAATTAAAATAAAAGACTTGCATTACTATTTTATGTACAAAAGAGAAATAAAGAAATAGTTATGTAATATATTTAAATTAATTTGATTTTAAATTATTTAATTGTGTGAAGTTATTCATGTTCTTCACTATTAATTAATAATCTTTTACGACTTTTTTCTCATTCTTTCTTTCTTCTCCCTCCCTTTCTTTTTCCGGCCGACTTAACTTGCAAGCTAAGTTAAAGCCCCACAAATCCCTGTAACTCCTTATAAACATCCTTCCAGCATGGAATTCACTGATGCCCTGCCGCGATTTGTCTCTCTTCTCGCTATAAAATCCTCGACCGACCCTCTCGCCCTTTGTCATTTCTTCACAATTCTTTTGTGGGTGAGCTTCCTCGACCTCTCATCTCTCCTGTTGTTCATCGTCGATCCCTCGTGAACTTGTTTTGCTACCTTTTTGGGAATTGCTTACCAGAGACCTCATGGACACGCTTGTTGTTGCTGTTGTTCTCATCAAATCCTTCACTGGCGAGTGGTATACCCCCTCTCCCTCTGTACCTTGCTGTCTCAAGGTGTGGCATATCCATCCACATGGTTGTCGTCGCCGGAATCTTGCCGGAGTTTGTCGTTGTCACCCACACTTTCTCCCTCTCAACTAACACTGTCACATGTCACCATGCAACCTCGGCTGCCCTAGGGCCAAGCCCAGAGCAGCACCACCCTTCACTCAGCCTCCTATTGCCCATCGATCCTCACGTTTCCTCTGTGTCGTCGCCATCAAGCCCGTTGCCGTGCACCGTCACCTCCTGCCTCTACCTCCAACGTTGCACCGGGTCATCTCCTCCCTCCTTGCGCCTAGGTTGCACCCTCTCCCCTCGTTGTTGGGCCAAGCCCATCATAGCTAGGCCAAGCACCCGCACCAATCCAGGTCGGCTGCATAGTGCAGGACAACCCATATATTACTTATTTTGTATTATTGCTTATTCTGCTCTGCATGTTAAATAAAGTCAGGAAATGGGTAAGTGAAGGGAGCAAGTGAGTTAGGGGTAGAATAGACATTTTAAGTCAATGCTCGCTAATAAATTTTAATCAAGGCATTTGAAAAGCAGCATATATTAGAGGAAACAATGAACTCAGTGGCAAAAAAGTGTTATATCAACTTTGGTATATTAGATAATATATCCATCAACTTTTGGACATTTACTAAATTCTTCCAAAAAACGAAGATGCTCATGACCTGAGATCATCTCCAATGCTAACTCTATATAATTGGGATTTGGAATCATATGCACGGTTTATCTCTCCACTGTAATCACACCCATTTTAACTACTTATTTATATTTTCGTTCACGTTTATTCGCTATGTACGCTAGGCCATGTTCATCCAATCCGGATCCCCTGCAGTAGCAAGTATAAATGCACGGTGTGCATTTTAACATGAAAACATATTATAACTTTTATAAATATGTCATACGGTGTTCAATTTGTACGAAACAAATTTTATAATTCATCTAAAATCCTAAACAACTCATTTTGAAACTTTTCATTTTTTTAATTTTTAAAATTCAAAAAATTCAAAAAAAATAAAAAATGAAAAGTTTCAAAAAAGGTTCTTTAGGATTTTAGATGAATTACAAAATTTATTTCATACAAATTAGACACCATATGACATATTTATGGAAGTTATAATCTATTTTCAGATCAAAATATACGCAGTGTATTTAAACTTGCTACTGCACGGGTCATCGGGTACCGGCGACCAAGTAGTAACCGATTTTTTTAATTTGGTCTCCTGTCTTAAATTTTCCGCATATATGGTGGCTGCGGTTGGTGCAGTTCTTCTGCACCGTCTGACACCTGTGTTCTTTGAATAAAAAACCTTGGGATCGATTTAAGAAGTGTACGTGGTCGTTCCAGATCCACGAGACCAGGGCATGTCAATTTCTTTAATGCAGCTTGCAATGACGTCCGACAGGACTTCCATGCATAGTCGAAGCATTGTTGGAGGGTCCTACTGCAATCAGCAAGCTGTACTTTTAAAAAATTATATAGCAACACAAAAAGTTATGAACCATTAATGTGAGGTTTGGAGAAATAAAAATTGCTAAAATTTCGTTTTAAGAAATTTAAGTAAAAACAATAAGATCTTTCAAATATCAATTAAGTGTCAAAACGGTGATTTATATAAAAATAACAAGTATCCATCTTACAATCTAGCTTTAAGATGAGGAACTGAGTGGGTACTCAGTTACACATCCATAACCATATATCGTCGAAGTCTTACCTTCGTTACATTAGAGCATGTACAACAGTGGAGGAGAGAGAGTGTGCATAGATATTTGAGCCGTCTCAAGCAAGAGTAGATTTTACATAAGAATTAATAAACTTTGTTTATGAGCAAATTACCTATAAAAACCTACAGTCATCTCTATCATTGTATATGCTATTTCTAGTATTGTCTCTAGATGTCATGACAATATATAGTTAGATACAACTATTGTCTTAAACACTGTACATGCTCAACCTCGTCTATATATCGTTTGCCATCATCACTACACTACGCGCATGATTGCCAATGGGAAGGCTATGGTTGGTGTTGGGAAGAAAATGTCAGCATTCCTTTGGTTCATATTGGATAATTACCCACTGCCATAGAGACCAAGTCTAGGAAAAGAATCACCTCTAGTTGATCGTTACAAGCGGCTTCAGTTTGACCTTTTCCTAGAAGAAATCCGTAGAGCACACATGTTCTAGGTTGCCTAATGCTGATCACATGTCATGGTGATGATTAATAAAAAGAAATGATGATGTGGAGTAATAGACTTATTCCTCCCAAACAGGGAGAAGGATTCCATCTTGGTGGCAAATTGGCAATCAATATTTCAGCTGATAGGAGGTGTCGTGTCATTTCTCGTGCACGGCGGGGATGATTTAATCCGTGCCCTTAATCATGGATCGCTAGAATAATATCTTGCACGTACCACATGTTTGTCCCGTATGAACTTAATTAATAAAATCATTTTTTATGTGTGCATGCACAACGCAAGCACATATCTTATATATACTCTCATGAGGATACGAGCCCATGCCCGACCCCATTGTTAGGAATGCGGAAAAGAAAATCTTATACGGGATGATTGTATACTGCAAGCTGCAACCTCCTCTAACCACCGTTTTATGCACGTACGGATATATGCTAACTTAGGCTTGTTTGGTAGTAAGGTTTTTCAATACTATGATTACAATATCATAACTTGCCAATTGTTTTATCATGAATACTACGGTTTTTAGCAAACTTCATTGGAGCCATTGTATTCGGCAATATATATAGCTTGTGATAGCTAGGGAGCTCAACGCGCGCGTACGTGCGCCGGTGCACACGCGCTGTGTGCGCATGTTGGCGTTGAGTTTTGAATTAGCCCGAGCGATGTAGCGTCCGTAATGACCGGCCGGCTTGACCGCCACTTTTAGGCTTTAATAATACCCTACTTAAGCGACGCCATCACTGGTTAGTTGAAGCTTAAACCAAAAAAGATTACGTTACCAACGTGACAGCAGGATCATGCATGCATTAATTAATTTGCTTCCTGGAGAAGAGAGATTGCAAGCATACAATATGTGATTAAAATAGTACTAGTCTCGGAGCGAATTACTATGTTAGTGCATTGTCAACGGAGTTTGTAAGGTGGCATTTCTGTATAGTATTAAGATATTTTGGGTCCTTATGTCACTTTAAGAGCTTCTATATTGCCTCTGTATTTAGATAATTTTTCTCTAAACCTATGTACTATTCTTTCTTCAATTAATCTTTATCTCTTTCTTCCGACGATAGAAACTATGTACTAGGAAGGAGAGAAGATGATAGAAATATATAAAACAAATAATGGTTTATTAAAGATAAAACATAGAGATCAACGCGAATGCAGCTTGCAAGGACGGTCGACAGGACTTCGTCGTTGGAGCATTGTCGGAGGGTCCTACTGCAATCAGCAAGCTCTACTTTTAAAAAAATTATTTAGCAACACAAAAATTTATGAACCATTAATGTGAGGTTTGGAGAAATAAAAATGGCTAAATTTTCGTTTTAAGAAATTTAAGTAAAAACAATAAGATCTTTCAAATATCAACGAAGTGTCAAAACGTTGATTTATATAAAAATAACAAGTATCCATCTTACACATCCATAACCATTTATCGTCGAAGTCTTACCTTCGTTACGTTAGAGCATGTAAAATAGTACACCTCAACAACCTCTAAACTAGTTATCTGTAAGCAGCGTCATGTCAGCTAATTGATGATATGGAGGAGAAAGAGTGTGTGCATAGATATTTGAGCCGTCTCAAGCAAGAGTAAATTTTACACAGAAATTAAAAAACTCTGTGTATGAGCAAATTAGCTATAAAAACTACAGCCATCTCTATCATTGTATATACTATCTCTAGTGTTGTCTTTAAATGACATGATAATAGTCATATACAACTGTTGTCTTAACCACTGTACATGCCTCGTCTATATATCGATTGCCATCATCACTACACTACGCGCGTGATTGCCAATGGGAAGGCTATGGTTGGTGTTGGGAAGAAAATGTCAGCATTCCTTGGTTCAATATTGGATAATTACCCACTGCCATACAGCCCAAGTCTAATGCTGATCACATGTCATGGTGATGATTAATAAAAAGAAATGATGATGTGGAGTAATAGACTTATTCCTCCCAAACAGGGAGAAGGATTCCATCTTGGTGGCAAATTGGCAATCAATATTTCAGCTGATAGGAGGTGTCGTGTCATTTCTCGTGCACGGCGGGGATGATTTAATCCGTGCCCTTAATCATGGATCGCTAGAATAATATCTTGCACGTACCACATGTTTGTCCCGTATGAACTTAATTAATAAAATCATTTTTTATGTGTGCATGCACAACGCAAGCACATATCTTATATCGGTATTGCTCCCTCGCAGCCGCCTGGGCGATTTTGGGGGAGGAGGCAGCGAGAGGGGGAGAGAGAAAGGAGGGAGTGCACACCTGCGCCATCGCCTTCTTCCTCCTCGCCGGCGCTCGCCGTCGCTGCCGTCGATCTCGCCGCCGCCGCTTCGGGTTAGGGAATATTGGGGTTTCGGGTTAGGGAATATTGGGGTTCCGGGGGTGTAGAGGGAGGTCGGGGGAGGCGGACGACCGGCGGTGGGTGCTTGTTTGGTAGTAAGGTTTTTCAATACTATGATTACAATATCATAACTTGCCAATTGTTTTATCATGAATACTACGGTTTTTAGCAAACTTCATTGGAGCCATTGTATTCGGCAATATATATAGCTTGTGATAGCTAGGGAGCTCAACGCGCGCGTACGTGCGCCGGTGCACACGCGCTGTGTGCGCATGTTGGCGTTGAGTTTTGAATTAGCCCGAGCGATGTAGCGTCCGTAATGACCGGCCGGCTTGACCGCCACTTTTAGGCTTTAATAATACCCTACTTAAGCGACGCCATCACTGGTTAGTTGAAGCTTAAACCAAAAAAGATTACGTTACCAACGTGACAGCAGGATCATGCATGCATTAATTAATTTGCTTCCTGGAGAAGAGAGATTGCAAGCATACAATATGTGATTAAAATAGTACTAGTCTCGGAGCGAATTACTATGTTAGTGCATTGTCAACGGAGTTTGTAAGGTGGCATTTCTGTATAGTATTAAGATATTTTGGGTCCTTATGTCACTTTAAGAGCTTCTATATTGCCTCTGTATTTAGATAATTTTTCTCTAAACCTATGTACTATTCTTTCTTCAATTAATCTTTATCTCTTTCTTCCGACGATAGAAACTATGTACTAGGAAGGAGAGAAGATGATAGAAATATATAAAACAAATAATGGTTTATTAAAGATAAAACATAGAGATCAACGCGTAGAGACGCCGCTGGCAATGCTGCGAGGGTGCATGGTTTGGGTGGCATGGCACGTACCCGTCGAGGAGGTGGAGGAGCGCCTCGAGGTCATGGAAGCAGGCCGGGTCGTGCGTGTCCTTGAGGAAGGGCGAGCGCTTGTGGTCGAGCGCGAGCTCCACGCCGACGTGGCTGTAGCACCACGGCATCCGCAGCCCCTCCGCCACCCGCCGCACCACCGCCGGCGCGCCCTCGTTCAGCAGGATCCCCGGCATCCGCGGCACGCCGTCGTGCACGTTCACCACCCGCAGCGCCTTCACCCCGAGCTCCCCCTCCACCCTCTCCTTGAACCTCCCGTTCCCCACCCGAGGCCCCGCGAACGAGTACACGCACACCGCCGCCCTCTGCACGCACCCCCCCGGTCAGTGAGCGCCGGCGATAGATCGATGGATGCAGGTTGGTTGCTCAGTGCTCACCTTGCCGTCGGCGGCGAGGTTGGCGCCGGACTCGGCGATGTCGTAGGCGCTGATCATGGCGAGGGCGCTGCCGAGGCTGTGGCCGGTGACGCTGACGCTGACGTCCTCGCCGGCGGCGGCGTGGCGGCCGACGAGGCGGCGCACCTCGGTGAGCACCTGCTCGCGGGCGGAGTACTTGCAGAAGCGGCAGGTGGGGTCCTTGTCGGTGTAGAGGTCCACGAAGCCGGACTCCACCTTCACGCCGGGGTCAGGGCAGGGGATGCCCTCGTCGGCGACGGGCCGGAGGAAGTCCATCAGGTCGGAGACCCACTCGAGGCGGGTCACCGTGCCGCGCCACGCCACGGCGACGTCGCGGCGGCCGAGGCGAGCCGACTCCTCGTCGGTGGACACGGCCACGTACCCGATCCAGCTGGCGCGCTGGCTCCAGATCTTGGCGCCGGCGCGCGACGGCGGCGAGAACAGGTTGGGGAAGCGGAGGTTGGAGGTGGCGTAGAGGTAGCGCGACACGGCGTAGCCGCGCGCCGCCGCCGGCATGCCGAGGCGCGAGAAGAAGGCGCGCCGCGGGTACTTGCAGCTGCCGCAGTAGCGGGAGGACGGGTCGTAGTCGAAGGCGTCGTAGCACGCCTGCGCCAGCTCGCCGTACCGGATCAGCTCCGACCGGAGCAGCGGGTCCATCGGGTCCAGGAGCCCCGCCCAGTCGTCGCGCCCGTGGATCTCGCGCCACCGCGCGGCCAGCTCGTCCCCGCGCTGCTTCCGGTGGCGGACGGCCGGCGGCGGCGTGTCGTCGGGGAGGTGGTGGTACAGCTCGTCGTCGTCTTCGTCTTCGTCGTCGGCGGCATCATCCTCCACGTAGCCCCGGCGCGCGGCGTTATGGCCGAGCTGCTGCTGCTGGCCGACGAGCGAGGCGACCGTTCGGTCTTCGCCCCTCGTGGCCGCGGAGGGGAGCTGTGGCCTTTTGGTGGTGGCGTTGAGTCGGCGGCGAGGCGCTGGATCTCGCCGGAAGGAGAGGCGTGTGGTGGTGGTGGTGATGCAGTGGGGGAGGGACGAGGGGGAGGAGAGCTGCGGGGAGAGGTCGCGGCAGGCGATGGGTGCCATTGCGAGGGAAGGTGAAACGAAATCGTCTGGTGCCGGGTGGTATGACGTTAGAGCATGATGAATGTGAATGCCACCCGGTGCTAAGTTTATCTTAAATTAGAGTAGTATATTGGTCATGCTCTTATATACATCTGTGGTAGAGGCTGGGAGTCATGGGAGGGAAGCTAGAGTTTTTTAAAAGAAAAATGAAGTTTTTCTTAGTGCACACCCAAACTATTATGCTCCGTTGATCTTATTTGATCAAAAATACATGTTCTCTCTTACACCATACGTCAATGTATACCTCAATAGGTAAGATCATCTAGGAACTGTTTGGTTGTTGTTTGATCCCAGTCTAGCTCGTATGAGCTTACCAGGCTAGTAAGAGCCAATCTCAGCCCATCCAATATATGTGTTTGGTTGTTTTGCATCTATAGAGATTGGTCTAGAGGAGATAGTGTTTGGTTGCCTCTATGTAGTACTGTATTAGGGTGCAAGCATTTCTTCAAACACCAATTGAGCCTTAATGTGGCTGTTCTCGTTGTCGTTGACCATGTTTCACGGAGCTTCCCGTTGACATTGAGTCCTCCCCAGCACCACCAAAGCCACGACCAATCTCAATGTCCCACGTTATTGCCACTTCAAGCTTCGGTGACCCTCACCATGGCCATCCCAAGCAATGTCTGTGCCTAAGTTGCACTTTGAACGTGATACCGCCACGCCCTGGCCACACCGCTCACGCCACCTCCTGGTCTCCTGGACACGCCGTTGGTGCCACGACCACCTTGTGGCAACTCTGCCGCGCATGCCTTGCCGTTAAAATTTTCTTTGTTAAACTGACCTTTTCATTTTTTGTCATGTTGTTAACAGGTTTAAATAGGGGACACAAATAACCACATGCATTTTCTTTTCTTTTTTACATGGACACACAACTTACACCCTACACACCACACAACACTTACACACTGCCGATCCATTGCACACACAAAGCTAAATCAAGGATACAAGACCACTTTAAGTAGGCACTAAGGCACACACCCTTTTATGTGGGAAGAGGTTGCTAGCGGAATCAATTGAGAGCTAATCCTATTTAACCGACTATCAATCACCCTCTATTTTTAAGGGGGGACTAGACGACGGGATCCCGTCGGGAGCCCACCCCGACGGGATCGCTCTTCCTCACTCGCGCGTCGCACCCCCTCCCCCTCGCTCTGCCTCTTGCTCCGCCCACATCCGCCGCCCCCGCCGCCTCCTTCCTCCGCCCCGGCAGGCGGCGCCCTTGCCACCAGCCGCTCCGCCGCCCCAGCCTCCCGCCGTCGCTCCGTCGCTGCCTACCCTAACCCCGAGGGGGTGAGGGGCGGCCCTCCCTCCACCGCCGGCCGACCGCCTTCACCCCCTCCCCCGGCTCTGGCGGCGGCACCGCCGCCCCCGATGAGCCCCACCCACCGCCGGTCCGCTGCCTCCCCGACCTCCCTCTAAACCCCGAGAAACCACATTTTTCCGAACCCTAACCCGAAACTGCGGCCGGCCCCCGCGCCGCCTCCCGCGCCCTCCGCGCCCTCCCCGCCGGCTCGCTACGTGGCGGGAACGCTGCCTCCCTGCCCCTCACAAGCTACAAGCAAGGTAACACTTCATCCTCAATGAATGGATTGTGTACCATACGGCAACACTGCAAGCAAATTCTAGTTATACCTTTGCGTCGATTCATTTAAATCTTTTTTTTCTTTATCAGTTCATTCTTTTAGAAAGGCGTCACTGACTAGGATTGTAATTGTAGGCATATTATACAATGTTTGGCTAAGACATGGAAACTAATCCAAATGTATAACTCAACCTGCTTGCGTCGTTAAACATGATTGTTTTTTATTTATTTTATGTGCATCTAATTTCTGGGTCTTTCGGGAAGTCCAATTGATTGGTCAACCCTGGAAATTGTGCAAGACTCGGGTGAGGAAGACATAGATGATTTCAATGTTCCTATGACTGAGGAAGGCATGGATGATTTTAAATCTCTTTTTTGTGTATT
Organism: Raddia distichophylla; assembly: GCA_005191435.1. Classification (NCBI taxonomy): domain Eukaryota; kingdom Viridiplantae; phylum Streptophyta; class Magnoliopsida; order Poales; family Poaceae; genus Raddia; species Raddia distichophylla. The sequence goes on from SPJY01012851.1 coordinate 495,679, forward strand.
GATTTTATTTTGTTCTAATACTTGTATGTTTTTTCCTTGTTTGTGATTGTATAGGTAAAAGAGATAGGACCTGATCATAAATGCCCTTCGACTAGCAGAAAAGTAAGTAGTATGGCAGATGAGGGTTGGATTGCTCATGTGGCTGTCCCTATCTTAAAATTATATCCCAACATGGGTGCCATGGAACTGAAGGTTAGGTTAGATAATGAGCACAACCTTAACCTTCAGTATGACCAAGTATGGAGGGGGAGAGAGAGAGCAATCAATCAGATATATGGTAGTTGGGCAGAGAGCTTCCAGATGCTCTACAACTACAAGGCAGAGGTTGAGTTGAGGTCACCGGGAAGCATTGTGGAAATTGACACAAAAACCGTTGAAGGTAACATCTACTTCAACAGACTTTTTATTGCATTTAGGCCATGCATTGAGGGCTTCTTGAATGGTTGTAGACCATACATTAGCATAGACTCAACCGCATTAAATGGTAAATGGTCTGCCCAGCTTGCTTCTGTAACTGCAATAGATGGTCACAATTGGATGCTCCCGGTAGCATTTGGGTTTTTCGATGTTGAAACTACTAATAATTGGACTTGGTTTATGGATCAAGTTAAGAATGCAATAGGCAACCCTCCCATACTAGCTGTATGCACAGATGCATGTAAGGGGTTGGAGAATGCAGTGAAAAATATTTTTCCCCAAGCTGAGCAGAGAGAGTGCTTCAAACATCTTATGGCCAATTTTGTGAAAAAATTTCATGGTGACATTAAAAGAAACATGTGGCCAGCTGCTAGAGCATATCGCAAAGAGGTATATGTGAAGCACCTTAGTAAGGTACTTGAGGCTAATCCTGCAGTAACCAAGTACCTTCAGGACCACCACAATTTACTATGGATGAGGTGACTAATTTGCTACTGTCATATGTTATTTTTGCAGAACTTAAATGAATCAACAAATGCTTATTATCATTTTCTGCTTTTTCAGAAATTATTTCAATCCAGATATCAAGTGTGACTACATTAATAACAACCTTGCTGAATGCTTCAATAGTTGGATAAGGGGTATAAAAGATTTGCCTATTGTTATGTTGGTTGATAAGCTCAGAGTGATGGTCATGCGGCTCTTTAGAAAAAGAAGAGCTATTGGAGCAAGGTTACAAGGTAAAATACTTCCTTCTATCATTCAACAATTGAATGTGCAATCTAGAGGTTTACGTCATCTCAAGCCAGAAGCAACTAGTGATTGGAGTGTCAAAGTCATAGATACTACCAAGAATGATGTTAGACATATAGTGAAAGCACATATACATGAGTGCACATGTCTTCAGTGGCAACACACAGGTAAACCATGTGCACATGCTTTGGTTGCCTTGACCGCAATACGAAATATCAATCTAGAAGATTTTGTGCATAACTATTTCTCAGTTGAGAGATTCAGGGCAGCATATCATGGTGAAATTGAGCCACTAACAGGAAGGTCTCAATGGCCTACAGTTGACATTGGTTTTGTCTTGCAAGCACCAATAACCAACAGAGGTGTAGGAAGACCGAGAAAGTTGCGAATGAAGTCTTGCACAGAAAAAGGATACCGGGGAAAGAAAGTTAATGCGGGGGTTTGAACAAATGCAAAAGATGCAGAGAGCTAGGCCATAGGGAAGCGGGTTGTCCTAAAAACGGCGTAAAGAAAAGGTGAACTTCTTATTTTCATCCTTATGTAAATTTTGGTTAAATTTTGTTGTACAAATATTTATGTTTCTCATTACAGAAAAAGTAGGAGCAAAAGAAATACAGTGCCATGGGAAGGATCAAATGATGCAACTCCTTCAACACCTACAAAAATAAGCATACCTATGGAACAAACTACAAGTCCTGGACCTGTCACACGAAGGTGAATATCTTACATGGTAACTTACTTCTTAGTTCTTGTATGCAGTTAATGAAATTCTCCTCTTTGAGCCAAAGTTTAATGCTTCAGAGGAACACTACAAGTCTTGGACCTGTCACACGGAGGTAATTATCTTACATATACCAAAAAAATTTTAGTTCTATTCATGTGGTTAATTATCTCACATGTACCAAAAAAATGTATGCAATGTTTTTCATGAGAAAAGCCAAACTGTAATGCTGATGGAAGATGGTGGAGTGCAAGGAGGATTCGGGACATCTACCCCGAAAGCAAAAACAACACATGCCAAAAAGATTACTCCAAAGAGGAAAAGACAATTATTTTAGACGTTGGTTTAATATGCATTCCCCTTTTGTGGCTATGACCGGTCTTTTTGGCTATGTGTTAAGTGTAAGCAATATGTAAGATGCAACTAATGCTTTTGAGTGTTGATGTTTATCAATTGATATGTTCTAATATGAACTAATGCTTTTGAGTGATGATACATGCAATTCATTCATGCATGCTACCTTATTAGTATATATATGCACGTATAAAACTATACGAGACTTGTTTACTCTCCTTCTCCTAGACCCTGAGCGCATGCACGGCGTAGCCTGCCTTCTGTGTTCATATGCCCAGGCTCAGCGCATGCAGCTCGAGGAAGGGAGCGGGCGGGCTCAGCGCATGCAGCTGCATGGATCGATCGATCCTGCATGGTGCCGGTGCGTAGCTAGCGTAGGCAGGGGAGGAAGGCACGCTGTACGCTGGAAGGGCGCGAGAGGGGCAGCACGAGAGGCCGGCTGGCGCGAGAGGCCGACTGGCGCGAGAGGCGAACAGCCGGGCGACGTGAGGGGCAACGCGCTCGGGCAGGGTGTTTTGGCAATTTCCTAATCACCCCCCTGAGACAAAAGCAAACCAAAAAAAGGTCAAGTGGGGCAAATATCCAGAGGCAGCTCAACTTTGGGTAAATATCCAGAGGCAGCTCAACTTTGGGGCAAATATCCGATTTCGCCCCCAATCCGAAGCGTCGGTTACTGATCAAACGACTGCTGCATTTTAGAAGAAAACCCGGCAAATCCCCGTGCGGCCGTGCTCCCTTCCGTTCCCCCACCCTATCCAACCAAATCCGCGACGAACTCCGTAGTCCACCCCCTCCACGGCTCCACCTCCCGCTTCCCACTTCTCACTTCTCACATCGCCTCGCTGTGCCCCGCAGGCCAGACGCGCGCGCACTCCCATCCCTGTCGCTCTCGATGCTCGCCGCCTCCACCACCCGCCTCCTCCTGCCGCGCCCGGCGGTCCCTCGCCGAGGCGTCCCCTTCCAGTCCCTCCTCCCACGCCGCAGCCAGCGCCGTGGCGTCGGCGCAGGCGCCTCCGGCGGCGGCGGCGGCGCTGCCAGGGAGCCGCCCAGGACGCTGTTCCCTGGCGGGTTCAAGCGGCCGGAGATCCAGGTCCCGGCGCTCGTTCTCTGCGTCGGTGCCGACGAGGCGCTCGGCTCCGGCGACGCGGTGGCCGCCGCGGTGGCGCGGGGCGTGGGGATCGTCGTGCTCGAGGCCGGAGAGGAGGGCGGCGGGCGCGCGTACGAGGCCGCGCGCGCGCTCAAGGCAGCGGTTGGGGACCGCGCGTACCTGCTGATCGCCGAGCGCGTCGACGTGGCCTCGGCGGTCGGGGCGAGCGGCGTCGTGCTTGCCGACGATGGTTGGTGATGCCATTCTACCCAGCTTCTGTAGCTCTGTCCTCTGTCTCGTAGATGCTTGTTTTGGTTGGTGGGCAGTTGACACAGTGGCGTATAATATCCCTAAGTTTGCACTTTTAATAAAAAGTAAAATTTCGCTGTTGCCTCTAAACCTGCAGAAATCTCGCTTCTCGAAATTCATGTTTAAAAATATTAAAATTTTTGAATTTCAAACTTTTAAATTCAAAAAAACAACTGTAGGATTTTTTAATTTTTAAATCCTGGAATTCAAAATTTTTTAGTTTAAAAGTCCTTGAAATTCAAAGATTTCAAGGGCGAGATACTGCCCTGCATCATAAAGCTATATCTTTTCTGTAGCCTATCACATAGTTTTTAAACCGTTAATTACATCCCAGCATTTATTTAAGATGCTCCCTTGTCTATTTTTGATGCAGGCATTCCTGCTATTGTTGCAAGGAGTATGATGATGAAATCCAACTCTGACTCCATATATCTCCCTCTTGTTGCTAGAACTATACGCTCTCCGGATTCTGCAAAAAGTGCTTCAAGTGCTGAAGGGGCTGATTTTCTCATTGTCAATACCGCCAGTGGTGATTTTTTTGGTGTTTCGAATGGTGGTGGTGGTTCTCAACATGTGAAGATCCCAATTTTCTTCACTTTAAATGAATCTGATAATGAAGGGAGCTATTCTGATGTCACGTCCAGATTGCTCCAGTCTGGCGCATCTGGAATTGTTATGTCCTTGGCTGGTGTCCAATTTCTCACTGATGATATTATAGAAAGGGATTTTTCAAGAGTGGATGCCACAGACAGAGTCCCACAAGCCACTTACTCTTCTGCTAGTACGTTGGAAGAAACAAATAATGTAATGGTCCTAACTCGTGAGAAGACAAAAGTTGCTGGATTCACAAAACTGGATGAAAAAGTGATGCAGATGATAGCGATGGAAAAGCCTATTCTAAGGGAAGCCGTTGCTGTTATCCGCAAGGCAGCACCAATGGTGATCATCTAATGTTACACATTTGGTAGTTGAATATGCCCTGGAATGAATTCAATTGTACTTCACATCATCATCCCTAGCACATGCTTGACTTGAATATAATTTTCTGATATGTGGTCACAGATGGAGGAGGTTGAGCTTCTAGTTGATGCTGCTTCTCGTCTGAGTGAGCCATTTTTGTTGGTTACTGTGGTAATTTTGGTTTTACACTAAGTATTGATTATGTTATCATATATCGTGACCTCATATATAGAATATAGATAATTCCTTATTTGTGTGACAAACGTTTCTTTCTAGTGCTGTGACAAATGATGTGTTAGGCATGATTCTTCTGCTCTTTACCTAAATCATGGAATAATGAGCTGTAGTTTCTGAAAATGCTCTTTTTATGCTATATATGACAGCCATACCATGCATTTCTCACAAAGCAGTCAATGATCTTTATCTTTTGATTTTTTTCCAGCAAGTAACACCAATATTTTGTTGTTTTATACACGTCCTTTTAGATTTATGAGATTTTATGGCCATGTTGAATCAATAGTTAACAGCTATAAGGCTATCTTACCTTTCATAAACTCCACTTACTCCCCAGCCAATGTGTAGCGTTTAGTGTTGCTTCCTGGTTTATTTTGTATCATGATACATGTTGAATCAACAGTTTACAGCTAAAAGGCTATCTTACTTTTCATAAACTGCCATTACTCCCTAGCCAATGTACAACATTTAGTGCTGCCTATTGGTTTATTTTGTATCATGATATTTGGTAAATCAATTTAATCATTTTTTTTAAAAGGACATAATTTGACTATTTGATTCTTCTTTTTGTACTTAATTTCTTATCCTTTACATAAGAGGAGAAATATTGTTTCCACTACGCGCATTCTGAGTTATGATGCTAATGTCTACTCACTTTTTTAGAAACGTCTGCTCGTTCACATTTTCATCTAAATAAATGGAACCATGTATCCACATCCTTGATGGTGCTGCATTCGAGTAAACCAACAAAAAGCTCATCAGTTTTCTAAGGCAGCTAGCATAATCAGACTATAATCTAATCAAAATAGTACAAACATAATGAACTATTTTCCTCACACAACAATTTGGTTATAAATGAGAAAATAGAGTACCTTCTTATTCGCTAACAAACAACTTGACTTCTTGTTCTCCACAATGCAATAAATTGTCTTCAAGTCATTCAACTTTTTGGACTGGTTTCTTTATTTTTTAAAACTAATCTGGACTGGATCAATTGCAATTCATCTCAGGGCGAATTTAACTCAGGAAAATCAACTTTTATAAATGCTCTGCTCGGAAGGCAGTATCTTCAGGAAGGAGTTGTACCCACAACAAATGAGATCACACTATTGTCGTATTCGGATGTTGATTCTGAAAGCCCAGAACGATGTGAGAGACATCCAGATGGTCAATTCCTGTGTTATTTATCGGCTCCAATACTAAAGGAGGTAAGTGCAAAATTGCAGCGACAGTCTTGTTGATATTCCTTACATCAGAGGAATATTCTGTGCAATTATATTCCTCAATGCTTTTTTTTTTCTTCAGTACACTGAACTAAACAAGCCAGCTATTAGTCTTTTGCCCCTTCGCTTCATTGTGTTGGATAAGCTAGCTATGTTAGGTTGGTGGATATCATGACATCTTCATTTTTCACCCGTTGGAAGTGTGCTTTATGAATTGAACTCCAGGGAAGTATTCTGTGATCCAAAAGAGATATAGATGAATTATCAAGAACACCGCCGGCTCCTACAACATGCTCTAGTTGTGACCATAAACAACCTGTCTGTTGTATCTAACCAAATTTAGGCCAGCATTGGTTACATCTGAAAGAAGATGCCACGAAAGCAACAGAGCGGCCTCATTCCTTCTTATTCTCTTGTACCGTTTCTTGGTTGGATGTCTGCCCTTGACCAAGACCAACTTAGCAATGCATTTTCCTTGTTTCTTGATTTCTTGTATTTGTTCATGAGATATTCATTGATGCTATTCAACAGATGAACCTTGTTGATACGCCTGGAACAAATGTTATTCTCCAGAGGCAGCAACGACTTACTGAAGAATATGTGCCACGAGCTGACTTAATACTCTTTGTCCTATCATCAGATAGACCATTGACTGATAGTGAGGTAATGTTTATGATTGTTTTCTTATGTCAGTTATTTACACATTAACAATGATATGTGTGCAGGAAAAACTACATGATACAATAAAGGTAATTGAATAAAATCAAATAGTAGATTCAGTAATGAAACAATTTTGCATGGTAATATGCATGAGGTTATTGGATTGAAGCACCAATGTGATATTTAGTAACCTGGAACTTTCCACAATTTCAGCCTGCCAGTCAGTAGCAGTCTGGAGGTTGGCTTGGAATTGAATTTTGGTCAACTATTTATGAAATTAATCAGAAAGAGAAAGGTTGCATGGATGGAATAGGGTGCTAAGTTACTAGATCTATGGGGTTAAAAATTTTCTTTTAATTGTTTGGTTTTGTTAGGAGAGCGGAAATGCAGCTTGTTCATTAGATGGGGGCCCAATGGGCTGTATATACATGTACAAGAGATAGAAAATAAGCAAGAAAACCCCTATACAAATATCTAATCTAACACCCCCTTGAATGGGTCAAGAACATTGAGTTTGGAGATGTGAATCATGCTGCGCTCTAATTTGTGCCTTGGTGAAAAGTCAGCGAGCTAGAGATCTGAAGGCACATGACGAAGAGTAACCACTTGATCTTGCATGGTATCAGATCTACAAGTTTCGAGTTCAAATCCAGATATAGATGCAATTGTCATCCATCCACGTGTTCAGATCTGAAGGCTCCACGTTAGGGGAGTGTTGGAAAGTATTAGTGCATTTCCCACCCTTCCTGATTAGGTTAGGCTTTTGGGTGGAGTGGTTGGTGCATGCAGCTTAAATGCTTAATACTAAGCTAATACCATATTAAGCTACATGCACCAACCAATTTACCCAAAAACCTAAACTGATGAGGGAGGGTGGGCAATGCACTAATACTTTCCAGCAGGTTCAATGTCTAATTTTGCTATGCCTAGTTTTGGGCGTGGCATGGTTTGTTATGCATATGTTTTGTTAGGTGGCACAATTGTGGCGCACCACACTTTCACAGCCCTAGTTACTTATTACTTTGGTACACTTGTGGAAGCTGATTTGTCCACCACAAAAAAGTTGCAACTCGCTGGTCACGCTTTGCCTGAACTTAGATGTGGCAGGTTGGCTGCTGTCCAAACATGGGTTTGCATCCAAGTTGGGTAGTTTAGTTTATATCACCATTATTGCTTGGTTTAGTCTATTTGTCATCATATCAAGTGTTATTAATATTTCAGTTATTAATGAATTAATTTATGTTTTTCTTTTTACCGTTTATATTATTGTACCTGTCTTTAAAAATTTTGCAATGCCTATCTCTGGCATTTTGGTAATACAATTAATGTTGTGATTTATGAGCTCGTCTATATTTACATGACTCGTTTTCCAGCTTCAAGAATACAGATTGTGTAGAATCCTGTCTGTGTGTGGATTTCTTACTGAGCTGCATTTCATCTTAAGCCATAAAATCCTGATTTTCCTTTGAAGGATGTATTATGTTCGTTGTACTTATTAGAGCTAAAAATTATATTTTGGAAATTCTAGGTTGGATTTCTCCGGTACGTCCAGCAGTGGAAGAAGAAAGTTGTATTTGTTCTGAACAAATTGGACCTCTATCGGAACAGCAATGAGGTTTGATACTACCTATCTTTTCTATTTAAAAAATCCCCACAAGACTATATTTTGTATATGCCATTTTGCTAACTTTCTTTTGTTTCTTCTCAATCCAATGATTGTAGCTTGAAGAAGCTACTGCATTTATAAAAGAAAATGTAAGGAAATTGCTTAACACAGAGGATGTAACGGTATTTCCTGTATCTTCACGCTCTGCACTGGAAGTCAAACTTTCATATTCAAAAAACAATGGAGAGCATCACGGGGAAGCTTTGTTCGATGATCCTAGATGGAGAACCAGCAAGTTTTATGATCTTGAGCATTACCTATTGAGCTTCTTAGATGGATCAACAAATAATGGGAAGGAAAGAGTCCAACTGAAACTTGAGACGCCAATTGGAATTGCAGATCGTTTACTAACTTCATGTCAAAGACTTGTGAAACTAGAATATGAGAAGGCTATTGATGATTTAACATCCATCAAAGATCTTGTTTCTGGTGCAAATGATTATGCTGTGAGGATTGAGGCTGATAGTAATTCTTGGCAGAGGCAGATATCATCTCTTGTAGGTGTTTCAAATAGAACTAATTCTGTTGTACCCTTTTTATTTTCATCTCTGCGGTGATATACTCCCTTTGTGCAAGGAGCATGGTTCTTCTATTTTGCTGCAAAGTAATGTCACACATGCAAATTAATGATCGTTTTCCTTATTCGTGCCTATTTATCTTTGCCTCTCTCTCTCTCTCTCTCTCTCTCTCTCTCACTTACATGAACACTCATTTGGTATTTGAGGCAATTATGGAGGATAATTTAGTCATTTTCATACTCATTTTCATTGAGAAATCCTTGGTCCATGTGCATGGTCGCTATACACCCTAACTTTATATTGATAGTTCTATTACTTACCAAGCATTAATATTTGGTGAGAGCTATATTTAGCGTGCTTATTACTTTTTTATTCTTATCATTGACAACATGCTTTCTTTTCTTTTTGCAGATTGAGAGAGCTAAGAGTCGAGCAATAACACTAATGGAATCTACACTTCAGTTATCAAACATTGACCTTATTTTTACATACACATTTACAGGAGGAAAAGGAAATTCTACTAAAGCCACATTGTTTGTTCAAAATGATATTCTGAGCCCTTCTCTTGATGACACATTAGTATGTTTGTTATTTAACCTAAATTTATCATATTTAAGGAATTGAGTTTTATTTCTGACTTTAGTATGTTTTTCCAAATCTACCTGGATGTTGTTCATGCCTGAATTTGCCAACTTTGCTGCAAACAACTCAGACACATGTATCATTGAAAAGACAACATAGTGTACTTTATGTAAACACAATTTTTGTTCCCATAGCACAGACCCATTGCGCTGTACTCTACTCTAGCTTGCACAGGTTGAAAGCAACGTGCTTCTTCCTAGAGCATATTGAGATAACATTCTTTCTATCTGCCTCCTTGCTGATAGTTTGTTGATGTAACAATGTAGAATAACTTGAGATGCAAAAGAAACCATTATTTAATTCTTGTGTATATTCAGCATCTTCAGTGCAGCCTCTAAGGCTGCCTCTAAGCTTTCTCTATTCACTGCCCTGCTTAGAGGCAGCCTCTAAGAACCGTGGGCTTACTTGGTGCTGCCTCCAAACTTAGAGGCAGCCTCTTAAGACTAAAGACATTTCATGCTTGCTGGTCTCACATGCAAGTCAACTATATGCTAATTTGTACCTTTATTTTAATCATACTCATGGGTTCCTCCTTAGAGACTGCTGCAGCCTGTAAACATTGCAGGAAGTTGTCTAAGCTTTAGAAGCAAGCTGTGGGTTCCAGCTTAGATACAAAATAGTCTCTAAGCACTGTGGATTCTCTAAGATGCCCTACTAGGTGTTTATTCATTATAACTTCGTTAGGAGATTTCTATTTTCTTTACCTGCATCATCACGGTCTCATCTTGTAAACTGGCTCCCCCAACATCATTTTTGTTTCCATCCTTCTTCTATACCCTAGTCTGAGCTTTCAATATAGGTCGGGAAATAACAAGAGATAGGCATGGTTATTTCCAAAACTAGCATGTGTTAGCACTTTTGTAATTCCTTACTATTTTTATGGTAATAAATGTTAACATTATACTTATGCAACCTTATCATAAAGTGGAATTGTGCAAAACAATGAGGTATGACCAGAGGAGTTTTTGACTGGTTACTGCCAGCAACATCATCATCTGTGCTAAGAGTATCATTACCCAGGCAGCCTACAGGCTACCCATTCTAGACGTCCCTATGAGTAGGACTAGATTTTATGGGCTCATGGAATGATGGAATAAGAAGCTACATGTTGACACATACATGGCCATCATACATGCAAACCTAATTTGCAGGCTGTTGTGCCCTCTTGTTTCCACAATGCTTACATCGGACGGAAGAGAGGCATCAGGTCAGCACCTGTGCCTAAGGGTGAGCCAGTCTTGGTGTAATACCTTGGCCCGCTGTGAGGCTTGTGTAGCCCATGTGATTGGTTGGGGTGGAATAATACCGTCTTGCTAGTTTAGAGCGAGTTGTACTAGCATATAATGTCACATGGATCCAAACATAACGCTCTGAGTTAATCTTTTTTGGCAAAGCGAATCTGAAAATCCAAGCATGGTGCTATGCATGCGTGGGTCAACCCCGTAGGTGGGATGGGCTTTAAGAGGATTTGGGCTAGGGTGTTACATATGGTATCGGAGCATCACAGACGTGTTTAGGATGAGTGGCGTGGGCATGTAGCACATGGCGCGTGAGCCCGAAGTGGCTGCATGGCATATGAACCGACACTAGACATGTGATGGTGCATCAAGGGGAGATTCTAGATATTTGTCGCGTATATTGTACGCTATTGAGTGGTGAGTGTAATACCTTGGTCCGTTGTGGTGTGATCTGTGATGTGTCCTATGTGATTGGTTGTGGTGGAATAGTATCACCTTGTTAGTCTAGAGAGAGTTGTACTAGTATATAATCTGGATGGATCCAAACATGGCACCTCGGGTTAATCCTTTTGGACAAAGCGATGTCCAAAACCCAAGAGTGGTGCTCTGCATGCATGGGTCAGCCCTTAATAGGATGGGAAAACAAACAAAAATAACCGTTTCTTTGTGCCACCAAACTTATCCTTCGGGCGCTACCGTCAATAACCTGCTGGTGACATCATGCATGGCTGTATTCTTAGACAGCGGTGCCCTAACAGCACTGTTCTCCATTCTTCGTTCCAGGCTTGAAACAAGTGAGTTCGAGTGTGAACACAACACAGACAAACTGTGCAAATTATGCTAATATCTGATCTATCGGAACTTTTTAACTAGTTACCTTTTCAATTAGCATAGCCATTTTGCAGCATTCTCAAATGTGATCAGCTTTGTAATGATGCTACTTTATTATTTGTCATTTCTTTATTAACATATATGCTTTATTAGCTTCATAGAGCTTAATTTTTGGTATTAAAAAGAAATATTTATGCTTTCTTTTCTCTAGAATTTATTGAATGAGTATTCAGCATGGTTGAGCTCTAGCAATGCCCGCGAAGCAAATTTATATGTGGAGTGTTTCCATGAAAAATGGGGTGCATTGGTTTCTCAAGAAGAAAAGGCTCCATCAGATCCAAATGAACTTGTTAATATAGGAGAGAAGCTCAGCATAAAGGCACTAAATGGCTTCAGTGCTAGTGATGCTGCTAAGGTTTTTGAAGAAGAAATCCGTGAAGTGGTATGTCTATTAAAGCTATACATTTTCTTTTCGCCCCATGTATAGCACTTTCTTAATCCTCAAACTAAACAGTAAGATGTCCAAAGAAAATGTAGTAGAAAAATGCTTCGCTGCTGGTTACAAAAGAGGGGAAAATTGTCAGCAATAAAAAAGAATCATGGGGATCTCTTTCTGAAGTTTGATCGCTGACATTGTAATCTAGGATAATAGCTAAATTACTGAAAATGCCTACTTAAATGTTGGTCTGTTTATTGTTTTAGAAAAATAATAACAAATACTGGCTTTACTGTACTAGGCTTATTGGTTGTGAAATCTTCTGGTTTTTGTAACATGTGAACAAAGAAAAACTTGTTATATGAATTTTACTAAGTACGGGCTTCATTCTGTACCTCTATGAACAAGGAATTATTTTCAGTTTGAAGCATGTTGGCTGGACATTTGAGAATCCAGTGAATGACCAACTTCTGCCTGTTTGTTGGACCTCTTGACTCTTTGAGTGCCAAAATACATTAATATTATATGCAAGTGGAAAAGGAGAGAATCATGGGACATGGTATGGGATTAATTAAACCTCCAGAATAATAGTCAAAGCAGAATGCACCTTCCTCTTGCTAAAATATGAATGTCATGTACCCCCCTTCTTAATTGTAAGTTGTGTTTTGACTATCTGCATTTATTAAGGAGATTATAAATTCAAGAAGTCGGTATAAATTATCCGTACTTAATCTGCCTTGGAAAGGAGAACATTATGCTTTATAAATGTCAAGTGAGAATAAATGAGAGTAGGATATGAAAAATATCGTTTGTTGTACATTTCACATCCTATATTTGCAAGAGATCTAAAAATGCTTTATAAGCTATAAATGAAGGTGTACGATTAACTTGAAGGTTTTTAAGTATGCTAGCTTAACTGAATATTTAAAAGTTCTCGGCCACATAGGAGTGTTTATAAAGACCTCAAATTTCAATCTGCTTGTCGCTCTATTATGATCAGAGTGTCTGGTTTAGGAGGTACTCTATGATTATTTGTACTTACTTTTCTTGGGTGTATTATGTTCTGAGCCTTGCTGTTGTATTGTGAAGGCTTTGGGAACGTTTGGAGGGCTTGGCGCTGCTGGACTGTCGGCTTCTCTTTTGACATCTGTTTTATCAACTACACTTGAAGATCTTCTTGCTCTTGCCCTTTGCTCAGCTGGCGGGTAATTCTTGGTCGATAACTACAAGCCCCTCGGAAGCTAATAGTTTTGCAATGACAATGAATGAGCAATCGTCCTTTTTCAGGTTTTTTGCAATATCGAATTTCCCTCGTCGGCGGAAACTTGCCATAGAGAAGATCAGCAAGGCTGCTGACACACTATCTCGCAAAGTTGAAACAGCTATCCAGAAGGATATCTCAGATAGCGCTGATAAACTAGTACAGTATGTGGAGATTATCAGCAAACCATATCAAGACTCGTGCCAGCGAAAAATAGATTGGTTACAGGGTGTTCAGGGTGAACTGTCAGATGTTGAGCGTAAGCTCCAAACTTTGAAAGTCGAAATCCGAAATCTTCATGAATAATGACACCCGTTTTTTAGTTGCCATTCTCTTCATTTATTTGCACTTAATTCTTCGGATGGGCGGTCTTACACGCACCAAATTTTGTTCTTCGGTGTTGTATTCTGATGGCGTTGATTTAGCGTTCGCTGTATGATATATCTGTGATATATGTATCTTCAGGACATGATAGATTGATCAAATAATTGAAGAAGGTGTCGCTAAAAGTTGTATTGATGACTGCTCAAGTGGCATTTAGTTCCAAATAGTTTCCTCAACCTTTTTTTTTTTTAAAAAAGAAGTTGCCCTCAGGAGGCAGGACCATTGTAAAAGCTTTTAAAGTGGTCCTCACTCCTGAGGGAGGTGTAGGAACATGAAAAACATCAGATTCATATCAATTAACTTCTCTCTTTCCTGCATTGCCTCAGAACATGGTGGTTGCTAGGATGGCATCCCATATCCCCAAAGCACGACACAATTATGGCCAAATTGGGGCTCTGATCGGTTGCTTGCCTTCACACGGCTGCTTGCATTCACCAACAAAAACATTATTTCCTACACAAAAGGACATCGGAAGAAGGCACTCTTCCAGCCGTATGTACATCCTCCAAGATCCAAATGCGTTCTCTGAAGTTGAGCTGATAAATTTGCACCAACATTTCCGTACGCAAAAACCTCTCAAACCGTCTAGTTCAAATGTTCAATCCTACGAAATTCAGCTTCTATTTGCCAATTTCGCAGCATCCTTTCTGGAACGCGGAAATTTCTTCGTCGTCTAGTACGAGACACGAAAGGACGACCAGTATTCTGAGCTGCTTCTTTCATGCAGCTGAGCATCTTGCCTTTCGGTCAGTGCACAGCTACTGAGCACTTGAGCAGTACAGGTTAGCATAGTCAAATGCATGCGAATGCTAGCAACAAAGGAGAAACCTCTTCTCGTTGGGGGCTTGACATTTGCCCGCGATCGTGCGTTGCCTTTTGAGACGCGCTCTTTATTCTTCCTTTCATTACCAAATACCAAAGTCTCTCAGGTGGAGGCGTAGAGATATACAAGATACCTGTGTGCATGCATGGTGGATGATGGATGTGAATCAACTCGTGGCAAAGAGATGCCAAAATCAAGTTATTCTCTCTAGGATTGGCAAAAGGCTGCCTTAAAGTTCAAACATTCTAAAACCAGTGATCCAATATTTTTTTCCGCCACAAATTAATAAGCATAGCAAGCAGTTGAATTTTCTCTGGTACCATATGCATATTTTTGCTAAAGCGTGCCTTCAATTCCAGTAAGCAATGTACTAGCTAACCAGTGATCCAATATTTTTTTTCCGCCACAAATTAATAAGCATAGCAAGCAGTTGAATTTTCTCTGGTACCATATGCATATTTTTGCTAAAGCGTGCCTTCAATTCCAGTAAGCAATGTACTAGCTAACCAGTGATCCAATATTTTTTTTCCGCCACAAATTAATAAGCATAGCAAGCAGTTGAATTTTCTCTGGTACCATATGCATATTTTTGCTAAAGCGTGCCTTCAATTCCAGTAAGCAATGTACTAGCTAGAGACCTGAGATTACTTTTTGTCTCAAATTAAATTAAGAAATAAGTACATATTACCCCGTTAATTTTCAAAAAAGTTTGCTCTACACCCCAAACTCTAAACAGTTATTATTTTACCCAACCATCTATTAGTATTGGGTTATTTAACATCCTAAGCGGTTTAGAATGGTGGCATTAGTGATGTGGCATCCAGTTTTTTCTACATCGCTCCCTACGAGAAACGCCTAAAGATTCAATGACTAGAAGGGACTCAACGGCCAGACTGTAGCTGTCGAGAGAATGACCTCTCTCGACATCTACAAAACACATCTTTCGACGGTTGAAGAATAGGTTGTCGAGAGACTTATGCCCTGTTCTTTTGAGCTGATCTTAACGGCTGAACAGTTGAACGGCTGAAATGACTGAATTTCAAACGTTTCACGAGGTAGCTCGAGATCTGGATACATTTCGTTTGACTTACTTTCTAAAGCGTTAGGACCCACCTTCAAAACAACAAAAAAAAACAGACTTAAAAAACTTAAAGTATATGGCATTTTAAAGCGTAGATAAGTCGTTCAGCTGTTAAGCTAAAAAGAACTGGGCCTTACTGTCAACACCCCTAGCCGTGGACGGCGTGCGGACGACATTAGACAATCTCAATGACCACCATTAGCTGCGGACGGCGTCAGGCAATATTGACGACCGCTAAAATAGCCGTCGAGAGAAGTGCTCTCTACCGTAGCACCCTGATGGGACAGGACTTGGGGCTCGCATGGTTGAGCTCCTCTCTCAACAGCTTGAGCCATGGCCATCGAGAGAGATTAAAATTCCGAATGGGGAGGGGTGGACGCGAGTTCGAACACGCGACCTCACAAATGAGCGCCAACGCCACGTACCCCCACGCCATTGCATTCAATTTAACCATGTTGCACGCGATTTTTTCGTAGCATATCGACGGTCTCAAGATAACCGTCTAGAGAGATGCACCCCACACATCGGTAGTGCTAGCGTGGGTCGAGCCGTGGCACGGGCGGGAGGAGCGCTCTCTTGATGGTTATCTTGAGGGCGTCAAGAGTGATTTATTCATTTTTGCATATCACATTATTTATAAAGTGTTCCCAAAGTAATTTTTAAAAATATATAATTATTTTTAAAAACTTTAATAAATTGATATATATCATAAATTTAGTAAAATACCCAAGGATACATTATTTTCATAATATATATTTACTTTTTGGATTTATATATTATGTAAAGGTGCAAAAATTGCAATTTTATCTGAAAACATGAAAAATATAAATTCTAGAAATTGTTATGAAATGTCAAAGTAGCATGGAAAATTTGATGTCACGGTTACCATGATACATTGTTGGTATTTTGTAATGATATCATACATGTGCTTAGTTCATCACTCCATAACGTCTTGGTGGAGTTTAGCAGAAATAGTCATATCACATATATCAATAATTTTGGATGTTGTGGAGTCCTAAAAATATAATGTGAGTCTCAAATGATGTATTGATGAATAGTAGCTATTGTACACCATCAATATTGGCTCTAATATTTTTTTAAAAAAAATAAAGAAGGTGCTTTGACCATCGGTGGAGGGCTAAAGAAGGGGCCCCTTGAGACAGCACTCTCTATCGACGACCTTGGGCGAAGCCGTCGAGACAAGCCAACTTCCTCGAGGGTTGTCAATACTAGCCATCGAGAGAAAGTTATCTTGATGACCCTATCAAAATTGGCCTTCGAGAAATACTTCTCTCGACGGCCACGAGTCGTCAATAAAGAGTGCCACCACATGCGGGTAGAGCGGTGCCAACGTTTCTCTCGATAGCCAAACGCTAGACTGTCGAGAGAATGGACTAGGGCACATGGATTTTTGGTTGTTGGTGCTCTTCCTCTCGACGTTGAAGCACGGACCATCGAGAGAGAGAGAAATTATTCGAGGGGTAGGACATAAACCGTTACCATAGCCTCTCTCTCAATGGTCTTGTCCCAGGTCGTCGAGAGAGAGTAACCTAATGGGTCGTTGCCATAGTCTCCATTGAGAGAGAAGGACCCTTACATCGTCTCCGAGCTCCTGACCTAGGCATAATTCGCCCGTGTCCCGAGTCCATCTCCCAGCATCGCCGCCGTTTTCCGTCACTTGTGTGTCGCCGTTTCTCGCTCCTCACCGCCACCTCTCATGCCCAACCAACACGTGTCCGCCCTCGCCCTTTGTGGCCCTTCCCTGGGCCCGTTGCCACCCCTATCCCTCTTTCCCCCTCTCCTGAGCTTGTCGGCCCTGTCATGGCCTGTCCTAGCCGTAGAGAGAATGGGAGCCATGGGACCACATTCCAGCCTGCGCCGGGGAGCTAGCACCACACACGCTCTCTTGACGGCCATGACAAGGCCGTTGAGAGATAATAGGAGGGATACGAGATGTAGCTGATGAGTAAGCCCAATTAAACTCTCCCTCGATGGCCGAGCCATCATTCGGACGAACGTCAACACCTCCAATGTTTGCCTCCGCATGAGAGGGAGTGTTGGAAAGTATTAAGTCCATTGTTCATTCTTCCCCATCAGTTTTGCCTTTTAGGTAAATTAGTCGTCGCATGCAACTTAACGATTAATAACGGGCTTCATAGTTACATGACGTATAACGTACTTATTCCAATAATTAAGAAGCAATTGAACTTTCATGGCACGAAAACTAAGTAGTAGCACCTAGTAAGTGGGGGGATGGATGCGCAATCGGCAATTCCCTACTATTCCATTTGTTTGTCCTTTTTTATCCGTGCCTTGCCAAAGCAAGCCTCTCGAGTAGCCCTTGCCACCTTTTCGCATGCATCAGCGGCATAAAGCTTTCTTTTGCCTTTTCTATGAGAAGCTGCGCGACCGTGAGTGCAGCAGTGTACGATCCTCGCCTTTGCAGCGCTGGATTCAGCTCAACGCTCGTTGGACACATGCAAAGCACAAGCGCAAAAGGCTCGGGGAATTGTCCGCCTCCTCGCGTTAAAAAGGCGCTTAACTTGGCGTCATTCGCACGGATATGCCATCACTGATTGAGAGTCTGAGATTGTGGCATGAGTAGCTAGGGTAGGGTTTCTCAGGCCTATCTGATTTATTTGACTTATCTGTTTATTTACTCATCTTCGTTTAAATTTAAAAGAATTTATTTTTAAAATTCGTTTTTTTTTCTATCACAAAAACTAGTAAATCGGACTCTCAAGGCTAACCGAAGAAGATAAGTAAAATCAGTAGATAAATCAAATAAGCAGATAAATTAGATTAGATAAGCAGAGGACAACAGGGCCTTAACCTGGTCGTTACGAACGGTCGCTGACGAGTGGGTCGCACTGATTTGCGCAAAGTAGCATGGGCAGCTACTGGTTTGTTATCACATCCTCACTGAAGAGAGGCTGCTGCTGCTGAACTTGCTGTCTTCATAGGGGTAGGTGACTAAGCTAGCCTTTTGGAGGGGACAAGAACGGATAAATTACTCTAGGACTGTCGCGATTTGTTGGAAAGCTAATCAACACGTCATGTTAGAAAGCTAACTAACACGCCATTAGAGAATAATGGTGGCCTGCTCGATCGTGCCAGACCGTCCATAGCTAGGGCTGTCGACATGCTCCCGGGCTCTAGCCCATGTTTTCTACTCCGAAGTCCAAATCAGTGAGCTACATGCGTCCCTGCATGAACTGTTGAACTAATAGCTGATGAAGATCTAAAGGTGACAGCTTAATCTCTGCATGATCAAAGGCTCAAAGCGGTTGCAATCTCTCTTTTGCCGATTCAACGGTGAATTGCAGAGCCCCAACATTGTATCTGCAACTTCTTGACTTTTGCCGGCCAGCTCCAGAATTTGCATCTGGAGCTCCAGAATTTGCATCTGGAGCTAAAGATTCGGGGGAGTGCAGGTGCCAAAAGGGAGATCGATCGATTTTATGAAGAACACAACGCCAAGTGTGAGACACACAATACGGCAGTTACAGAAGTAGTCACACAATGGGTATTGTCACATTGCAATCAGTGTCCCATCACCCATGGAAAAAAAATGGGATTGAGTTCGATCGATGGTGAGGACACTGAAGAATCTGAACTGCATGCGAAAGGGGATCGATTGTACTTGTCGCTGCTCGCTCAAAGGAAAAGCTTTGATGTCATCTCTCCTGGAGCAACATTGTCCAGCCATTTCTTTCAGCCCTCAAAATGAAGATTGAGCTGGAGAACATCATGCATGCTTTCTATACTTAAGAAGGCGAAAGGTTGGTAGTAATGCAGAGGCCGACAATATATAGAACATATATATATGCTTTCAACTTAAGAAGGCAAAAGGCAGGTACTAATGTGGAGATGTATATAAAACATGCTTTCCCATAACAAGGTAAAGGCATGCACTAATGTTGGGACAGACGTTTAGGCCGGTACCAAATAACTAACCCAAATAACTAACCATAAAGTCTGAACATATAGGTCTTCTAGAGATATAGGCCTTTGTTGTGTCTTGCAAATTAAGCACGCAACTACCTCGGCCATCCATGTTACAATGATGATCAGGATGTACTATATATGTTATTCAAGGAAATACTACTTCATTGCATTTGATTTCGGCATGGTCTCCAAAATTAAATTTTTATGGTAAAAACTTCTGCATATGGCGTATCGTTGACAACTATAAAATCATGATATATCATATAAGAGTATTTTCAAGGCGAGTGGCTAAACCTAGATTGATCGACTAATTAGTGGTCAAAAGTGCAAAGCTTGAATCTTTTTCTTCATGGCGCAAAGCTTCTATCTTGGTATGAAGCTGCCTTATAAATAAATTGAGGAAGTACTAGTTGGATGTATGTACTTACTCCATTCGTTCAAATATTTGTGACCAGAGTAATTTACTATGAGCAATTATCATATTACTTAATTTCCATTGTCACATTTAACAAGATTGTCCCACACCATCAACTGATCCCCTTTTACGTTTGACTGTAATATGCGTTTGCATCATTGTTTCCGTTGTCATGACTTCACTTATAACCTCAATTGCGTCGTGCTTCCATACCCTTTGATTTGGTTGTTTGAGCTAATTGGAAGCTATGTCCTAGAATACAAAACAATGTACATTGATCTGACAAAATTTTGAAGTTAATATATCCATTACAGGGAACACCTGAAGTTTCAACGGCCGGTTAGCCTCTCGATTGACCGTTGAGAATACTACGCCTCGGTCGGCGGTCCTTTTTAGCCATCGAAAGATTTGCCGTCAGCACCCATCCATGGACAGTGCGAGCACAACATCGGTTAGTCGTCGAGAGACGAGCCCCCTGCTAGCACCTTTTCTAGGGCGGGTCTTGTGGTGCACGGGGTTGAGCTTCATTCTCGATAGCCTCCATAGTATCCTCGAGAGAGATGCACACCCCCCTCCCACCGCATCGATAGTGATAAGTGGTCGAGCCATGGTGCATGCATGGGAAGGACTCTCAACGGCATTCAAAGGGCTGTCGAGAGTGGGTAATTTATTTATTTTTTTGCAGATCACGGTATCTATGAAATGTTTTCGATTTAATTTTTAAAAATCTTCAATAACTTTACACACATATATATAGTAAGGCTAAGTTACTTCTAGGGGTATTTTAACTAAATTACTCCTATGTTTAGATGAGTTTAGATGAGACGTGTCCCTCTATACGAGTTTTCCCACCTGCGCGTGCATGCATGCATGCAAAGGGTGACGTCGTGCATGCAACTAGTATTGATACCTTATTTTCTTCTCTTTTTCTATTGTAATTTTTTTTGAAATCTCGAATTGACAAACCGTTTTCACTACCGTATTGCTGGCATTTTTTCGAACAAATATAGACCGGTCTCATTGTTTAAAATTTGCTTTACTACAATTATAAGCAACACTTTACTGCTTATTATGTAACACTTTACTACAATGTTTGTACAGTTAAAGTGTGAAGTGAGTACTATACAGTGGCTTGTAGTAATAAAGTATTGCACATATGAAAACTTTAGTACAATACTTTATTCCTATTTATGAAAACCACAACTTATGAAACACTTTACCACAACATTTGTACAGATAAACACTTTACTACTACTTATGAAGCACTTTACTACAACGTTTGTACACGTAAAGCAGTAATAGTATTGTACAGGCGCGGAGTACTATACACGTACAATACATACGAAGTACTGTACACTAACTAGGGGTAAAGTATTAAACACCGAGTAGTAAAACTTCATTCATGATTGTAGTAAAGCAAAAATGAAAAGTGAGACCGGTCTAGCTTTGTTCAAAAAAAATATCAGGAACATAATGGCACAAATAGTTTTTCGATTGGAGCTTCCAGTAAAAAAATACGATGAAAAAATAAAAAAAAAAATGTGTGCATGCATGCATGCAAGGGAGGAGGGGAAGGCGCTCTGCGTGCAGTGGGAGGGTGCGGCCGCGCACGGGGAAGGGAGAGGGACACGTGTCACGTTTTAAATGTAAGAGCACTTTAGTTATAATACTCATAGGTGTATTCTAGTCTTTATCTCTCTCTCTCTCTCTCTCTCTAGAGAGAGAATGGCTAGCGTGCTCTGGGGTGTACGGATCTCTCCGTACACCCAACGCGTTTTTGAAATCCGAGATGCCTAACAACTAATCCGAACTATTGATCTTGTTCGTCTTACTGAAATGTAGCTAGTGACCAAGTTTCGTATTTTTTTGAATTTATTTACTATTTATTTCGTATTTTCAAAAAATCAG
This sequence comes from Raddia distichophylla, assembly GCA_005191435.1. Classification (NCBI taxonomy): domain Eukaryota; kingdom Viridiplantae; phylum Streptophyta; class Magnoliopsida; order Poales; family Poaceae; genus Raddia; species Raddia distichophylla. The sequence goes on from SPJY01012851.1 coordinate 517,548, forward strand.
CTTTTTTTGGACGCACCACGACTAATTCGAAGGCTGATTTTTGAAAATAGGAAACAAATAATAAATAAATTCAAAAAAATACGAAACTTGGTCACTGGCTACATTTCAGTGAGACAAACAAGATCAATGGTTCGGATCAGTTGTTAGACATCTCGGATTTCAAAAATGCGTTGGGTGTACGGAGAGATCCGTACACCCCAGAGCACGCTAGCCATTCTCTCTCTTAATGTATGCTATACGAAGTTATTACGGACCTGGTGGTGGTGCCTAGAATCGTGGAAACATTAACTACTAAGTTCAAACATATTTCTAACTCGTTTTTTCGATATAAATTTTGGTTCGTAGATCCGATGGCCGAATGCTTTCCAAAATCATATTGCTGGTATTTTTTTGAACAAAACAAGATCTCAATTGCCATATGAATCTCAAAATTTTTAAAAAAATCATTTTGAACTCGATTGTGTTTTGATAAGCAAAAGCTTTGATGTCATCTCTCCTGGAGCAACATTGTCCAGCCATTTCTTTCAGCCCTCAAAATGAAGATTGAGCTGGAGAACATCATGCATTCTTTCTATACTTAAGAAGGCGAAAGGTTGGTAGTAATGCAGAGGCCGACAATATATAGAACATATATATATGCTTTCAACTTAAGAAGGCAAAAGGCAGGTACTAATGTGGAGATGTATATAAAACACGCTTTCCCATAACAAGGTAAAGGCATGCACTAATGTTGGGACAGACGTTTAGGCCGGTACCAAATAACTAACCCAAATAACTAACCATAAAGTCTGAACATATAGGTCTTCTAGAGATATAGGCCTTTGTTGTGTCTTGCAAATTAAGCACGCAACTACCTCGGCCATCCTTGTTACAATGATGATCAGGTTGTACTATATATGTTATCGGGTTTGCTAGAACCCAGGCGACTGGGCTCGACGGCGCGGCCGCCGACGGGTGGGCCCGGCGTGCGCGCGTGCGTGCGCAGTCGCCTGGGCTCCAGAAGTTCCCATATGTTATTCAAGGAAATACTACTTTATTTCATTTGATTTTGGTATGATCTCCAAAATTAAATGTTGATGGTAAAAACTTCATATAGCATATCGTTGACAACTATAAAATCATGATATATCATATGAGAGCATTTTCAAGGCGAGTGGCTAAACCTATATTGATCGACTAATTAGTGATCAAAAGTTGCAAAGCTTGAATCTTTTTCTTCATGCCGCAAAGCTTCTATCTTGGTATGAAGCTGCCTTATAAAATAAATTGAGGAAGTACTAGTTGGATGTATGTACTTACTCCATTCGTTCAAATATTTGTGACCAGAGTAATTTACTATGAGCAATTATCATTCTCCCCTTTAACTTTTGACTCAATTGACTGTAATATGCTTTTGCAATTTGCATCATTGTTTCCGTTGTCATGGCTTCACTTATAACCTCAATTGCGTCGTGCTTTCATACCCTTTGATTTGGTTGTTTTCAGCTAATTGGAAGCTATGTCCTAGAGTACAAAAAAAAAATGTATTGATCTGACATATTTTTTAAGCTAATATATCCATGCATTACAGGGAACACCTGGAGTTTCAATGGCCGGTTAACCTCTCGATTGGCCGTTGAGAATAATACGCCTCACTCGACGACCTTTTTTTAGCCGTCGACAGACTTGCCGTCAGCACCCACCCGTGGAAAGCACGAGGACAACATCGGTTAATCTCGAGAGACGAGCCCCCCGTCCGCTAGCATCCTTTCTAGGCCGGACCTTGTGGTGCAAGGGGTTGAGCTTCATTCTCGACAACCTCCATAGTGTCATTGAGAGAGATGCACACCCCCTCGTGCCGCATCGACAGTGATAAGTGGTCGAGCCATGGTGCGTGCATGGGAAGGATTCTCAACGGCATTCAAAGGGCTATCGACAGAGGATAATTTATTCATTTATTGCGGATCACAATATTTATGAAATGTTCTCAATTTAATTTTAAAAAACTATAATTATTTTAAAAAAATCTTCAATAATTTGAGATACATATATATCATAAATCTGGTAAGGTGCACAGGGATACATTATTTCATAATATTTATTTAAATATTTTTATTTGTACACTATGTATGTAATTATAATTTTTGCTAAAAAAGTCCTACAAAATATAATCTTAAATTTTTTTTGGAAATGTTGAAGGTGCCATGAATATTGGATGTCAAGGTTACCTGTGCATGAATGTGAATTGTGCGTTGATACAATGATATTTGTGGTCAAATGTGATATATATGCAGAAAATTTGGGGTTTGCATGTTGTTGCAGCAATTGCTGAGTGCAGTAGTAGAAGCTGTAATTTTTTTTGTTTATGTCTTGTATTTAAACTTCTTTTTTCCTGGTATTTTGCTATTCTTGACGACCAAGGGTGTGGCCGTCGAGAGAAACAAAACTAGACCCACATGACAGGTCTCGTCGGAAAGCCGACAACCAGGGCCTCTCTCGATGGCCAGGACATGTCGCCCCTATTTTTTTTTACCGTCACTGGAGAGTCATTGAGAGATGTTGTTGTACAGCAGACCGTCGAGAAATATCATTTCTCTCGACCCTTTTGTAACAATGGTCGTTTCTCGATAGTCTTTTTCGATGGTTTTAGCTGCCGAGAGATTTGATTTCTCCCATAGCAATCGAAAAATTTCTAAAATAAAAAACACTAAATAATAAAGCTTGAACAAATAAATTAAAAATTCCTTAAACATGCCTAGAAGGTTGGATTTAGGGATTGATGATTAGACTAGGGCTCGCCGGCCACCAGTTTGCTTTTTTAACAGCAGAGATATTATCAAACAACTTAAACTGATTCGTCAAAATCTTGAAAAATTCCGGTATGAAAAAAAATGACAAGTCGGATGTGTATAGCAAGGCATTCGCAACTCGTGTACGTTCTAAAATTGTGCATACAGGGAACAACCACCAATATACAGCAACGCTCCGTGGTATGGAGTTCTAAATACATATCTGATACTGTTTTAGCTTTATAATTTTGTTTAATCCCACGGGAGTACACTCAAATAACTCAAAGTTAAATTAGCACCTGCAGAGTAAAATCTTTCAGAATTTATTTTTAACCGTACAGAAATTATTGTCCACAAGCTCGAGTAGTTACAGATGTGAGTCACGATTCGCTCTTGATTTTGTTCTTATCCACAGCCAAAAGTAAAGCACAAACCAGCAGAAATTGACCGGCATACGAATTTCGTCTTTTAGAGAAAAGAACGAAACGAACGATGCACCAGCACCAACCAGTACAAAAATATATATCACCATCAACCAAATGGGGACGAATTATACATATAAATTGCTCAATAATTTTGTTGCTCCTATTTACTAAAAGTTATTTGCGAGGTAGTAAAATTCTTCTATTTATTTACGTGGAAGGGTAATAAATTTTGAACCACCAATTCCCAGGTGTGCGATGCTTGAACGCATAAAGAGGAACATCTGTAGGTGCGAAGAGATTACGCAAAGATATGTGAATAGCCTAACTATAGCACGAAAAACAAGAAAACTAGTCTCCTGTAATAATAATAATATGCACAGAAACAACCCATTATGTACGTGCCTTTTATCATCATGGCAATGTTTATAGATTACATGGTTTACATTGTGGACGTGCCGTTGTCTTCTATAACATTGTAGGTGCCCTTACATACCACACGGCGTCTAACCATTCTATAGACATTGTAAGCAAGGAAACCCTAACCTAAACACCTCAAAAGTTGAAGATGGGTCTGACGCGGTTTATGTAGTTAACTAAGATAAATTTAGTTACTAAACATTTGTTGGGTTTTACTCAAACATTTTTTATGGTTAACCGCTCGATTTTGCGAACCGTAACTGTAAGGTAAGTTCACACCAGCCAAATTTATTCGGATCCTTGTGTACCATATATAGCATATTCAAAAGACAACAAAGCAACACCGAACACATGCCATTATACCCTTACCCATAGCTTAGGGGAACACGATGGAGAAAGGATATGAACCAGTTCACCAGCACTGATCTATCGCTCGCCCTCACCTCCACTAGTTTTTATACTACTAGCAAAGGGGGTGGTAACAGATCTAAATTGACCTATACACAAAGTTGTGAGTAGGAGTAGAGTAGGGTTTAGTTCGAGTTTCGTTTCATAGAATAAGATACGCGATGATGGGTTTCACTTTTTTGGTATGCTCATTGGGTGTGGTCTTCTTGTCATTTGAAGAAAGGGTAGACGCCTTGTGTAGCCCTAGAGAGATTTCAGTTGAAGAGAGGGAAAGGTCCGGGTGAGCAAGTTGATTATGCTGGCATGCTTGGTGAAGAAGATAGCGGTCATCTATGGTGCTTCCTCTCCTTGTTTTTTTTACGGTGTCGTTGCTCTACCATCACGTTTCCTCAAAGCATAAATGGAGTCTTGTGAATCCTCTCTCTAATTGGTCCCTCAACTATGGTCCATGAACCAATTTAGTCCTTGATATGGAATACTGAGCAACAGTGGTATCCCAATTAGCAAATTAGACTGAAATGGTTCTTTGCCGGTCAACTAGACAGTTTTGGAGATGTGTCGCAGATGTGGCTTGGTTTTTCTAACGTGGCAACCACACGGCGTTAATGTGGCTACCACATCATCTCTCGTAATCTCTTCCCATCTCTCACTTTCTTACCCTCCTCCACATCTCTATTACTCTCGGTTGCTTCTCGGTGAGCCACCTTGTTCTCTCCTTGTGTCAATGAGCCATCACCTACCCCGATCTGTTGGTGAGGCACCGCATTACTCTCTCTCTCCCCCTTCCAGGGCGGCAAGCAATCGATTGCGACCTTGGCAGAGGTGTCAAGGGATAGTGTCAAGAGTGGATAAGGGAGGTGGCTATGAGCATGGTAGAAATGTATGGGAGCTACATCCACAGGCTTGGCATCATCGACTGCGCCAGAGGAGGAAAGGAATGATATCAAGGGTGATGAAGGGAGGCAGCTATGAGCTTGACATCATTGGCTACATTGGAGTTGCGAAGGGCAAGAGGAATGATGTCAAGGGTAGGTGGAGGGAGATGGCTATGAGCTCGGCTGTGTTGGGGCAACGAAGAGAGGCAAGGGCCACGGCTACGAGCTTGGCATCCTCAGAGAAAATGGAGAGAGGTTGTTGCGGGCTCTATAGCACCGAGGGCAGTGGAGGAAGGCGGGCGCTGCTGGGGGTGGGGAGGAGGGAGGTTGATGCTAGTGCTAGGGAGGGAGGGGGAAGAATGAGAAATAGGACAAGCTCAAGTCAAAGAGATGAAGAGAGGATGTGGTTGTGTGACATCCCCATTTTCAAAATATAAAATCATGGCATATCATTTCATGTGATTTATTATCGTTTTAAAACATTTTGAAAATGTGCATGTTGATATCTAAATAAATTCTGTATGTTATTAAAAATACTATTTGCAGGGTTTGGTTTTACTATTTAGATGGTGGCAAACATGAAAATGACGACCTCATTGATAGTGTTCAGGGCAATCATTTTCCCAAAGCCTAGGATTGTCACTACAGCTTGTCTGTGGGATTGTTCTTGATTTTCTTTTGGAATTAAGAAATGTACTTTAAGACTTCTGCTATTGTAAGGCCTACTATGTGCCAGACAATTGTACTTTTATTTAGCGCCGTGTGGCTACCTTCTGATGTAATAATTGCATTTAATGATACAAGTTCTGAAACCTATGTGTACTGGCTATTGATCTATAAAACTACCTGGTTGACTTGACTTGTAAAGAACCATTTTCGGTCTGATTTTGCTAAATTGGTATTTCGCTTCAATGACCAAATTGATTCGTGCACCGTAGTTGCGGCCTTTAGGGACCGGTTAGATATTTTCTTTTAAAAAAACGGTATAGGAATTAAATTGTCTCAATAACGACCACATTACGAGCGCATGACCCTTGCAATCTTGTCCATGGCGCACAGTACTCACATCGTCATCCTGTCATCCATCCAAAACCTCTGGACTGGACGTGCACACAACATGCCCTCCAAAAATTAACCATCTGATTGGAGCAAGAGCAACTCAGTATTTTCTTTCTTTCTTTCTTTCTTCAAAGCGCGCATATATGCAAACCAATGGCTAGATCGAAGCAAGCGATGCGATGCGACGCCATGCATTAATTGCTCCCAATTTTGGGGGTGAGTTGGGGTTGACACGGATGAGGTGAACCAAATAATGTTAAGGTTGGTGTTTGTGTCATCTCTCCACCGAGGACAGCTCCATGTCCTGCCCTTTCCCCCACATTCGCTGCATGCTCCTCTCAGGTCATCATCCATCACCACGTTTTATTTATCCTGTCCCAGCAGCTTCAGATTTCCTGGCGTACGTATGCGTATGCAAGGTTTTCATTAGCTTCAATTCATAAATCTCTAGGCTAGGACCAATGGTAGATTTCGTGATAAAATGCTTGGGGAGAAGATATGTAGTAGTAAAAATGAACAAGAGGTCGATACTGGATAAAGTATATAGTTGGAAAAATCTTTTTGCTCAAAATAGTTAGAAACATCATATTGTATAATCAGACATTAAGGTTGAGGTACAGAGGATGAAAGCATTCGATGTAGCTCCAGCTTGACAAAATTTATAGGCCAAGCTTGGAATTCGGGCAGTGTTCTGTAATTTTTAGTAGTGATATACTAATCAATTCATGTAGCATATATGCGCAATAGATGTTTTTGTAGACAAAACATCAGATGCAATTGACTCATGTTATGCAATTAATTCGATCATTCCCATTCAACCAAGTTCAAACCCGACTATTGTTATGGACGTGTGTGTGTTCAGAGCTCTTGGGAAGTATGTATTTCCATTTGGAGACAGACCAGCTTAAATACTAGCGTGAAGCATGTTTGGTCTAACATCTCCGATTTCACCATACATTTTCACCCTTTTCTCCAATATTATTTTTTAAAAAGGCATTAGGTTAGGTCGAGTAGCACACTAATATCACAAAAAAAATTGTTAATAAAGATCACTACTACCACCGTAAACCAATTAGCTGAATTTATGCCCAACAAAGTTAGTTGACAAATAGCTACGTAGTGTTATTTCCAGAGCACTTGCCAAATGGGTAGACCAGTGACGATATCATGCATACTTACCCCAACTCGTGCTCCTCGTCTTCAGCTTATCTTCTCGTCTTTTCTTTTTATTTAATTATATAAGCTTTCTTAGAACATCTTTAATCATTTTCTTCATTCCATTCCCTTCCTCGTTCTCTTCTCCGCATTCTTTCTCTTTCTTCCCCACCATCACCAACAACATTCCTTCGAAGGAATTCATAAAGGAAACAGAAAAATAATTTTCATCTGAAAAGAATACACAATTTTGTTTTGAAGAGAACCGTAAAAAGAATCCGTTGAACCATTCGAGAGGAACCAGAATCTCCTAACGAAAAGAATATGGCCCCCAAAGAAATACTGTTGAAGATGGTCTTATTTGCTTATAAACAGAGCTTCACATAGGGTGGCTTGAAAATTTTGGTCCGTTTGGTTGAAGGTGCTTTTTACAATTTTGGGATAAGTATCGGTCAAAAGAGTGAACGTCAAAATTCAAAATATTTGATTTTTTGATTCGAAAATACGAAGATAAGATAGAAGATAAGAAAAAAAAGAACTGACAGGCCTGGAAGACCGAAATGCAAAAAAATGGAAGACAAAAGGAAGGCTAGTGCAAGCCTTATTCCCTCCAATGCTCTCTTTTGCCTCCGTTGCTGATGGAATCGGCGTTGGACGGCCATTACCGGTAACGAGCGGCGCAACGTCAGTGAGAATATTAACGTAATTACCGTGTTGCCACTGGCCTCCTGCCGCCTTGTGGCCCTATATAAACTAGTGGCAAGCGCGCTGCTCTTCCCCCACAGGGCCCGCGTCGATCGCGTCCTGTACACTGCGAGCTCGAGCTCGAGCTCAGGCTCGCCTTCTCCTCGATCTTGTGGCGGAGCCGCCTCCCTCCCGTCGCCGTCGCCGCCACATCCTCCTGCTCGCCGATCACATCTCTTCGCCTCGCTTGCTACCCTCCAAAGTCCATACCTTTATATACGCACGCCAGCCTCAGCCTCAGCGTTCTTACGCCATGCCTTCGCTGGTCGACTCGCCGCCGCAGTTGCTCCTGCCGGCCGCCGCCGGCGGCGGGTGGAGCTCGCTGTACGCTCCGCCGGAGCCCGTGAAGCCGCCAACGCGTAACGTGCTGCTGGTGGCGCCGCCGGCGGCCGCCGCAGCAGCCAAGAAGCCGGCGTACGGCGGCAGGAGGAAGAACGTGCTGCACCTGGAGATGTGCACCGAGGCGCTCGGGTGCGAGACCGGCGGCGTCGACGCCGCCGCCGACGTGGACGACGGCGCCGCTGAGAGGAAGCGGCGCTTCAGGGAGGAGGGCGCCGGCGAGGAGGAGGAGGCGCCGGCGCGCCACCCGGGGCCCCGCGGCGGCGTGCTGCCGCCGCCGCTTACGACGCTGGCGCGCGGCGGTGGCCGCGTGCGGATGGTCCGCGAGAGGCGCGACGGCCGGCTGGCGGTGTACGCGGTGCGGGCGCCGGGGATGGAGGCCGAGCGGAGCGGCGGCCGCCTCCGGCTCCGGCTCCAGCTTCTCCCCTGTGACGGCGGCAATGCCGCCGCCGCCGTCGCCGAGTGCAACCACCAGGAACCGCGCGCCGCGGAGGCCGGAGAGGAAGCAGAAGACCAGGAGGGGGACGACGAGCACGGCGGCGCCGCCATGTACGTGCGCGGCAGCGGGCGGTGCGTGGAGGCGGAAGGCGGCACGACGGTGGCGCGGCGCGGCAAAACGAAGTGGGAGGCGCCGGAACAGGCCTCCGCATTCTGGGTGGCCACCACCTGACGAATCCATTGATCCATCTACTACTAATTAATTGATGGGATTTCATGGCCGAATTAATTAAGTTTTCTTCGTCGATCCATCTCTCTACCTTGGTTCTAGGAGATGGTAGCTCTGATCGATCCAACAACACTCTTGGCCTTTGATTTCTTCATGTTACGTTTCCATTTGCTTGGGTTGACGCCTAGCTTGTCTTGGTTCTTGCCTAGGTTGACCCTGATGGATAAAGAACATTGTAATAGCTAGCGATTGAGGTGGCAGCAAATACTTGGTTGCATATATATATGAAGTATGATGATTTCAATAAAAGAAAACATGTGGCTCTGTCCCCGTCCAGAACACAACAGATTCTCTGAATTTCGACAAGAATCGAACTGTTTGTAGTTAAATTTCAGCATTGTTCTAAACAGAGCTGGACATCATAGTGTGTGTGTGTGTGTGCGCCTAGAGTGTTTTTTTATTAAAAAAATAACCATGATTGCCTCCATTGGATCTATATATGACTTGCACCAAGAACTATATGAGACGTGGAACCACCCGCACTACTGTAAACAAAATTAAGCCACTCGGGCCGCCTCAACTTGCTTAAGAAGTTGCACCTTTGTTTATTTGAAAGTACTGGCTCGAATTTTTCTACGAGACAAAAGAGATGCAGTACAGCGACGTTGCCGGGACCAAACGATCGAGAATCTCAAACTGTGGCCACGAATGTGATCTCGGTGTAAACTGTCATTTACCTTGGCCTTTGCCCTTATCAGGGCTGCTGATCGAGATGCCAAACGTGCAAACCGTGTTGTCCAACGCAGTAGTTGATGCATATTTGGATAAAAACCTAATTTGATTTTTTTAGTCTAATTTTCTACTATGAAACCACCGCAAACCTCAATGATAACATGAACAAAGTTGGACCGATGTTGAGAAGCGGATTTAAGGACCTCTTAAAGTTTAGCTTAACATTCAACTCATTTTAATTTAGCCACTCCGAACATGTTTTAAGGCTTCTGAAAATAACAATAAGATTAATCCTATTCTATCTTCTCTACTAGGTCGAGCTGGCTCTCCTTTCTGCAGCCTGCCGTTGGCAACCATGGCCTGCTCGAACCATTGCTCAGCCCATACGGTGACAGGGACTACCTCCTCCCCGGCGAGTGCTCCCACCCTCGGCGACCACTTCCTCCATGCGAGCATCGCCTCCCATGGAATCGGGGGAGGACCCCAACATGAGTGCCGGTGGGGCTTTGACCTCATCTAAAATTTCAAAATCTATTTATATCTACGTGTTAGAGTACATATCGAAATTTTTATATTTTGGTCTGTATGTTGTGCAAATGGGGTAAATTTTCATATCATTTTGTTAGTATTTTTCATATCCGATGGATATGATCATGAGTTAGTGTGTTTATTATTATGTGTTCCTATATTTTAATTAGTTTACGATGTATTTGACCAACAGTATATAAAAAAGATTTTAGGTCCATCTATATTTTCATTCTGCGTCGGCCGCCCGCCGTTCTATGAAACCATGCGGACCCGTCACAGCCAAATGTCGCTGCCCCCGTAGGTTGAAGAAACCGCAAGAGCCCAAGGTTGCAATGCTCCAACTTGTGTAATTATTCAATCATCTAATATGTATGCAACTTCTGCCTCTTTAAAGAAAAACAATAAGATGCAGCCTTGACATTAAACCTTCAATCTGAAATAATTCAATATTCTGACATTTGTTCACCTTGAAACTAGCTGATACAAGTCTTGCTTGTCTCAAAATTAATCAATATACAAGCTTGCAACCTGAAACTAGCTGATACAAGTCTTGTTTGTCCTCGGGGATGGCACATTTTAGATGCATGTTTTAAATATTTTATAACTTTAGAACAAATTTATATTTTTACAAATATTAAGATTTGCTAATTTTTTTGGTACTTTGAAAGTTTGTTTACAAATTCGATAAAAAATGGAAAACTCAAGAGGGGCAAAATGCTAAAGCACAAGGAACATCGATATATCTCAACACTCATCGATGGATACTTTTTATTACTCTCTCGGTTACTTAAAATATGATGTTTCGAAAGTGTCTTTAAGACATGTAAAGGCATGATTTCACGTGATCAATCAAATTAGTCAAAATACTTTTATAGATAAAGTATTGAAACTTTGATTTACAATAAATCTAAAACATCAAGTTTTTTGAAATGAAGTAGAATGGATAAATGAGTTTAATTAATGTACGTGTTAGAATGCATATAATAGGATCTATTCCATGTCCAAATACACCGGAAAGAAAAGATAGCACTTGAGCTTCTTGTTATCTATACTTGTTGGAACATCTGAAAAGAAAAGAATATAAGGATCTTTCAAGATGCCTACTCGTCATTACAGGATATTATTCTGCTAAAAAGAATAGATCTGCTTAATAGGGTTTTAGCCTTCGGTGCTGATGATCATGGCTAAGGACCCCTTGTTCTTTTTTTTGCGGGTGCCCGGTAATTGGACTATGTCCGAAGGTAGCAGGCTAATTTTAATCCTCTTTTCGCTCTTCTAGTGTTGATGTGGCTTGCACATCGCTTTTTTCATTTCTTGTACAGGGTGTGTTGTTTGTTGTTGGATTCTTTTTCTCTCATATAAGGGTCCCAGTTGTCAGTCGCTGGGCGACGCTGACCAGTGGGTCCCACTTGTCAGCCACACCGCATCGGACCAGACCGGTTGGGCCGTGCTAGGCCGGGATTGCGTGAGAGAGAGAGAGAGAGAGAGAGAGAGAGAGAGAGAGAGATTGTGCGGGCCGATTCGTTTGGCTCGGCCCAATTTTGTGTTAATTAGGTTTTTATTTTTTTAGGAATTTTCTATTTAATTCGAAATTCCCCGAATTGTTTAGGGAGCTCCGTAACTCCCAATTAGATGATTTTAGAGCCTAAAAATTACATTTTTGTCCTAAAATTTTTCTGTATATTTACTAATTATTTTCTCCGTACTGATTTTGCTGTCATATTACTTTTTCGTTTTCCGCGTAGACGGTGGTTGCGACTGCTGTGCTGATTGCTGTTCGGAGCCGGTGTGGGCCCCGCAGAGTCCAGATTTCTTCGAAGGCAAGCATAGTTACATATTCTCTTCTAGTTTTGCAAGTTAATTAATTGTTGCTTACAGTTGGAACTATTTGCATGCATGAAAACTTGGTGTGAGTACCAAGACATATTAATGTTTGATTAATGTGCCCTAGCCGCCCTTGCTAAACCATTGTTATTACTGTTAGCCTGTCCTTGACTAGTGGTGTAGGTTCTATTGGGAATTCACTATAAAATGTGCCTTGTGAGGCGTATGCTTCATAGTCGTGTTTTTGGATAAAACCTAAACAACTAAAACTAGCGTAGATGTTTAGGGGAGACCTGACAGTGTTGATTCTGGGAATATGGTAGAGTTTTGAGGGTCTTCTCTAATAAGGACTCAAGCTTGTGTATTGCTAGACCAAACCATACCGTACAGCCACTTGTGCCTTTAGCCTTGGCTTAGTACACTACGAAACCCAATAACCACTTGCTCTTAGGCTATCCAGCTACGTTTAGTCGCTTTTGCCCTAGGGGGAGGCTTGCAATCTCTCCTGAGGGGTAGGTGCGTCCCTGAGACCAAATGGCTTAAATGGGGAATGCCCCGGGCCAGTACCGATATGTGGAAGGGACCCCTCCGCGGCGTGTACCGAGCGAACCGGGGAAACCTAAAGAGAGGGCAAGTGAAGTGGTGGGCGTAGTAGGCTGAAAAAGTCTTGTACCATTTCTCCTAGTGGATGAGACGGGGCTTGTGGGAAAATTTGTACACACTCTGCAGAGTTAAAACTATCATGATAGCCGTGTCCGCGGTCATGGACAGGGCGAGAGGTTTGCACATGTAGACACACTCCTTTTTAATAATTAAACTTGACTAGATTAGGCTGGGATTGGCTTGGTGCGAAATGCACCTTCTGTTGAAAGTTGTGAGTTGATATCGATGATCATGCATTCACTTAACTAAAATCTGATCTACTAAAATTTGACTAGAAATAGGTTTTGGGTAAAACAACCTAATCCCCATATTTGATCCTACACTCATATTTAATAATTGCTTGCTGGGTAGCCGCGTACTCATAAACTTCTCGCGGACATATTTATACAGATTTTGGTTAGGACCTGGAGGGCCCTGACGGGGGTGCACATGACTAGAAAAGGTGTCCGGGTCGATGCCTTGGAACTTATCGCGGTTATTTAATTTGGATACTCTGATGTTCTTAATGTTTATTATTTAATTCCTCATAGACTATTCAAACTGGTATGCTAGTTCCTTTTGTAATAAAATGCTACTGTTTACTTGTATTTCACTTTAATTAATTGTACTGCGATGATTCCACTGTGTTGTCCATCACGAGATACTAAACTGGGATTAGTATCGTCTCGTGGTGCTGGATTACCATTACAAGTACTGGGGTCACGACAAAGTCGGTTTTAGAGCGATGTTAAGACGTCTTAGCTAGTGAAACCCTAGGAATCTTGAGCCATTTCAAAATTAATTTAAAAACTTTCTTTATCTGTTTTTATGCATTGATTTCCTCACCATTGTTCTAACCGACGTTTCTCATTCTTTGTTCTAGATGGCCTCGATGAAGACCATCACTGCTACTGATGAGGGAGGGATGGTCGATACCCTGAACGACCTGCTGAGTTTCTTGGAGTATCCCACACCCGTACCCGCCTACGAGTGTGAGTTTGTGACAAGTTTCTTGGAGTATCCCACACCCGTACCCGCCTACGAGTGTGAGTTTGTGACATTGAGCCAATGCCCTCAGTGGAGGATCAAACTGGATATTCCTCCCAAGCGCCCCGAGGAGGAGGGGGCATCCTTGGTGTTCACGAGCTTCAATGAAGACGAGGTGATCGGTCGATAGGAGGCCGCCAGGACCGCTATCCTGCACATAGCGGAGACTAACCGGGCCCAACTGATGGACACGCCGTATCGCTACCTCCCCACTCGGCGTGTCAACGCTCCTGCTGAGGAGCCCAGCGACGTGGCTTCCACTCATGGAGAGGAGTCGTTGGTGTTGACCATCGCACTTCTCTACTTGAAGGCTCTGGATCGCCTCTACATTTGCAAGGATGCCGACGTCGAGAGCCACAAGAACACTGTGGGAGACCTGCTCGAGGAGGAGTAGAGCATGAAGGATGAATACAAACATCACACCAGCGTCCTCCATAAGACGGAGTGGCGGTTGAACCGAAGGGAGGCGGATCTGGAGCTGACCACCATCGAAATGGGCGAGAAGGATGAGGCGATCGATCATGAGAAGGAAAGGGTAACCACGTTGAGGAAGATGCTTGAGGAGAAAGTCAAGCAGTATCAGGATAAGGATAGACAACTGGAGGAGGAATACGAGACCATCCTCAACTGGAGGGATGAGATAGATGTGGAGGAGAGCAAACTGCGCAAGAATAAGGCAAAGTTCGCTAAGGATATGAAGAAGATCAAGGAAGAGAATGACCGTCGAACCACTAAGATCAACGGTCACATAATTCAGTACAATGAAGCAAACGAGGGCCTACAGAGCGACAAGGCGAGCTTGCTTCAGCAGAAGCAAGATTTTGAGGAGGAGAAGCGTTAGTTCGATGACGCGAAGCGCCAGTTTGCCGAGGAGAAGGGCCAGTGAGAAGAGGAGGTCAAGGCCGCTGAGCAGCAGATGGGTCCTCGCACTTGTAGCAAGGCTAAGGCCTAGGATACCGTTATCGTTATTTGACCTTTTGTCCATTGTTAGAACTGTGCCATTTTTTTATTTAATTACTCAAGTCGTACTTTGAACAATTGTTGAGGTTGACCGTATTGAGTTTGGATTTCTCATTGTGATGTGGTTACCTGTTATCTACTTTATTATTACAGTCTGGTTATTTAAATTTGTGGTGATTGTGCAATGTTTAAATTATTGCATCAACGTCATCTCCGCGAGGATCTCAAGAGTGCACGAATGACAACAAAGAGGACCAAGGTGACGGACTCGATCAAAGACGGCGTTAGCTCCTAAATATTTTAGGATAAGAATTTTTGGGTACATTAAAGTTCTTTCAAAAATTTAATAATCTATTAAACCCGCTTATTACTTCCTACGTATGAACTATGAAAGCTTAAATAGTTGGTAATAACAATGATAATCATAAAAATAAATAATTTACCAAGTGTGGCCATAAACCATGATTGAGTTGGTTCTTATGGAATAATCCCACGCTACACTTGTGTATGCAAAGGATATGGTAATATGTGGAAAAAAGAAATTTCGAAATATTTTAAATTTATTAAGGTCACAATCTCCCCGGTAGCTAATCTTACCTTGATCCACAGATGCCGCCCAAGAGGACCATTTGTGAGGCTGCACTTCGCAATGTTCATGCCCCTGCACCGTGGGAGGACAACGCCAACGGCAGCGAGAGTGCCATAGTCAACGCCAATGTTGTGGAGGAAGAAGAGGAGTTGCCCCAGCTTCCACCCATTATCGATGTCAACGCCATTGCCGCCCAAGCCGCCGCTTTGGCTGTGGCTCAAGTTCTCACTCAGCAGTAGCAAGCTCAGTAGCAGCAACCCCAACCACCACCACCACCACCTCAGCAGCTTGCTCCATCGCAGCACGCCCGCCGCCATTTGGTTCGCCAGCCGCACCACCGCAAGCAAACCAGCAGTAGGTTCCACCGCCTGCTCAACAGCATGAGGGTGTAGTCATGCACGCCCTTAACTTGATAGTGAACTGTTTGACCAACTTGAAGCAACAGCAAGTGGCACCAGCCCGAGCCATCGCTCAAGCACCCGCATACCAGCATCAGCCTTTGGCGAGGTTCAAAGATTTCATGAGCACCTGGCCAACTATTTTCAACGGGGTTCGTAATCCAGTGGAGGCCGAAGATTGGTTGAGGGATGTGAAGAACAAGCTGGACATGGTCAACATTTCGGAGGTTGACCAAGTGAAGTATGCCACCCGTATGCTCAAGAATAGTGCCGCGCATTGGTGGGAAACATATTTCTCCACCCACCCCAACCATGATGCATTGACATGGGCAGAGTTCAAGGAGGAGTTCAAGAGGGTATACATACCCCAAAGCATGCAAGATGAGAAGAGACGTGAGTTCGAAAGCTTGCGTCAAGGTAATACGTCGGTGGCTGAGTACATCGACAAGTTCGTGGAGCTGTCTCGCTATGCAAGCGAGGTGATTCCCACTGAGAAGGCCAAGGTATGGAAGTTTACCGAGGGAATGGACCTCGCGATCCGCGAACATGTGCTACCACTCAAAGGCACTCATATTTCAGGATTGTTTGTTGGATAGTCGCGTACTCATTAAACTTCTTGTGGACATATTTATACAGATTTCGGTCAGGACCAAGAGGGCCCTGACGGGGGGTGCACAAGACTAGAAAAGGTGTCCGGGTCGATGCCTTGGAACTTATCACGGTTATTTAATTCGGATACTCTGATGTTCTTAATGTTTATTATTTAATTTCTCATGGACTATTCAAACTGGTATGCCAGTTTCTTTTGTAACAAAATGCTATTGTTTACTTGTATTTCACTTTAATTAAATGTACTGCGATGATTTCATCGTATTGTCCATCACAAGATACAAAACTCGGATTAATATCGTCTTATGGTGCTGGATTCCCATTATAAGTACTAGGATCACGACATTTGGCCAACAAATTGCTAGAAGGAATATGTGGTTAATAAACTCTAATTTTTCACCAACCGGTCCACTCCCAATATCTGTTTGAGGAATTGGATGGCTAGTTAATCATACAAGTAACAGCTCCACTATGTCAGTAAGGAACAACCAAATTGTTGGCAATAGTATGGGTACTCCTAAATCATTAGACATAAACCTAAAACTTCTACCACCTAATTAAGGGTTTCCAGGATATTGACAATATATAATAGATCATTTTCAACGGTTATTGCTATTTCCCTCTCTCTCTGAGTAGCTACAGATACTTGTTGTCCATCTTGGGTGCTGACTTGGTTATCACTATTTATTTTCATCTTACATGTTTTCACTTTTACTTATCATGATTAATTTTCAGCTGACTTGTTTTCAGTCTTACTCTATGAATACTTCGATAGGTAACTCTGTAGGGTATTTTCTAAAAATTGAAAGCATGTTTAGATAATGTTGAATATATAGTTTGAGGCCTTTAGAACATAAAACCTGTGGCACACCTTCCCTACCGTAGAAATACAATCCAATCGAGAGTAGACGGTAAGCTCAAACGCATGTAATAACCAATGGGTTGATTTTGCGCGAACCCGGTATTCTAATGGCCAAGAGCTAATTAATCAACCTTGATTTCAGTAGGAAAAATATTAATGCAAAAAAGTGTGTGTGTGGTGGGGGTGATACCAAAAAGTACTGGCGGCGGCGTTACCGACGGCCGATTGATGTGCGCGGCGAGTTCGTCGGCGAGGCGAGGTCATTGGCGTGGCAAGGAGGCGGCGCTTGCATCGTGGCTGCAATGTCTCCGGCGAGGCAAGGTTGTAGGGGCGAGGCTGGCGGCGAGGACGCCGCATCGGTGAGGCGGGGCGGCTGATTGATGTGCGCGGCGAGGTCGTCGGCTAGCCGAGATCATCGGCATGGTGAGGAGGCGGCATCTGCGTGTTGGCGGCAATGTCGTCGGTGAGGCGAGGTCGTAGGGGCGAGGGCGACGGCGTGGACGCCGCGTCGGCGAGGCTGGGCGCGATCTGGCAAGGACGTCAGCATGGGGGGAGGCTGGGGGCGAGCGTGATCTGGCGAGGCGCAGCCGAGGTTGTAGGGGCGAGGGCAGCGGCGAGGACGCCGCGTCGGCGAGGCGGGGCGCGATCTGGCGAGGGCGTCGCCACGGGGGGAGGCTGAGGGCGGGCACGATCTAGCGAGGCGCGGGAGGCGATCTGGCGAGGCGCGGGAGCGATGAAGCAGATCAAGCAGGGCGAGGCGAGGAAGGCGGCAAGGTGACGTGGGGGCGCGATCGAATTGATCTGGATCCAATTAAGGCGGCGTCGAGGAGTCGTGGGCGCCGCGTCGGCGAGGCGGGGCGCCATCGGATTGATTTGGATCCAATTAGGGCGGTGGCGAGGAGTCGTGGGCGCCGCGTCGGCGAGGCGGGGTGCCATCGGATTGATCCGGATCCAATTGAGAAATCCAATTGTGAAATTGAGCCGTTTGATTTGGAGGGATGGATGGCTAGGATGTAGTGAGTCAACTATAGAGTAGTATGTATAGATAGATATAGATATGGCGTGCAATGATTTGGCATGGCGGCGGCGGCGGCCAAGTCCCCGTCGTTCTGGCCATGGGCGGCGCGACTTCTTGCAGCGGCGGAGCCGGCGTTCTCCACCGGGCGCGGGCTGGCGGCGCAAGGGCGGTCGGCTGGCGGCTGCAAGGCCTGGCTTATGTTCGTGCTTAGAGGGGTGATTGTTAGCTTAATCAAGAATTAGTTTGCAACAAGATTAGGGGAGTGCGTTTCCGAGTCTATTGTCTAACTCGTTTCCTAGCCGTGTTAATTGCCGTGTGCTAATAGGAGTCGGTATATGTTGAGTTGGTTTTATAAATACAAGGCTAAGGGTGCAGACCGTATTGTTTTAATCTGTGCATTGGTTGACCAAGAAGTGTCGACGATCCTGACCTGAGCGAACATTTACGGTCAGGTATCAGAGAAGGCAACAGAAGCTTAATTTCGCCGTTTTGCCAGCTGATCGATCGATCGAGGTCATGGAGAAGCTCTATCCCAGCAGTTGCAGCTGCAAGACACGGTCGGCTACATGCGCGTGGCAGCCGACGACGCTATCAGGAAGGCGGCGCCCTGGAGCTGGAGCCAACAAGAAGAAGCAGCCGTTGGCAAGGAGATCACGGTGCTATGCCGCTACAACCTAATTTGGACCAAGACCTCGAGGATTGAGACGAAGCTGCATCGCCGCCGGTTCATCGGGCACGGGCAGAGCACCGACGACCAGCAGCTACCGAGCGTGCTGCCGTCGGTAGGCACGTGGCTGCCCTCGTTGGTGGCTTATAAGTTATAACCACGACTACGGCAAGCAGGTCCTGGCGCTATGGCTGATCTTGGTGAACGCTGTGTACGTCCCGCCGCAGTCCACGCGCGTCCTGGTGCTGTTCGACGTTGCCGCCCTCCCGTCCATGTATCCCTTCCACAAGCACAAGCAGCACGTGCGAAGCGTGATGGAGCGAGAGCTAGAGGAGGTGTGGTTCGGCCCTAGGGCCACCTACCACACCGATATGGAGCTGCGGCTACCGGAGCCAGAACCAGAGCCGGAGTTGGTGCTCGCCTCAGAAGGGGACGTCCTCGCCGGCATGCTCGTCTCTCACGTAACAACGGCCGGGAGCTGGAGCTCGCAAGCTGCTGCAGGAGGCAGCAGCAAGGACATCTTACTCTTCTACCGCTACACCAGCTCCCGTGAGGGCCGTAAACACACGGATCGACGCTGCCTCAGGTTCATCGTCCCCCCCGCCGTCGAACCGGCAAGCTCACTGCCATGGGTCGGCTCTTCGCTGCCTCCATTGCTGTATCCACAACTCCACAGCAGCCAGCTGCAGGAGCTATGGTCCAGCCTTTTGGCACAGGTGAGCGCGAGCATCCCGCCGCATGCCACGCTTGTTCTTGTGATGTTCGACGTGGGTATATACCCACACTGGCCGTCAGAGTGCTCGCCGGAACTAGAAGCATTCCCCAAGTCTCGGTTGGTACGGATGTGGTCCGAGTACCAAATCGACATGGAGCTGAACCTACCGGAGCCTGTGGCTAGTGCAATGGTGGTGGACGAGGACGAGGAGGACTGCTCTGTTTGCCATGAACGGCTGCGGAGGAGTACTGGCCTGGCCGCATGGCCGGGGTGCTCCCGCCCACATATTTTTCATAGTAAATGCTTGGATATGACCCTTAGATGGAGGGCGACATGCCCTTTGTGCAGGCGTGGATTGTCAGTCACCAACATTCCGAATTAATTGTTAATTAATTAATATTACATATATAGGTTTGTACCATTTTGTTTGCGTGACATACGAATGTACGTACTGCCTGAATTCACACTAAATAAGTAGTATATATACTTTCACTAATTATGCATATCACAATATTATTTTTTTTTGTTAGTTTTGAATACATATACGGGACGAATAATTCCCGCTGCATGTTGGTGCTCAATTCTAATGGAAGAATTTTCTTATGATACCACCAATGTCGATCTTAGCTACTTCTATTTCTCATGTCACTTTAGTTTTTATTCTGTGCATATGTATTGCTTTGATTGTTTAAAAGTTTTTTTTCAACCTAGCATTGAGTACATGGGGCAAAGAATATATAGTGCTCTAGGGCGGCTTTTTTCCTTGGTGTACATGCCTATATGCAGCCATGGTGTCTTAGCATAAAAGGATATAGAATCCCAACTTAGATGCATTGGTTGATATAATGTCAATAGAGGCATTTGTTCATGTAGTCCTGTTTGAGAACATAATTTGGCGTTTGTTCATGTAGTCTTGATTGAGAACATGAGTTGGGAACTTGGGATGTCAGGTGTTGTTTGGCGTAGTTTAATATATAAACAGATGAAAGAATGTTTTTTTTGTCATGTAATTATTTTTTTGCTGCTTAGCTATAAAACCTTAAAAAAGTTAGTTTTTTATCGGCAAGAGTGTGTCGGTGTATTCTACACCGGGATGTGCTCCCGCTCCGCTGCCATGTGGGACCAGAATCCAATCAGGCAGCGCCTCATACTCAGCAACATCGGGACGCGTGGCGATCCAACGCACAGGCGGGCCACCAGGTCCTAGTCGCCGGACGACCAGGACACGTGGCGGATGGGCGTGCACGCGGAGGCAGTAGGGGTGCGTGGGCCCCACTGTCAGGGTTACACGACGAAGGTGTAATGAAGCTTCCTTGCTAAGGATTTCTCCAAGATACACCGAATCTGGATCATTCAATGCGACGAAATCGGTCCGACGGAGTAGGCGGGGGTCTGACGGCTTGATTGCCCCCGCCCCGCTGGCGATGTCAACTACATTTGTGGTCGTCCCTGTAGCCGTCCCGTTCACACCAACTAGGGTGTGACAGAAAGGTGCTTTAGGCGGGCGAGCCGCTCTGTCCTATCCAACCTGTCCCGTTATCAGAGCAGGGACAAAACAGAGGGCGGCGAAGATTAAGAAAGACCGGAGGAATGATGGCTACAGTAGCAGGAACATTTAATGCACATTGTTTACCACGTTGCAACCCACACCAGCCCGAGTATATAAGGGATTGGGGGTGCATCTGTAAGGCTGTCTCCAACAAGGTTCCCTAAAACACCCTCTACCCTAAAATAGGGGATAGATTCTTCCCCTATGTGCTACAACATCGTTCCCTATTCCGTTCCCCAAAATAGAGGATTTCTCTTCAATCCCTTATATGTAGCAATTCTCCCTCCTTCCCCTATACAATTCTTCATATAGGGAACGCTGTTGGAGATATGAGAAATATAGGGAGAAAATCTTTTTAAAGGAAGTCTGTATATGAGGCTAAGGGGATCGAATTTAGAGATTACTATTGAAGATAGCTTAAAGGCGGGGTTGGAAGATCGATTCTGAGATCGGACCCGAAAATAGTCAGTATAGACATCGCAAGAAACTTAAGCAGTATTAGGGCTATTACCCGATCAAGGGGCCTGAACCTGGGTAAAACCTGGTGTTTGTTCTTGTGTTCTTGAGCAGGAGAGAGAACAGAGGAGTGAGCTAGCTACGCACACCGCCACTGCCGAACAACATGATTAGGTCCCGAAAAAACCTGTCAGATGAAATACGCCGACAGATTTTGACTGGTTGCTCCAATGCACGAACCGTTTTGCACCGCTGCGTTCCTCGCATTTTTACGAACAAAACAAGACCAATGTTGCTAAAAAAAAGTTACTGAAACAATTTGTTATCCTAATGAAATAATTAGTTTATCCTATTGAAACAATATGGCTAGCCCGCTGAAACAATTACTTTTGCCTAGTGGACGTATAACCAAGTGAAACAGTTGGTTTAGCCTATTGGAACAATATATGTAGCATGCTAAAACAATTGGTTTAGTCTATTGGAACAATATATATAGCCTGCTGAAACAATTAGTTTAGCCTATTGAAACAATTTGTCTAGCCTGATGAAATAATTTGTACTGCCTGTTGGAACAATATGTTTGGCATGTTGAATCAAGAGAAAATTGCACTGTAGCTCCCGAAACTTGTACCAAATTTCTCTGAAATCCCCTAAACTTTGAAATTGCTCTCTTAGCTCCTGGAACTTGTCTCTAGTTGCACCGTTAGTCCTGGGCTATTAGGATCCGTTAGAAATTCCGTTAAACGGTGACGTGGCGCCCACGTGGCCGTTAAGTGCTGACGTGGCACTTATGTGGCCCCAAAAAATCAACAAAAACCTTTAAAAATCTAGGAAAATTCATAAAAACAAAAAATATTTCATAAAATTAATAAAAAATCCAAAAAAATAAAAATAAGTAAAATTTAGAAACCTGAAAATAATCCACAAAAATCATAAAATGTAGAAAATTCAAAAAAATCCAAACAAATCATAAAAAATCATTTAAAAATCTATAAAATTTCCAAAAACCGAAAATAATTAAATGATTTTTTTTGTTTTTTTATGAATTTTTTTAAATTATTTTTGGTTTTTTCTAAATTTTTCTAGATTTTTAAGTGATTGTTATGATTTTTTGGATTGTAATGAATTTTCTAGATTTTATGAATTTTGTGAATTATTTTCGGATTTTTTAAATTTTTCTAGATTTTTAAATGATTATTTTTTTGGATTTGTATGAATTTTCTAGATTTTTATGATTTTTTGAATTATTTTTTATTTTTCTAAAGTTTTCTATTTTTAATTGATTGTTTTTGTTTTTTATGAAATTTCTGGATTTTTTAATGAATTTTATGCATTTTTTTTTGAATTTTCCTAATTTTTTAAGGTCATTGTTGATTTTTTGGGGCCACGTCGGTGCCATGCCAGCACTTAACGGTCACGTGAGCGCGACGTCACCGTTTAACGGAATATCTAACGGATCCTAACAGCTAGGACTAACGGTGCAACTAGAGACAAGTTTTAGGAGTTGAGAAAAGTAATTTCAAAGTTTAGAAGATTTCGTGTAATTTGGTACAAGTTCCAAGAGCTACAGTGCAATTTTCTCTTGAATCAATTAGTTTAGCTTTTTGGAACAATTTATCTAGTCTGTTGAAACGATTGGTTTAGCCTATCAGAACAATATTTTTGACCTGCTGAAACAATTAATTTAGCCTACTGGAACGATATGTCTAGTCAAGTGCAACAATTAGTTTTTTCTACTGAAACAATATGTCTAGCCTGCTGAAATAATTTGTTTAGCCTCTTGAAAACAATCTGTATAGACTGTTGAAACAATTCGGCTAATGAAAAAAAATAAAAATAAATAAAAAGTATTTAAAATGAGTTAATTAAGATTTTATATGAATTATGAAATTTGTTCCATGCATTTTAGACTCCATATGAAATAGATACAAAAATGAGAAAATCAAATAGAAGAAAATGAAACGCTTTTTTTTTTCTAGCAGCAACATCAGCAAGGCGCGCGTGCGTTTGGTGCTAGGCCGCGGGCGTCTGGACGAAAGCATTTTCATAAATATAAAGCCACTGGTGACTTAATAATACAATTCACTTTTTTTTGCTAGCAGCAAAATCAGCAAGGCGCGCGTGCGTTTGGTGCTAGGCCGCGTAGCCGGGCCGCGGGCGTCTCGTAAATATAAAGCCACTGGCGACTTAATAATACAATTCACTTAGGCCGCAAAACATTGGCAACTTAATAATACATATAACTTAAGCCACAAAACGCTGCGCTCCAGTGAAGCTGTAGAAGAATCCACCGTCCACGTCAGGCCTAGTAGAAGAATAAATAAGTTACTGGAGTGGTGGAAGAATAATAAGTTACTGGAGAGGCAGCACTGCTACGTCAATGCATGTACATAGGTATGATGTGAAGAAAGAAAGGTAATAGCAAGTATCTAAACAGAAAGGAACCAAAATCTTATCGATTGCAAAAAGAAAATAACAGCTAGCAAGTGCAACAGTAGAAATACTTGACATATAAATGGCAAATGTAAGTAGATTTCAACTAAAATGTGAACACTACCCTAACTTTATGTGTCACTAAATGATAGCAATAGCTCTGAATTCTCAACGAATGGCTAACATGTTCAGTATATGTTCCATCACATAAGCAACTACCACTAATTGTGCATACTACTTAGACAAACAATTGCAACAAATATTTATTGCTATGAGTTGGCAACCACAGAGGAGTTGAGAACAGCTGCTTGGTGGCTTGATATAAATGGCTCAGATTGCTAATATAAAAGCAAAGCACGAAGAATATATGTTGTTGTGCATGATCCTAAACAAAAGATCACCAAAGAAAGGAATGGTAACCAAGCCATTCATCAAAAGAATAAACAAAAAACCGGAGAACTCACCCTGCGACGCCTCTTCTTCTTTGCTCCCCGGCTGGTGCTTTCGCAACTTCTCTCGTGATATAATTGTCCTATCTTCCTACAGATCCATTAAAAAGAAACCGGTTACAGAGGAATACAAGTTATTGGGGGGAGCAAATTAACCATGTTGGAAAAAGCAGAGCTGAGATGCTCACCAATAACGACGCAGACAACAAGTGTAGATATGGTGGAGGAGGGTGTAAGGAGAGGAAGCGGAGGCGGTCCAACGCCCGTCGGACCGAGCCTCCCTCCGACGCCCGCGCTGGCCGTTGGATCTAGCGTTAGATCTTAAGCAAACATTTGTTATTTTTGTTTCGCCATGTAAAAAAATTCAAAAAAATCAAAAAAAATCACAAATACTCTCTAATCAATGTCAGGTATAACATATATTTTATTCAGATCAGCATGTCCAATATTCATTTTTATAAACGTTTTTTAAAGAATAACCTAATTTTATAAATGTTTATATCAATATAAAAATATATGTGGTACCTGACATTGATTAGAGAATATTTGTGATTTTTTTTTGATTTTTTTTATTTTTTTTACATGACGAAACAAAAATAACAAATGTTTGCTCAAGATCTAACGCTGGCCGTTGGATCGAGATCCAACGACCAGCGCGGGCGTCGGACGGGAGCCTCGGTCCGATGGGCGTTGGACCGCCTCCGCTTCCGTAAGGAGAAGGTACAGGGCCACGTGAGACAACAGCATCGGTAGCTACCGACCCGATGTCGCTCTTAAGGTGGTATGTTCCAAGACATCCAGAATGGATGCAAGTGGCGGAGTCACCCACAATGGTTGGATGTATCTTAGAGGAGACACATATATTTCTTTCAATTGAAAGGAAGAGGGCGCTATCTTAGGCATTTTACTGGAACGAACCTTCCCATGATAATGTCATCAAGTCTATAAATTTTATAATGGAACGAAGCGTTGTCAATGTAGGTGACCCCAGCAAATAGGATCTCTGAGTTATGTTCTACCAGATGAAGGGGGCGAAGACCTTGAGCTCTTTCTGTGGAAAGGTTGCAATCAACATCGGCGGCTGCAGAGAAGATGATGCCTGTAGAGAAGATGATGCGGGAGAGGAGCTCCTGCTATCAATCCTTTTCTGGAGTGGTGGGTCAATCATAAAAACCTTTGAAGTAGGCAGGCGATGAACGATGAAGTATAGTTTGCCTTGGAATGACATGGCTGACGTCCTGTGCTCGGTCTCCCAGCTTGACAGAGTCCACTGCTGATCCTTGGAGGTAGCAAAGGCTATGCGCTTTTCGTGAAAAGAACTAAAGGCAAGCATGGCAGTGATCACTCCGTCAGGGCGAACACTGACAGCGGTGCTGACACTTGAGACCGGAAAAGCATGCTTCAGAAGGTTGGGGCGCGCTCTAAGCTTTGGAATGGTTGCAAGCGACGGGAGGTCTACGATGTCGCCGGTGAAGGGGTTGAGGAGGCGGGCGGCCATGTCGTGGTTCCGGTGCATGAGGAGGAGGCCGTCGACGGAGTCCAGAACAGAGTGGTCCTGGAAGAGCGGGAGGCGGATGCGGGCGATGGCGCCGGTGCGGAGGTTGATGAAGCGGACCCATCCGCCGTGGCCTGGGTGCAGGCCATAGCCCTCGGGCAGCATCATCCAGTGGCGCGGATGGAAGCGCGGGTCGACGATGCCGCGGCCGAGAGGGCACGCCGTGCTGGAGTGCCAGTGGACGCAGACCGCGCGGAAGCAGAGGTAGTCCGCTATGCCATTGTCGCCGGCGAGCAGGCAGCCGGCGACGAGGCGGATCATGTCTCCCTGCAGCGACGCCCAGGGGGGAGAGTTGGATCTGGGTTCCTCCGCCGCCGATGCGCCGGCGGCGCGCCTCCTTTTGTACGTAATCAAGCCCGATCGGGATCCTGTACAAGCCCCGCTCCCGCGCCGGAGCGCTGTTTGCCGGCGACATCCCGATCCCCGCCCACAAAAATCGCAGAGCAGATCCCAAAAATCTGCAGCGCGGTTAACAATCCAACAGCGATTGTAAATATATATAAAAAATTTCGCGGCGGAAAAGAAGGAAGAAATCCGGAATCCGCAAGGCCTCACCTTTGGACGCACGGACGGAGCAGGCCGTTCAGCAGGTGAGTAAAAACTATCCATCAACGTCGGAGTCGACTCCGACCGGACTAGGAGTGCGAGTTGGAATCGAAGACGAAACACGGAGAAGCGGCGGCGGCCGGCGCCGGAGAACGAGGCCGAGGCGAATAGGAGCTGAGGAATGTGCTGCTGTTGTTGTACTGCGCGTTCAATTAGCTGGGCAAGGAAGCCGGTACTTCTTTCAAACTAGGGAAGACAAACCACGCTCTGGAATGTGCGGCTGTTGTATTGTGCGTTCATTTAGCTTCTTTTTTTTTTTTTGAGAATGACGGCATATCATTGATTAAGTGAAATCAACGCAAAGCATCTTCCGGATACAATCCGGTGTTACAAAACGAGAGATAACACACCCAGCATGCTCGGAAACACGAGCCAAAGTATGAGCCTCCATATTAGACAGACGATTAACATGAGTGAAAATGCAAGACTGAAAGCGAACAATGATGTCTCGAGATTCGGATCCATTTCGTTTGACTTGTTTTTAAAAGCGTTATGACATAACTTCAAAACAATAAAAAAACAGACCCAAAAAACTCAAAACCGTAATAACTTCGTATAGCATACATTATACGAAGTTATACGAGATAATGTCATCAAGTCTATAAATTTTATAATGGAACGAAGCGTTGTCAATGTAGGTGACCCCAGCAAATAGGATCTCTGAGTTATGTTCTACCAGATGAAGGGGGCGAAGACCTTGAGCTCTTTCTGTGGAAAGGTTGCAATCAACATCGGCGGCTGCAGAGAAGATGATGCCTGTAGAGAAGATGATGCGGGAGCGGAGCCCCTGCTATCAATCCTTTTCTGGAGTGGTGGGTCAATCATAAAAACCTTTGAAGTAGGCAGGCGATGAACGATGAAGTATAGTTTGCCTTGGAATGACATGGCTGACGTCCCGTGCTCGGTCTCCCAGCTTGAGAGAGTCCACTGCTGATCCTCGGAGGTAGCAAAGGCTATGCGCTTTTCGTGAAAAGAACTAAAGGCAAGCATGGCAGTGATCACTCCGTCAGGGCGAACACTGACAGCGGTGCTGACACTTGAGACCGGAGAAGCATGCTTCAGAAAATTGGGGCGCGCTCTAAGCTTTGGAATGGTTGCAAGCGACGGGAGGTCTACGATGTCGCCGGTGAAGGGGTTGAGGAGGCGGGCGGCCATGTCGTGGTTCCGGTGCATGAGGAGGAGGCCGTCGACGGAGTCCAGAACAGAGTGGTCCTGGAAGAGCGGGAGGCGGATGCGGGCGATGGCGCCGGTGCGGAGGTTGATGAAGCGGACCCATCCGCCGTGGCCTGGGTGCAGGCCATAGCCCTCGGGCAGCATCATCCAGTGGCGCGGATGGAAGCGCGGGTCGACGATGCCGCGGCCGAGCTTTCCTTTAACCCTAACCCCGAGCCCATCTGTTTCGTCATTTCCCCCCTCGCTCCGCCGCCGCCTTTCCCGCAACCTACGCCGCCGCCGCCGCGCCCCGGCTCCGCCCCACCGCGCCGCCGCCGACGCCGCTCCGGCTCCGCCCCACCGCGCCCCCGCCGACGCCGCGCTCCCGCCCCACCCGCCGCCGCCGACGCAGCCCTGGGTCAGCTCCACCGCGCCCCCGCCGATGCCACTCCGCCCCACCGCGCCCCCGCCGACGTCGCCCCGGGTCCGCTCCACCGTAATTTTGCTTGTGTTGAAATGTGGAATCGAAATTTTGGGCTGCTGAAATGGGAATTTGGGTGCTGGAATGAAAATTGGGCTGAAATATGAATTTTGTGTGCTGAAATGGGAATTTTGGGGGCTGGAAATACTGGAGCTAGTGGCACGACATCGCTCTAGTATTTATGTCGGCCAGACTGGTCGACGTAAATACTTGACAGCCACGTGGCACGCTGCCGAGCCGTGCCGCGTGCTTAATACCTCGTTGCCACGTGGCGCATCGACATGCATCGCCGAGGCGGTATTTCCGTTGGCTCGGGCCGACGTAAATATGGTCATTTATGTCCGTCGGCCGAAGCCGACGTAAATAAGCGCCACACCTGTTAACCCTACCCGACGAACAGTATTTACGTCGACCGTGGGGCCGACGTAAATAACCTTATTTACGTCTTTTTTTTACGTCGGTTTATTTATGTCGGCCTGCCGACGTAAATAGCTATTTACGTGAGCTTTTGCCCTATTTACGTCGGCCTCTCGGTTTCCTGTAGTGACAGTGAGTTGGAGCAGGAGCGGCGTGCGGGAGAGCGGAGAACCCTGACCTGATCTGGAGCACGTGCAAAAGCAATCGACGATCGAAGCACCGTCGTTGATTGTCCGCCTCACCCACCCAGGTTCAATACCCGTCCCGCGGTGTCTCACTGTTCTCTTTTCAGGAGGCAGGAGGAAAAAAAAGGGGGAGCGAGATTGCAGCTACGCCATATTCCAAGCAACACAGCCACGCAGGAAGCCATTAGCCATATTCCATGCAGGGAGCAATGATTCCGAACAAAAGGTCACATATTCAAGACAAAGCCAAGGCGGAGGAGAAGGTCGAGATGATCCAAGACGGAAATGGAGGAAGAGCCATATTTGGAATATTGTGAAGTTGTAAAATTTGTAAAAAGAGAGAGAGTAGGAGTGATCAAATGTAAAAAAAAAAAAACCTTGTAATTCCGTTCCTTGAGTAATGGAATTGGGGATTCTCCCCTTGTGCAAAAAAAAAAAAAACAGAAGGATTGCTCACTCCAAGGTTCTGTCGTCCACGTACTCCTTCAAGCACGTCCTCCTCCCTGTCAGGGTTTAGGCGCGCAGGCAGAATTGATTATCCCATACCTTGGCAGCCATAACCTGGGAAAAACTGGACAAAGAGGCCACGATATAAAAGAAAAACGAAGAGCACATAAACAAAAGGATGTGACACGGGAGGATGAGCCGACGCAAAGCTCTTTTAAGCATCACATTCCATGAGATAGAATGATAACAGCAAGCGTTTTATAACAAAAGGCAAGCATACATGGCTGCGTAAGCGTTCACACGGAAAATAATACGAACAAATATCGTAAAAGGTATTTTGAGAACAATCTCTGGCTCGTTCACCCTTGGCTCGGTCGCTGCCAGAGGTGAACATATATATAGGGGAGTCACTGCTTCTGCTTGCCCATCATGGCGGTCGGCCGCGGGCGCTTCGACTGGGGAGGTCGCGGCGGCCTCCGCTTGTGGGGGCGCCGTCTCGGAGGAGGAGAGGAGGGTGCAGTGGGTCCAGTCGGAGGAGTCGTGGCTTTGGCGGGAAGGTGTTGGAACATTAGTTTTCAGGAAGAAAGCGTACATCTAGGGTTTTCCATGGATTGGGTCATTCAGGGTGGAGCAAATGCGTATCCTCCGCCGTTTATCACTTAACGACAGAGAGCGGTTCTGTCACTCACGTAACGACAGAGAGCAATTCTGTCACTGCATGTAGGCCCGAACCCATGTGGGGTCCATGCGAGGCCCACCTATCAGTAGTAGAACTGCCCTCTGCCGTGACAGCAGAGACGGAGCGAAGAGCATAGGTAGTACCGGCCCAAATGGAGTGGTAGGCCCATTTTGGATGAGGGAGGCCTGATTAGGACTTGGGCCTGAATTAGAGCTGGCCAAATGGGTCGGCCCATACTATTCACCAAACCGGGTCGACACGGTTTGGTGGATCAAACCGAACTTGGGTTAAGACCTCGGCCCGTAGGGCCGGCTGATTCAGTTCATATAGTAGTGGGCCGACACGGTTCATTTTTAGCCCGATTCGGTTTGCTACTGTAGCCTAAATATTTAAGTAAACATATCCATTTCTATATATATTCTCTTATGATATATAATGCATGTGTTCAATTTATAGTGTATATTTGTGAATTATCTTGGTTTTCTATAGTTTATTTAAATATTTTTAATTAAAATTAATCGGTCCATATAAAACCGAGCTTACCCGGTTCGGTCCACTATACGAATCGAACATGGGCTGAGACTGTGGTCCATTGGCCTGGTTCGTATAGTAATCATGCCAATAGGGCCCAAACCGAGCCGGCCCAGTTCGGCCAGTTGGCCACCTATAGCCTGAATCGATACCAACTGAATAGGAGTACTATTTATTGATGTCGGTCGGTAGAAGCAACCCCCTCCCCGCCGCCGCCACCCGATCCGCCTGGCCACTCGCTCTCGCTCTCGCCCTCTCGTCGACGCGCGTCGCTACATCGAGCTCGAATGGCTGACCAGGTGCCGGGAGACGATCCCATCTGGAGGGTATAGATTTGAGTGTTTTGATCCGTTCACGTCCTCGTTTTAAATCTGTTCGTTTTCAGCTTTTTTTCGTGTGATTGATTCGCGCGCGCCAATCGGATGCTTGTTGATTTTGTTTGAATTGTAGGGGAAAACATTTTGATCCGTTCGCGTTTTAGATTTGTGCATTTTCAACTATTTTCGTGTGTATGATTCGGGCTTAGGTCTGATGCGTTTTTTTTTTTGCATTGTAGGGGCAGCATGTCCATGGCTTGTCCCGGCTTCAGATGGAAGCTGAAGTGACATATGTCATGACAGAGGGGTGAGCCCTGCGTGGCTGTAGTGCTGAGCGCTTGTAAGGGTGTGTGGGCCCCAGTAGTCGGTGAGTTGAGACTTGGGTATAAATACCCTGTTCATCGTCTGGCAAGGATAGCCTGTAATAACGATTTCTAACAAACTCTCATTCCTATCTGTTTCTTCCCGAACCCGCCCAGTTCTTCTTCTCTCGTGCTGTCTTTTCTGATTTCTTCTCCTTCTCATCAACCAGTTCATGGATTGAAGTGTCCCACTACTTCAGTACATGACAATTTGGTATCAGAGCCGGTTCGATCTGTAGCGTTGCTCCAATATTCTCTCGATTTGCCGGTAAATTTTTTTCCGAGAGGCAGGTTGGCAGTCGCTTCAATGATAGTTGTAAAATTCCTATACTCAAGGTTCGATGGATTTGGAGAGGAGCATAGCAACGTCAAATCGAGTTCGAGGACGCCTTTGCTGATTTCGATGGAGAACTTGAAGGAATTTCTGCAAGGGGAGTGGCTTTCACAATGGCAAGCCATGCAGAAGGATTTGGAGGATCAATTTGCGGCGCTGGATCTCAAGTTGGAATCACAGAAGGAATTGGTGGATAAGGTATAGATAAAAGTTGATCTCTCGATGAGTTCTATCAGTAAATTGCAGATGGATGTGGCAAGTCTCAACAAGGGGAAGGAAGTGAGTACTACAGGGAAACAGATCGGTGCACTGAGAGAACCAGCTCGTCCGATTGGGGATTTTTCTAGTCAAGGAGTGTATATGCCAGCGCCAGTTTCTGTGCAAAGAAGTACTTTGGAAACGGCCGAGGAGTTGGACTCTTGGGGGGTATATCACACAAAGGATCAAGCAGTAATCAGAGGAGAATTTGGATGCCCAAAATGGATTTTCGAAAGTTTGATGGCAAGGATGCACGTATTTGCGTGCAAAAATGTGAAAGGTTATTCTTTGCTCTGTATCAGATACATGACAATTTTAGAGTGTCGGCAGCAGTGGTACATTTGGTGGATAGAGCTGCATACTGGTTTGAGGCACAAGGGTCTTATACAAGAGGATGGCGGTGGCCGCAATTTAAGCAAGAAGTGTTAGTAGAATTTGAAGGTACCATATACCGAGACAGGACAAGAGAGCTTCTTATGCTCAAACAACAAGGTGGTGTGGAGGAATATAAAGCACAATTTGAAAGTTTGGCTTATCAGATTAGAATCAATGAAGAAGGAATCAGTGAGATGGTGCTGATTAATCAGTTTATTTTAGGTCTGAAAGAAGAACTGAGGGCCACAGTTGAAGTTCAAATGCCAAGCTCCCTTCCACATGCCATGAGTATAGCAATGTTGCGGGAACAGATCTTAGAGAGAAGCAAGAGAGTTGTTCATAAACAAGGAATGAATAAATGTCCCTATACTAGTTATAAACATGACTCAGTTGTGAAACAAACATGGGATAAAGGTGAATTGTGGAAGTCCAGACAATTGAAAGAGTATAGAAAGGCCCAAAGGTTTTGTTTCAAATGTGGAGATACTTATACACCACAACATCAATGTTAGCAAGTGGTGGGAGGACAAATTAAAGTTATTCAATATGTGGAATTGCTCTCAGATGACATTCTAGATGCAGTGGTGGCTGAGGAGTCTCAGGGAGAAAACTTCCATGTTTCAGTCCATGCTATAGCAGGATCACAATCTAATTCTACTATTAGAATTAGATCTTTGGCAGGTAACAAGGTTATGGTGATTCTTATTTTCTCTTGTAGCTCTCACTCTTTCGTGGACACAAATTTAGTCAAACTGCTGCAATGCCCCACTGTTTCCCTTCCACAAGTGGTAGTTAAGGTGGCTGGAGAAGGGATGCTCCACTGTCAAGGAATAGTTCCTCAATTGAATTGGTGGGTACAGGGGCATACATTTCAGCATGATATGAGGATTTTAGATTTGGGAGGCTATGATGCTATTTTAGGCATGGACTGGTTAGAAAAGATGGGGGAAATGACATGTCACTGGCATGACAAATGGTTGAAGTTTTAGTATAAGGGCAAAGCAGTTCTATTGCAAGGATGCAAACCTTAGACCGAGGGATTAGTAACTGAAGTGCAAATGACTATTTTAACCAAGTGGTTTAAAGGGAATATGGGCAGCTGCTATAGTAGAACAGGTATTACCCTTCACTGCTTGTGATCAGTTTCAACAACCTCCAGTAATTCAGCAACCTCTAGTAATTCAGGAATTACTGGAGGAGTTCCAAGATATTTTCTAGGATTCTAAAGCCCTACCACCACATCGATGTTATGATCATGCCATTTCTTTGGTGCCACAAGCTATACCAGTCAACTCTAGACCATACAGATATTGTCCTCAACAAAAAGATGAGATTGGGAAGCAAGTCAGAGAAATGTTGTCCAAGGGAACAATTGTTCAAAGTGTGAGTCCATTTGCATCACCAGTGTTGTTGGTTAAGAAAAAATATGGGTCTTGGAGATTTTGTATTGATTATAGGAAATTGAATGACATCACAATTAAGTATAATTTTCCTATGCCAATTATTGATGAGCTGCTGGATGAATTGGCAGGAGCCAAACTATTTTCCATACTGGACCTTAGATCTGGATATAATTAAATACGGTTGGTGGAATCTGATGAGAGAAAAACAGCTTTTAAAACTCATCAAGGACTGTATCAGTTCAGAGTTATGCCATTTGGGCTGACCAATGCACCTGCTACATTCCAGCGCCTGATGAATTCAATTTGTGCTCCATTCCTTAGAAAGTTTGTATTGGTTTTTATGGATGACATTTTGATATATAGCAAACATTTATCAGATCATCTCAACCATTTAAGAGAGGTCTTTTTGGTGTTAAGACAGCACATGTTATTTCTCAAGCCATCTAAATGTACAATTGTAACAGACAATCGAATATTTGGGTCATATTATTTCCTCCAATGGAGTATCTACTGATAAGACTAAGGCTATGTTGTACTAGCCCACTCCAAGGAATGTTACCCAACTCAGGGGATTTTTGAGATTAACAGAAAATTTGTGAAGAACTATGGCATTTTAGCATGACCACTGAACAATCTCTTGCAAAAGAATGCATTTCAGTGGTCTACTGAGGCTCAGATAGCATTTGATTTACTGAAAGAAGCAATGAGTAACACCCCAGTGTTAGCTTTACCAGATTTTACTAAGCAGTTTTGTAGTTGAAATTGATGCTTGTGGCATTGGAGTGGGTGCTGTCCTTAGTCAAGATGGTCATCCTATAGCATATCTAAGCAAACCACTAGGAGTTCGAAATCAGCAGCTATCCATCTATGAAAAGGAATTCCTAGCAGTAACACTGGCTATAGATAAGTGGAGGCCTTACTTATTAAGGGGACCATTTGTTATCAAAACTGATCATCAAAGTTTATGTCATCTTACTAATCAAGAGTTGGCATCAGATTTGCAAAAGAAAGCTATGACAAAGCTGATGGGTCTTCAATTCTCTATTCAGTATAAGAAGGGCAAAGAGAATACAGTGGCTGTTGCTTTGTCCAGAAGGGAGCATCCTGTTTCTCTCTATGCAATTTCAGGAGGACAACCACAATGGATTCAGGAGGTTATCAATTCAGTGGATCCATTTGCTCAGAAGTTATTAGCTCAATTACCTGTTGGTCCAGCGAGTAACACCCTAGTGTTAGCTTTACCAGATTTTACTAAGCAGCTTGTAGTTGAGACTGATGCTTGTGGCATTGGAGTGGGTGCTGTCCTTAGTCAAGATGGTCATCCTATAGCATATCTGAGCAAACCACTGGGATTTCGAAATCAGCAGCTATCCATCTATGAAAAGGAATTCTTAGCAGTAATGCTGGCTATAGATAAGTGGAGGCCTTACTTATTAAGGGGACCATTTGTTATCAAAACTGATCATCAAAGTTTGTCATCTTACTGATCAAGAGTTGGCATCAGATTTGCAAAAGAAAGCTATGACAAAGCTGATGGGTCTTCAATTCTCTATTCAGTATAAGAAGGGCAAAGAGAATACAGTGGCTGTTGCTTTGTCCAGAAGGGAGCATCCTGTTTCTCTCTATGCAATTTCAGGAGGACAACCACAATGGATTCAGGAGGTTATCAATTCAGTGGATCCATTTGCTCAGAAGTTATTAGCTCAATTACCTGTTGGTCCAGCTATGGATCCTGCTTATACTCTACAAGGTGGACTTATCAGATATCAGGGGAAGATATGGGTAGGAGCAAATTCAGGGCTGCACACTAAAATCATGGACTCATTCCATAATAGCCCGATTGGGGGGCATTTACGGGTGCAAGCTACATATCAGCGAATCAAAAAAACTATTTGTTTGACGGGCTATCAAACAAGATGTTCACGAGTATGTCCTTGTCAACGGGCCAAACATGAACAAGTTAAATACCCAGGCTTGCTTAACCCTTTGCCTGTTCCTACCTACCCTTGGCATGATATAAGTATGGATCGATTTTATTGAAGGATTACCTGCTGCTGATGGTTATACAGTCATTTTGGTGGTTATTGATCGTTTTACAAAATTCTGTCATCTTATTCCACTAAAACATCCATTTACAACAATACAAGTAGCACATGTATTTGTTTCTAACATTGTGAAATTACATGGAGTTCCTAGTACAATCACTTCAGATAGGGACAAGATTTTTACTAGTTTGTTTTGGAAGGAACTTTTCAAGATTATGGGGATTAAGTTGCAGATGAGTAGTGCATATCATCCCCAAAGTG
This sequence comes from Raddia distichophylla, assembly GCA_005191435.1. Taxonomy (NCBI): domain Eukaryota; kingdom Viridiplantae; phylum Streptophyta; class Magnoliopsida; order Poales; family Poaceae; genus Raddia; species Raddia distichophylla. The sequence continues at coordinate 553,291 of SPJY01012851.1, forward strand.
ATGGTCAGACTGAGAGACTGAATCAATGTGTGGAATTGTATCTCAGATGTGCTTCTCAGTTAACACCAAAGAAATGGCTAGCTTGGTTACCTATGGCAGAATTCTGGTACAACACTACATTCCATCAATCTCTCCAAACAACACCTTTCAAAGCCTTATATGGGGTGGAACCTAATCTGGGATTTTTACCAAGCATAGCAGAACATTCTCATAAAGATGTTCAGGAATTCTTATTCACATGGCAGAAAGACAACAAGTTTCTTCAGGAGCAACTCACTAGTGCACAACAATATATGAAACAGATGGCTGACAGAAACAGAAGTTTTAGAGAGTTTCAAGTAGTTTCAAGTTGGGGATTCTGTGTTCCTGATGTTACAGCCGTATGTGCAACAATCAGTGGTGCACAGACCTACTCCCAAACCAGCATTTAAGTTATATGGACCATATACAATATTGCAACGTATTGGAAAGGTGGCATATAAACTTTAGTTATCTAAGGGCAGTGCCATCCATCCAGTCTTTCATGTGTCCCAGTTAAAGCAATTTGTGCCCGATTTTTGCCCGGTCATTTCTAAACTTCCACATCAATTGGAATTGGATGTTTGTGACACATGCCCAGCTGAGATTCTGGATCGTCGTATGGTTCGGCGTGGTAATGCAGCTTTAACTCAGGTATTGGTGCGTTGGTCGGGATTACCAGCTCATGATGCGACTTGGGAGAATTACAATGTCTTGAAGGAGAGGTTTCTAGATGCACCCGCATGGGGTCATGTCGGGTCTAGGGGGGCAGATGTCATGATAGAGGGGTGAGCCCTGCGTGGCTGTAGTGCTGAGCGCTTGTAAGGGTGTGTGGGCCCCAGTAGTCGGTGAGTTGATAATTGGGTATAAATACCCTGTTCATCCTCCGGCAAGGACAACCTGTAATAACTATTTCTAACAAACTCTCAATCCTATATGTTCCTTCTCGAACCCGCCTAGTTCTTCTTCTCTCGTGCTGTCTTTTCTGATTTCTTCTCCTTCTCATCAACCAATTCATGGATTGAAGTGCCCCACTACTTCAGTCCATGACAACATATTTTCCCCATATGGGTTATGGAGTGGTAGGCACTGGTGAGATGAGACACCTCAAGGGAGTGGTAGCAGCTGCTTTGTTAGCTAATCCCGAACGCTATCCCCCTACTCACCAACCAGATGTGACCGAGAAAACTGATCTTGAGTGTGGCGACTATGTCTTTAAAATAGTGACCAATGATGTAAGTATTTTTTTCTTCTCTAGACTATTTGCAAATTGCAATGTTGTATGAGGCTTCTTAACCTCAAATCCCTAGGCATGCAGATTATACCTAATTCCGCAGCTCTTTATCCAATTCGAAATAATTCTTGGATAGATTATACGAATATGGTGATATTGTTGGCCTAGGAGCTCACTTGAACAGCAATCTCTAACAATAAACACTGAATACCACTCAAGCTCTCGGCGGAAATACTCAAGCTAGCACCGGAGCAGGGAAAATATGCTTCATAATGTAGTTCACATTGTTACATTCATCATCCAGGAACCCATGCACAATCTTGTATGCTGCCGCTATTTCTAGACTAGTATACGTACTGACCTAGCTCAAACATTAGGCCTTAAGCTATTAACTAATACATAGCTGGCTGTCCAGCTTGAACTCATCTTTTACCTTAAGTTATGAACTGTTCAGTCTCTTGGTACCCTTTCCATCAGTTGAATACGATTAAATGTTCTCAGGTGCGAAAAGCTTGTACTGCCTATGTGCAAATTAAACATTAATAAAATAGCTCAATCTTCAATCTGGTAGCTATAGCTATTAATCATATAATACTTGCATGTAAATGTTATTCATCACATTCAGCGAAAGTGACTATCAGAATACTTGTTAGTTCTTATGATGTCACTTTATACAAATATCATGGTTTAAACCGTTATTTAACCTTAAGAGTTTGTTTTGTTTATGTAATTGAACTATAAGGATTTTATCCATAATGCTTTGTGGAGAATATTCTCTCTGATTCTTTGCTACCCTAAAATGGTCTAGGCTAGTGGTTTGCTAGAAGATAAGCTAAAGGTATTTCTTAGTTTCCAAGAATTAACTAATACATAGCTGGATGCCTTAAGCTATTAACCTTAGTTCAACTTTGCTTTTTCTTGCCGACATGAGTTCATGCACCTAGCTACTAGCTAATTAATATTCTTACATGGTAGATGTCAAGATTATATCCAACAGATATATTCTTTTTTATCTGCTTCTCGCTGCATATCTATTTTGTAAATATTTCGCAGGCATACACCACTATTCGCCTTCTTGCTGGGTTCGTAGGTGCTGGAAATGGCGGGGACTGGCACTTCTACGATTTCAGTCATGTTGAAACTTCCCATGAGATCCTCATTTACGAGTTAAGAGTAACTGATGACCATAGGCTTCTAGCTTATGAAATTAGAGGAAAGTCGAGGACTCGTCGGAGGTTGTCGCCACCGCCGGTCCTAGCTCTTGCCATGGAGATACCCGGTACTAGTCAACCTGACCATGACTGACAATACAATGTTATGTGCTGTTTGATCTGTTGCCGTTGTTATATTGTTTCAATGTTCATGACTGACAATGACAATGCTATCTGCTATCTAATCTGCTGTTTTTATGTTATTTCAATGTTCTGTGCAGTTGAGCACGGGGCGAATCACCTACTCTTTTATGTGCGTTTCAATAGGACCATACCAAAAGATCTGAAGCCACAATTCTTTCTGATGCTAACAGAAAGGCATGACCATGACAAGGATTTGGTCAACGAGTTCTTGGAACACGCCGCCAAGCTACTGCCCAACCTAACCATGTAGGTGAAGAAGAGGACGCTGACCATGTTGGTGAAGAAGATGAGGAGGCAGACCCAGACCCTAAAGCTGCTATTCTGCTAGAGGCCGTGGAACTAAGGGCGGCTGCAGGCCTGCAGCCGAGGTTTGTGCTCAAATTCCCCAGGTGACAGGACTTCAGCAACTTGACAATGGAGAAAACGCAGAAGCTAGCAGTGGTGAATCTAAGATTTTTTTTAAGCCTGGGCAAACTAATAAATATAACTTAACAAAATCAAAATATTTAATTTATTAACAAATTTTTCTATTTTTATAATGACCTATTACCAGATTCTCTAATTTATTTCATTATATGTTTAATAATAATACATATAATATTGCTATTGAAAAATAATACATTGTAGTGTGATGTAGGGGCGAGTTTTTGGCACACGCCGTCTAACCTGCTGCCCAACCTAACCATGTTGGTGAAGAAAAGGACGCTGACCATGTAGGTGAAGAAGACGACGCTGACCATGTTGGTAAAGAAGAGGACGCCGACCATGTTGGCGAAGAAGCTGAGGAGGCAAACCCAGACCCTAGAGCTGCTATTCTGCTATAGGACGTGGATTCTTGCTGGGTTCGTAGGTGCTGGAAATGGCAGGGACTGGCACTTCTACTATTTCAGTAATGTTAAAACTTCCCATTAGATCCTCATTTGTGAGTTAAGAGTAACTGATGACCATAGGCTTCCAGCTTATGAAATCAGAGGAAAGTCGAGGACTCGTCGGAGGTTGTCGCCACCCCCGGTCCTAGATCCCATGGAGATACCCAATACTAGTCAACCTGATCATGACTGACAATACAATGTTATGTGTTGTTTGATCTGTTGTCGTTATTATATTGTTTTAATGTTCATGACTGACAATGACAATGCTATCTGCTATCTAATCTGCTGTTTTTATGTTGTTTTAATGTTCTGTATAGTTGAGCACCGGGCGCATCATCTACTCTTTTATGTACGTTTAAATAGGACCATACCAAAAGATCTGAAGCCACAATTATTTCTTATGAATCCTGGTGTGTTAACAGAAAGGCATGACCATGATAAGGATTTAGTCAACGAGTTCATGGCACACGCCGTCCAAGCTGCTGCCCAACCTAACCTTGTAAGTGAAGAAGAGGACGCTGACCATGTAGGTGAAGAAGAGTACGCTGACCATGTTGGTGAAGAAGCTGAGGAGGCAAACCCAGACCCTAGAGCTGCTATTCTGCTAGAGGCCGTAGATTCCTGCTGGGTTCGTAGGTGCTGGAAATGGCACGGACTGGCACTCTACTATTTCAGTAATGTTGAAACTTCCCATTAGATCCTTATTTACGAGTTAATAGTAACTGTTGACCATAGGCTTCCAGCTTCTGAAATCAGAGAAAATTCGAGGACTCGTCGGAGGTTGTCGCCACCCCCGGTCCTAGCTATTGCCATGGAGATACCCAGTACTAGTCAACCTGACCATCACTGACAATACAATGTTATGTGCTGTTTGATCTGTTACCGTTGTTATATTGTTTCAATGTTCATGACTGACAATGACAATACTATATGCTATCTAATCTGCTATTTTTATGTTGTTTCAATGTTCTGTGCAGTTGAGCATCGAGCGAATCACCTACTATTTTATGTGCGTTCCAATAGGACAATGCCAAAAGATCTGAAGCCACAATTTTTTATGATAAATTCTGGTGTGCTAATATAAAGGCATGACCATGACAAGGATTTAGTCACGAGTTCTTGGCACACGCCGTCCAAGCTGCTGCCTAACCTAACCATGTAGGTGAAGAAGAGGACGATGACCATGTAGGTGAAGAAGACGACGCTGACCATGTAGGTGAAGAAGAGAACGCTGACCATGTTGGTGAAGAAGCTGAGGAGGCAAACCCGGACCCTAGAGCTGCTATTCTTCTAGAGGCCTTGGATTCTTGCTGGGTTCGTAGGTGCTGGAAATGACAGGGACTGGCACTTCTACTATTTAGTAATGTTGAAACTTCCCATGAGATCCTCATTTACGAGTTAAGAGTAACTGATGATCATAAGCTTTCAGCTTATGAAATCAAAGCTTATGAAATCAGTGGAAAGTCGAGGACTCGTCGGAGGTTATTGCCACCCCCGGTCCTAGCTGTTGCCATGGAGATACCCAGTACTAGTCAACTTGACCATGACTGACAATAAAATGTTATGTGCTGTTTGATCTGATATCGTTGTTATATTGTTTCAATGTTCATGACTGACAATGTCAATGCTATCTGCTATCTAATCTGTTATTTTTATGTTGTTTCAATGTTCTGTGTAGTTGAGCACCGGGCGAATCACCTACTCTTTTATATGCGTTTCAATAGGACCATACCAAAAGATCTGAAGCCACAATTCTTTATGATGAATCCTGGTGTGCTAATAGAAAGGCATGACCATGACAAGGATTTAGTCAACGAGTTCTTGGCACACGCCGCCCAAGCTGCTGCCCAACCTAACCATGTAGGTGAAGAAGAGGACGCTGACCATGTAGGTCAAGAAGACGACGCTGACCATGTAGGTGAAGAAGAGGACGCTGACCATATTGGTGAAGAAGAGGACGCTGACCATGTTGGTGAAGAAGGTGAGTAGGCAAACCCAGACCCTAGAGCTGCTATTCTGCTAGAGGCCGTGGAACTAAGGACCGCTGTAGCCGAGGTTTGTGCTCAAATTCCCAAGGTGACAGGATTTCAGCAACTTGACAATGGAGAAAACGCAGATGCTAGCAGGGTCACTGCTCTACTTTCCAAATCAAGAATCCTTGATCATAGAGCTTTTTTGCTTGAATCAAAAATCCAGTATGAAGTTCTGTCAGACTCTTCCGAGGAGAACTTATCCGATGAAGATTATAACCCCTAGGAAGCCATGCCCAGTTCCAAGAACTCAAATCAGTCCAGGTAGCACTTAGATGGTAGAAACTTGTCACCAACTGTATGTGGAAGTAGTATGCCCAGTTCCAAGAACTCAGATCAGTCCTTACCCATTTTGAACACAACAGCCCGGATAGCACTGAGGTGGTAGAAAGTCGTCACCAACTGTATATGGTAGTACTATGATGGGTTTAAGTTCCTCTTGTCAGAACTAAGACATGCTTTGATTAACTTTCGTGGTAGAAAGTCGTCACCAACTGTATATGGTACTACTATGATGGGTTTAAGTTCCTCTTGCTAGAACTAAGACATGCTTTGGATTAACTTTCTTTTATATGCTATCTCCATTCCATTTAGCTTGAGTTATGACGGTTTAAGTTCTCTTGCTAGAATCAAGATATGCTTTGGATTGACTTTCATTTATATGCTATCTCCATTCCATAATTCCATTTAGCTTGAGCTACTCATTTTGTACCGCCAACAATAACAAGGAAGCCGTCTCGAATCAATATATCTTGTAAAATCTGCGAAATCTGTGGCCACTTAGAAAAATGTAGTGTATGTGGGCTGTGATTAATTAACTCACATGAGCCACCAACTTGTAATCATGGTTGATAGGCTTACCGGCATGGCATGGTAGCGGAAATCATGCGAGGTGAACTCCACGGAGGGATCGATCACAAATGATGAGGAACACATGGAGCGAATTTGATGCGGGGGAAGAGTTGGGGGATGGGGATTCGGGGGGAAGGGAGAGACCGTTCTGGTCTTAAAGGGGGAGCTTGTTTGTAACGACCTCGAGGAGCAGTAGACCTGCATGGAGTCGGCGCTGAGCACCTCGACGCCGGCGAACAGGGCGGCGAGGTCGACGACTAGGTGCGACTTGCCGGTGCCCGTTGCGCCCACGACCTTCTGTCACTTGAGCAAGCTTCAGAGGTAACAGAGGAAGACTGCATCGTTTTACCTGCACTGCTGAATTCACTTAAAGCCAATCGGTACGCAACCTGAGCGCTTGGATCAATATTGGACGGCTTTGGTTGTTTCTTCGCTATTGTCGTACGTTAGCGGTAACACCGTCCGGCGATTTACCCTTTTTGGAACAGAATATTCACCTTGGATGCTTGGATCATTGTTGTACCGTTACTTTTCCTATTTTCGTCTGGTATCTAAGATATTTAGGCTGGGGAAGTGATATGTAATCCTTATCCAATTACTGAGTAATGAGAAATTACCTATGCAAGAGCGATTCCGCTCAGTTCTTCCCCTGTCCATTTGAGTTCTTCCCTTATTTCTGAATTTATTTATGTAATTTTACTTCTAAGTGTTACAAAGTGGTATCAGAGCTAGATTCTGGCCTCTAATCTGCTTCTGTTTGTGCTTGGTGAGGATTAAAAGGAAGCTCCTTTCGGTAAAATCCCTAAGCCACCACGACAGCATCAGATGCATCAGATCGGATGGGACCGTGTGTTGTTTTGGTGAGGTTGCCAAGCTCTTTGCTTGAGTTGTAAAATCCCTAAGATCCAAGGCAGCTCTCAAGATTTGAAGTCAATCAAGTAAGGGTTGGGGTGTTTACCCTGGTAAAATTCCTGAGCTCTGACACATGAAATTCTTGTGTGAAGATCATGGCTACACGTCAAACTCGAGCAAGCAATAGTGTTCTTCCTCAAGTAGGCGCTGAAGATGGAGAAGTGACTTATGCCTCGAGTGGGGAGTTGGAGGAAGTAAGGAGGAATCTTGAACAAGTTCAGAAGGCACAGGCTGAGCAAAATCAGAAGATTGACAACCAGAGCAAGCTGCTAGACCAGGTGCTACAAGCTCTCACTGAAATGAATATGCAAGGAAACAGAAGGCCTTCTAAAGAACCTTCTGATAGGGCCTCAAGTTGTCAAGGTATAGCTAATTCACCTCGGGGTGTGCCTCCTTTATCACCTGGAACTTCACCCAGCATCACACTAAACCCACATCCTGCTATTCGGACACTACCTCACAGGGCACGTGTAAACAACTAGCCACAGACTAGACCACCAGTGGGGTATCAGATGAATCCTCTTGCAGGTGTTTGTCTAGGACCATTCCCAAACTATAATTCCCTCTTTGGACAGAACCATGTGGGGATGGGTGCACCTCCTAGGTTTATGAACCAGAATCCCTTTGGCTTTGGAAACATGTATAGTTGGAATACTTTTCCATGGAATTATCAGATGCCCCAGGTAACTAGTCCTAAGGAGTTTCAGACTGGATAACAGAGAGGGGCACTGGGTGGCCACAACAGAAACCAAGGTGACAATTATCAGAAGCAATTTACTAAAGGACCAAAGTTAAACTTCCCTGAATTTGATGGTGATGGTGTTGAATATTGGATTAAAAAGGCTGAAAAATACTTTGAGATAGCTCATGTTCAAAACTCTCAAAGGGTGGAGATTGCAACATTATATTTCAAGGGGAGAGCTGATCAATGGCTAAACAGTCTTGGCATTGTCACTAAAAATATTGGATGGGGTCAATTCTGTATGTTGGTGAGCACTAGGTTCAATGAAAGTTTTGAACTAGATGTCTTATCTTCTTTTCATTCTCTAAAACAGACAGGCGGTTTATCTGGCTATATTGCTGCCTTTGAGAAGGCCATGGGCTTAGTCAAAAGAGACAACCCAGGACTCCTTGAGGATTATTTCTTGAAGAGTTTTCTAGATGGCCTTTCTAATTATACCAAACATCTGATACAAGTTCATAGGCCGTTCAGTTTGTCCAATGCATACTGGTTGGCTAGAACAATTGATTCCTCTCAGCCTTTGAAAAAGGGGAGCTTTACTTACTTTTGAAAATTGGGGTTGGTAATAAAAATACCAACTAGGGAGACAAAGTTGAAGTAGCTACAAAAGTGGATACAGAGGACAAAAAGGCCGAGAAAGGTTCAGATAAATGTTTCATATGTAACGAAAAGTAGTACCCTGGTCACAAACAAGTTTGTAAGATGAACAAGCAGTTCAAAAACATGGAGGTACAAGAAGAAGAGCATAATGATATGGATGAGAATTTGACAGAGGAAGTGCTAACAGAAATTCTAGAAGAAGAAAATCAACCAGCAAACTTTGAACTTTCAGTACATGCATTGCAAGGGACTGTCACTGCAAACAAGACTTTAATTCTAAAATTCACTATGGGTTCTCTTACTGGTACAACTTTGCTTAACAGTGGGAGTACCATCTTTTTTATTGATACTAAATTTGCAATCAAGGCCAAGTGCAACATAGCAGAAGCTGAACCCATTAAGATAATGGTGGCTAATGGAGAGAATATGAAAAGTGACTTGCTCTGCAATGATTGTATTTATTTGATACAGGGGCAGGAGTTCAAGGATTCTTTCATGCTATTGAAATTGGTGGGGGTATGATATAGTTCTAGGAGTACAGTCCAGTTAGTTTGAATTTTCAAACTAGGGAACTGGCAGTAACCATGCTAGGTGAGAAGAAAGCTACCTTTCAAGATGAAATTAAACCAGGCAAAAATAATCTCATAGGAGTGGAAAGTTGCAGAAAATACTTAACCAAAGTGCTATAGGGGCTCTTCTGTATGTAAGTGAGGTAAATGAAGTCATGAAGAGAAGTGATCCTACACCCACAGGGATACAAAAGATATTAGAACAATACCAATATGTGTTTCAAGAACCTAAAGGGTTACCACCTCAGAGAAGCTGTGACCACATGATTCCATTGGTTAATCCCAACAAGAGGTAAATATGAGGACCTATAGGTTATCTCATAAACAAAAAAAGATACCATCATACAACAACTTGTCAAAAGTAAAGTGATAAGGGAAAGCCTAAGCCCCTATTCTTCCTGATCTATCCTAGTCAGGAAGAAAGATGGATCATGGAGGTTATGTGTTGATTATAGGATGTTGAACAAAAACACTATTGAGAACAAATACCCAATTCATGTGATTGAAGATCAGTTAGATGAACTTCATGGGGCCACTATTTTCTCCAAAATTGATTTGAGAGCAGGATATCATCATATAAGAATGCATGAAGAGGGTATACAAAAAACAACATTTTCAACACATGTTGGGCTATTTGAATATTTGGTTATGCCTTTTGGATTAACAAATGCACCAGCTGCTTTTCAAGCTCTCATGAACCATATTCTCAGCAAATTCCTCAGGAAGTGTGTTAGTTATTTTTTGATGACATATTAGTATACAGCAAAAGTCCATTAGAGCATGAGCAACATCTGAAAGAGGTGCTTGAAGTATTAAGGCAAAATAATCTGACAGCCAAGCTGAGCAAATGCTCTTTTGGACAAAGGAGTGTGGAATATCTTGGACACATAGTCAGTAAGGAAGGAGCGTCAACTGAACCTACTAAGATACAAGCACTTTTAAATTGGCCAGCACCAGCAAATGTTACATAGCTGAGAGGGTTCCTGGGGTTAGCTGGCTATTATAGGAGATTCATACAAGGATATGGCATAATCTGTAAGCCTTTATTCAATGCTTTGAGGAAGAATGGTTTTATTTGGGGTCTTGCTCAAGAGGAAGCATTTGAGAAGTTAAAACAGAAGATGGTACAACCACCTGTCCTAGCCCTCCCTAATTTTTCCAAGCCATTCATATTGGAGACTGATGCTTGTGGATCAGGCATAGGGGCGGTATTGATGCAAGAAGAGAGACCAATAGCCTTTATGAGTCAAGCATTGGGGCAAAAAGCTATGGCATTACCAATTTATGATAAAGAGGCAATGGCAATCATAGAAGCCATTAAAAGATGGATACATTATATCACAGGTTCTGAACTGATTATTAGAACAAATCAACAAAGTTTGAAATATATACAACAACAAAGACTTTCTAAAGGTATTCAACATAAATTACTAATTAAGCTCCTAGGGTTTCATTATAAGGTGGAATATAAGAAGGGAAGAGAAAATAAGGCAGCTGATGCATTATCTAGACTGCCCCATATGGAAACTGTGAATGCTATTACATCATTGGTCCCAAAATGGGTTGAAGAAGTAATTGAAAGCTATGCACAAGACTCCTGGTGTCAGGACATGATAGTAAAGTTGACTCTAGTTCCTACTACTGAAACTGAATACACCCTGAAGAAAGGATTATTGAGACATAAGGATAAGCTGGTAATTGGGGCAGTTGTGGAACTAAGAAAGAAAATTATTGCTTCTTGTCATGAGACTGCAACGGGTGGCCATTCTGGTGATGCCAGTTATCAAAGGGTAAAACTTCTGTTCTATTGGTCTGGCCTAAAGAGAGATGTTAAGAATTTTGTGAGGGAATGTCCAGTATGTCAGAAAAATAAAGGACAAAATGTTCCTTACCCTGGGGTTCTACAACCACTTCCCATACCAGACCAGGCTTGGAAAGGAGTGACAATGGACTTTATTGAAGGTCTACCCAGGTCAGAAGGCAAAGATGTGATTTGGTTGTGGTTGACAGACTAACAAAGTATGTTCATTTCATTCCAATGAGCCACCCTTATTATGTGCATCAAGTTGCAGAATCTTATGTAGAAAGTGTGTACAAGTTACATGGGCTACCTGAGAGCATAATCACTGATAGAGACAGGATATTTACTAGTCAACTTTGGAAGTGTAAGACCAAGGACCCCATGGCCTTGAGGTCCTTTTGGTTTTGGAGATTTATGACAGACTGGCGACATGTGTCCAAGTGCCGCAAGATTAAGGACTTTAATTTGCTAGTTCTTCTACTTTGCTTGTGTGTGTGTTGGCGTAGGCTAGACGCCGGTGCAGGTCGTCTCTCTGGCAATTGGGTCCCACTGAGCACTCCAAGTCTGCCGATCTTATCTCTTCCGAGTGTTCGCGAAGCTTCAAGTGTGGACAGGTGTCCGGTGGGAGTCAAAGTCTCGGGAAGCGCCCGAAGGCATCCGAGGTCGCTTTCCAGCTGTCCGGGAGTTTTTCGTTGCCGGTAAGTCTCAAAGCCAGATATTTTCATCCTGACGCGAAACTTTCCGCTTGAGCCGTCCAAACTTCTCGCCGAGTCCATAAGTCGACAAAAGTGTAAAAAGTCGAGCCCATGCCTAAGCCGAGAGAGAGAGAAGAGAGGGATCCTTAGAGTTGTAGAAGACAGGTCCATTGGACGCATCCAGTGGTTACCGGACGCGTCCGGCGGCAGTGTAAAACCCAGACCCTTGTCCTGTCTGCCTGCGCTGAGAAAAGTTTGACCACCGGACGCGTCCGGTTGCCTTAATTATTTCGGCCAGACACCCGTACCTTCCCAATCGGAGTACTCACGCTCACCGAACGGTGAGCGCGTCGAGTGCCCCGCGGGACGCGTCTAGTGGGTGTCGAACAGAATGGGGGTAAGTTAGAAAATCGGGTGCGACGTTTCGTCGAACGGGTGGCGTGCATGTTGGAGGCACTGCGGAGATGTCCACTGGACATGTACAATACGAGCAATAAGTACTTAATTAAAAATACAATCAACATTTGTTTCATGTTCCACCGTGACCACCATTACAATTCAGATTATCTGCATCCGGTCCTTTTTACGAAACCACATCTGTATCCGTATCCGAGAAAAAATCCGAATAGTATCCATATCCGTTTACTATTCGGATACGGATAATCCGAATACGGATACCCCATTTTTCGGATACGGATGTCAAAAAATTCCGATTATTCCTATCCATTTTACACCCCTAAGCGTAGCTGTGGACATAGGCAGGGGCGGACGCATGACAAAAAAAAAACTAACTCGTATGTTACTGAAGACCACCGACAAATCGTTCGTACCTAACAAATAATTTTAAGACAGCACAAACAATTATAAGGCGCACAATAATTTGTTTCGCTTAAATCATTGGTCCAATGCCAACGCGAAAATTTAACATAGAAAGAAATAAGAAAACACAAACTTTGTTTTCGCTTCTGACCTCACTCTCCTACCTCAACATGTGTCTTGTAGATATCTCGAGCTCGATGAGTTACACAATTTTGAGATTGTGTCAATCTTAAACCAAAATCTCCACCTCAAAACATGTCAACCTCGAGTTCAAGCCTAAGGTGGAGACCCTTTCAGTTGGTCTGGAGTTGAAATTGAGGAGCTTCATGAGCCTATCGAGCTCAGCCAGACACCAGTCAAGAAGTCCACCTGAAAACCCGAGCTAGGCGGCTAGAGGGGGGGTGAATAGACGCCACAACATTTTTCGACGTTTCCACCACAAACCCGAACAACTTGACAACTATAAAATCTCCACCTCAAAACATGTCAACCTCGAGTTCAAGCCTAAGGTGGAGACCCTTTCAGTTGATCTGGAGTTGAAATTGAGGAGCTTCATCAGCCTATCGAGCTCAGCCAGACACCACTCAAGAAGTCCACCCTCGGGTCCTATCCCACTCTCCTGTAGTCCTACTTAGGCGTGAAAACAATTTGGATAGTTCTTGATCGATCCAATCAGCTAGAAATTCGAATAGGGTTATATCATATATTTTGTGAGATTATAGGAGTTTTTTAGCACGCACCCCAATTGTTTTTAACCGTTGATCCAATCTGATCCAACAGTGTTTACAAGGTCTCACCCCAGACCCCACTTATTTTGACTTCCCATTGACTTAATCCCATTACCAGTCTATTCCCAAAGGTACAGGTCTATTCCCAAGGATTCGTTCCTATTAAATCGTCGTTTGTTGCTCAGCGCCGTCTCTACGTGTATTTTGTTACTAGCATCCTGCATTGTTTTCTGTTGAGAAACCTCACTACCGGGTGTAGTCCGAGGTATAAACGTGGACAATCAATCACAGAGAAAGATCAAAAGCACAGGGGACACAGAGATATAGGGTGGAGCTTCTCTTTATTATTTCTCAGATCAATAGGTGCTCCACCTCTTCTTTTATAGTATTGCTTAGGGTTTAGGCTAGGTCCAATGTGGGACCCACCGTGGGGGAGGCGCCGGCCGGCCCTAGCCTCGCCTTGCTGCGCGCCGGCCTGAGCCGGGCCTGGCTCCCCACAGCGGTTTCCCAACACTCCCCCTTGGACCTTGCCAGCGAGATGCATATGCCTCATCAAAACTCCATCAAAAAACCCAGTGGAAAAAAAGGATTGGAGAAAGAGTACATAGCATACGTTTGCCGTGCGCACGGTTTGCCTCATTAAAAATCTCATGTGAGAAAACTTTAGGGAAAAACTCACTAAGGAAAAAAGAGTACAAACCACCCAACATTGCATTCAATCTTCTAGATCGAGTTGGGTACTCCGGTTTCATGCCAAAGTTTTAATTCAGGGCATGTGAAGTATCTCCCCCTGAATTCAGTACTTCTTTGAGCCTGATCATTCCAATGCCTCTAACACACCTTTCAAAGAAGACAGTAGGCAATGACTTAGTGAACAGGTCAGCCAAATTCTCACAGGATTTGGTGTGCTGGATACTTATTTCGTTCACCATTTAACATTCTTCAAAACACTTCAAATTCCATCTTGTCACATATATTCATCATCAAACAGGGGTACCCTCCACATGGGTCTCAACCCCCTGGGTCCTATCCCACTCTCCTGTAGTCTACTTAGGCGTGAAAACAATTTGGATAGTTCTTGATCGATCCAATCAGCTAGAAATTCGAATAGGGTTATATCATATATTTTGTGAGATTATAGGAGTTTTTTAGCACGCACCCCAATTGTTTTTAACCTTTGATCAAATCTGATCCAACAGTATTTACAAGGTCTCAACCCAGACCCCACTTATTTTGACTTTCCATTGAGTTAATTCCATTACCGATCTATTCCCAAAGGTACAGGTCTATTCCCAAGGGTTCGTTCCTATTAAATGGCCGTTTGTTGCCCAGCGCCTAGTCTCTACGTGTATTTTGTTACCAGCATCCTGCATTGTTTTCCAGCCATACCCCTATCTTAATTAGCGTGATTAGTTTCACGCAGGAGCGCGAGGCTTGGTTAGCGGACGCCGATTTTTCGCAAGCACGCGGATGGAAAGAAAAATGCGACAAGCTAATTAGCCGATCCGCTAATTTCGGAGTTCAAGGCAGTGCATGCGCGGATAGAAAGGAAACAAAGATCAGTTAATACCACTGTCAACGGACCATGCAGGGGCATTCTTGGAAAAAAAACCCGGCTATAGCTCTACGCGTCCCTTTTTTTGAGAATTCTGAAATTTTTTTATACGCCCTATTTTTTGGATGGAGGGAGTAGCATCTCTCCAAGCTACCAAGGAACAATAAATAATATAAAATTTCTAGGGAATTATATCCCATAAAATTCAACTTTTATTCCATGTTTATGTTCTCCTTGATTTTATGAATTTTTAGAGTCCTATTTTCACATTTTTGTGAACCGCCAACATCTTCGTTCGATTTTTTTAAGTCAAAACCATTTCGTAGAATTTATCATTAAATTTGTAAAACACCTTTTCATTTTTTGAAATAAATACGCCTTATCCAAACGAACCACAGCGCCATGGTTGCCAGAAAACTTCGCCCGTCACCGTACAAATCGCCAGCGGCGCCTCCTTCAGCGATGAATCTGCCCAGTTCGTTCAAACCGCCGCACACGAGGCAACTCGCCAGTCGACAAGGGATAGCAAAGGGGAAGGAGGATTTCTAACCTTAATGTTATTCCCAAACATGCATTAGGATTCTATCCCCGGTGGATCATCTTAGGCAAATCCACATCAGCCGTACGACGGACGATCTACGGTCAATAATGCTCTCACTGTCGAGGATAAAATCACGGCCCATTGCCATGGCCCACTCCTTGACGGCCTCACCGAACAGCCTCCTATGGCCCAGCTCCCTAGAGGGCTCTATCAGGCCCATGAGCATCCTGCCGAACAGTTTCTTGGGCGGCACGGTGTGTGGTGGCCTAGGTTTCTTGTTCAAGTCCAGCTCGAACAGAGTTCCGCATGGCTACGTGAAGACCCGGACGTAGGTTTTTCGGATTGGAGCAGACGTCGTGATCCCCAAGAAATAGAGATATACCTTATCTACCTCGGGATATATTTGGCATGTATACGAGTCCGTTATGGACACGCGGTCAGCCCGGCCCGATTTTCCCCCGGTAGGTCGGTTGTTCAACACTATATAAACCAGCCCCCTACAGCGTGTAGAGAGGACATCAAACTTAAGTAGATCAAATACTACTTCTTGTACACCCAAATTCTCGTCGAGATCTATTCTTCTCACCGAGTTCTTCCTTGTAATCCTTTTCACATAAAGAAGCACTGGACGTAGGGTTATTATCTCCCCGGAGAGGCCTGAACCAGTATAAAAACCCTATGTCTGTTCGCTGCTCGTTGATTGCTGTTTACCCTACTCGGGAGTGTCTTCTATCTCCCCTTCTCAAGAACCTTAGTTGACTTGGGACCGATATCCCAACCGTCGACACTCACCCCTATTGGGGTTGAGAGAAAGTACACTAGAAGCCCCCTTTCTTATAATGGGTATGCATATTTTTCTCTGATAGTGATACAAATATGGTAGAGCAACATCCAACGAATATAGTTTACACACACACACATATTTGGATAATAGCAATTTATAGGTTGTTTGGTTAGCTGCATTTACAGATATTTGCATCTACAGATGCAGAATCTTGCTTTCTTCTTGTGTTTGGTTGCTTGTATCTGGTTTTGAGCCTGGCTATGTGGATGCAAGATTCTTCATGCAGCGGTTCTGGAGAAACACAAAAAAAATGAGCGTTTCGCTGGATACAACGCATGGCTGCCTCGTATTCTGCGCATGGGGACACAGTCTGTCACCATATCAAGTCCTGTATGGACTGCTAACATGGCAGGTAAGTTTTTATTTTTTCCTTTATTGTTTGTATCTTTTTATTAGCATCTCCGATTACCGAACCGATTCCAAAAAAGGATTTCTGACATTTTTTCGAACAAAACTAGATCACACTCGCTATATAAATTTCAAAATATTCGCCTACTAAACACTTAACTAAACACTGTCTCTTCACCTACACATCCTGTATCTTACCAGCCTGGCTGAGTCGGATGGGCCAGCCTCATGAGAGAAGGCAACCAAACAGCCTATTAGATATTCAGATGTGAGCATTATAATATTAAACCCAACCCACTTACCATCTCACAACTCACACGCACCCTAGTTTTTTTTTTTATCCCCATTCGCTACAACAGACCCAAATCACAACTGATACATACCTTAGTAGTTTCTTGTTCTAATTTTCTACAGTTTTTTAAGTGTCACTAAACCACTCCTGGATCAATATTTTCATTGCCTCCATGGCGGTTGGATTCACTGCCAAAATATCCCACCACCAGGCTACTGGTTGTAATTCGTAAACCAACCCATTCACTATATTTATAACCATATGCACGTATATGAGAACATATTTTATTTTGCTTTTAATATTCTTAAATTCATTTGATGAAAGTTTGTATACATTTTATACTTAGGGCCTCTTTGATAGCTTGTTTTAGTTTAGTTTTAGTTGGGAATGCAACTTTTGTTATTTTTATATACACCATTTACTTTATTTTTTGAAAATAATTTTTTTATAACTTTGTTGGGTTTTTCTCAAAGATCTCAAAATAAAATTTAAATAATTTATTTAGCCTTTTCATACCACTTTCAAAGGTGGTCAAATTTTCTCAACAAAAACTAAACTAAAACCAAACAAGCTATCAAAGAGGGCCTTAATCTGATCTATTAAATTAAACACATACATGTGTATTGATTTTAGAAGTACATATGGTTGCCTCGAAAAAAACATGTGTGAACATACTACATTTGATTCGTGACATACTCGTCTTTCATACTCCCTCCGATCACAAAAAGAAGTCGCTGTTCACTTTTGGACACGCCTTTTGACCATTCGTCTTATTCAAAAATTTAGTTCAAATATTAAAAAATATAAGCCATACTTAAAATACATTTAATAATAAAGCAAATCATAACAAAATAAATGATATTTACATAACTTTTTTGAATAAGATGAATGGTGAAAGACGTACTCAAAAGTCAAACAGCGACTTCTTTTTGTGACCGAAGATAGTATTATCGCTATTATTATCCATATAAAAAGTAAAATTATAAGTCTAATGGGATTCCACCCGTTTTCACCTTTAGGCTGTCACCAATAGAAATCCCTAAATTTGATCCCCTATAGACTCATATACAGGTTTCCTTTAAAAAAAATCCCACCCTATATTTCTTCCATCTCCAACAGCGTTCCCTATATGGAGAATTGTATAGGGGGAGAAGAGAGAACCCCTACATTTAAGGGGATGGAGAAAAAAACTCTATTTTAGGGAACGGAATAGGGAATGTTGTTGGAGCACATAGAGGAAGAATCCATCCCCTATTTTAGGGTAGAAGTTGCTTTAGGAGAGCCTGTTAGAGACAGCCTTAGTCCTACTTCACAGCCACCCTCCCGCTGGGCCTTGAAAATCAGCCAACCCTAGTCACTAGTTGACCTTGCCCTAGGCCAGTTTGGACTTACAACCATCTAGTCCAGTTTAAGTCCCATCGCGACCTAGAAACCAATAGTATACCGAATTTTCTATTTTAAACCGCCACTATTGAGTCTATTCTCCTCCCTCCGGTGTAAAACCGTGTTTATTCTCTTCCCTCCGGTATAAAACTTGAACTCGAGGCTTAGGAGCAGCTCGGGTTCGGTTTGAACCCGAGCCTCGTTTTCTAGCTGTTCGTTTTAAGGAGAGAGAGCCAGCCGTGCAGTGCTATGGATCGGGCGTCCAATCCGTACCAAAAAAAAATTTGGGTGCTTTTTCAACATGCAAGTTTTGGAAAAATAAATGGCACTGACGTTGGTAGCACTGAAAGGAGGATTTATTCGGTGAGACACGATAAAACATTGACAAACATGATGAAACATGGTCCTAAAAACTATGAAACATGGCATGTTCTAGCATGTCTCCATATGTTTCCAAGTGTTTTTTTGAAGAACAAAATGCTGCCTAGATCCAGATGGGGGATTATTGGAGTGAGAGAGGGGAGGACGAAGGAGACAGAGAGTGGAAGTAGGGAACCACACCTCGCCGCTGAGGGGACCTCCGTGCGACTGACCGGCAGCGGCGGCCAGCGCGAGCCCGCGGCGACAACGGCGGCGGCACACACTAGGAGCCCACGGCAACAACAACAACCATATCGGCGGTGGGCGTGCGGGCACGAGCGACCCCCACGGCGGCGGCTTCCGTCGATGCCCTTCGTGCGAAGAGAGAGACAGAGAGAGAGGGGGTAGGGAGTGTGAATGTGTGGTGAGGAGCGCGTCGCTAGAAGGGATAAGGCAAGGTGAAGCCACACGCGCAAGTCTCTAGCGAGCACTGAAGCGTCCAATCGGTCCGGACGCTCGATCGGAAGCTTTTTTTGATTTGCAAATCCCACGGGCCAAGGGTGGCCCAACAGCTAACCTTCACTCCCATGGGCCGTCCATGGCCGATGCCAACCAAGCCGAGTGGTCACCCTCCTCAGCCCAGCCCATAGTGCTCCTAACCCTAGGCCCTAACTACTCCGGTCCTCCCTCACCGGTCAGTCGTCCATCAGACCATCACCACCGCCGCCGCACAGCCACAGCATCCTCCCCTCGTCTCGGCACCCTCCCTCCCCAGCCGCCGTGACCTCTCCCTTCCCCCCGGCCAGCCGCCGCCGCCTCTCCCTCCCCTGGCCAACGGAATCGCTGACCCTGTTCATCCTCCGGCCGACGCCACCGCCGCCGCCTCCTCCCGGCCGCCGCGACCTCTCCCTCCCCAGCAGCCGCCGCCGCTTCTTCCTCCCACCGGCCCACTGCCGGCACGATTACATATTAGTCGTGCCGTGCCTGGGCCTGAGGCTGAGCCCATGGGCTAGCACGGCACGGCACGATTACTAAGGCGTGCCGTGCTGTGCCTGCTGTAATCGTGCCGTGTCTCGTCGTGCCCGTCCCGTGCCGTGCCGGGCGGCCCATTTGGCCTATTTATTTTGTTATGATCTGGTTTATTATTAAATGTATTTTAAGTATTACTTATATTTTTACATATTTGAACTAAATTTTTGAATAAGACGAATGGTCAAAGACGTGTCCAAAAGTCAACAGCGACTTCTTTTTTTGACCGGAGGTAGTACCACATATGAAGAAAAGGCCATCACCAGCACGTCCCTGCTATGTACGTATGTGACTACGACTTCTTTTGTTGCACTTTGACCTAGTTTTGTACGGGTGAGCCAAAAATTATTATTTTTTACAAAATATACCGTATTTTCTATTTTAAACCGCCTCTATTGAGTCTATTCTCCTCCCTCCGGTATAAAACCGTCTTTATTTTCTTCCCTCCAGTATAAAACTTGAGCTCGAGGCTTAGGAGCAGCTC
The DNA here is from genome assembly GCA_005191435.1 of Raddia distichophylla. Classification (NCBI taxonomy): domain Eukaryota; kingdom Viridiplantae; phylum Streptophyta; class Magnoliopsida; order Poales; family Poaceae; genus Raddia; species Raddia distichophylla. The sequence goes on from SPJY01012851.1 coordinate 573,354, forward strand.
GGGTTCGGTTTGAACCCGAGCCTCGTTTTCTAGCTGTTCGTTTTAAGGAGAGCGAGCCAGCCGTGGCTCGTTGTTAGCTTTCCATGGACAGTGCTACGGATCGGGCGTCCGATACGGCGGCGGCTTCCGTCGATGCGCGTCGTACGAAGAGAGAGAGAGAGAGAGAGAGTGTGTGCAGGGAGTGTGAATGTGTGGTGAGGAGCGCGTCGCTAAGGCCTTGTTCGCTACCGCGTTTTTCTGCGTTGCGTTGGGTCGCGTTCGGCGCGTTTGAACGCGCGGCGCGTGCGCTCGCGGCCGGGCGAACGCGACGCGACGCGACGCAACGCCGAAACGCGCAGGGCCTAAAAGGGTTAAGGCAAGGCGAAGCCGCACGCGCAAGTCTCGCGCGAGCACTGAAGCGTCCGATCGGTCCGGACACTCGATCGGAAGTTTTTTTGATTTGCAAATCCCACGGGCCATGGGTGGCCCAACAGCTAACCTTCACTCCCATGGGCCGGCCATGGCCGATGCCAACCAAGCCGAGTGGTCACCCTCCTCAGCCCAGCCCATAGTGCTCCTAACCCTAGGCCCAAACTACTCCGGTCCTCCCTGCCCGGTCAGTTGTCCATCACCACCACCGCCGCACAGGCACAGGCGCACAGCATCCTCCCCTCGTCTCGGTACCCTCCCTCCCCCGCCGCCGCGACCTCTCCCTCCCCCAGGCCCGCCGCCGCTGCCTCTCCCTCTCCTGGCCAACGGAAACCTCCGGCCGACGCCACCGCCGCCGCCTCCTCCCGGCCGCCGCGACCTGTCCCTCCCCAGCAGCCGCCGCCGCTTCTTCCTCCCACCGGCCCGCTGCAGCTGCCTGCCCCTCCCCCCCCGGCCGACGGCAACGCCGAGTCTACCACTCCAGCCGACGGTAACGCTGACCCTGTTCATCCTCCGTCCGACGCCACTGCCGCCGCCGCCGCCTCTGGGTCAATTTGGGCCAACAGCCATCTGATCCCTCGATCGCGGCCTAGAAAACAGCTATATCGCCGACCTTCCGAGCCGGCATCTCTTGTTCCAAGCCCCTCTTCTCTCTCCGGTCACCACACCGAACGAAGCTGCGCTCCCGCAAGCCGCGCCGCGTTGCCCTCACCCCATGAGCCTGGCTGCTGAGGCGTCGTCGCCATCCCCGTCGTCCTCGAGCGGGAGCGACGACTTCGCCGCGCTGCTCGACGCGGAGCTCGAGCTCGCCTCTGCGGCAGACTCCGCCTCCCTCGCCGACCCCTCCTGGAGCGACGATGATGACGACGACGCCGACGGAGAGGAGGAGGCTGCTGCTGATAAGGCGGTGGTGGTCCAAGTCGAAGCCGTAGAGCAGACCAGGTACGCGTCCTCGCGCCCCCACCTTTCCTACCCGCCGTTGGGCTTGATGAGGAACTTATATCCGGCGCGATTCTAGGTGTTGGGTGGTCGGCTTTTCGTTATAGGAACTAGGAGGTTTGATCCAACAACAGCTTAGTGGGGTTGTCGTGGTACATTTGGTCTGCTAGATGCTTGAGTTTTTTTTTAAATTTCTGTCGTGTTTATGCTCTATTACCTGCATTGTGGTGAGTGGTGACTGGTGAATTCGCTTAGTTGAATGATCAATTTTATGAATTAGGAGTATTTTCATCTGTTTATTGTTGACTGCACTTTTCTTACTACAGATGCTTCACTTGATTATGTTTACTAGTGATCCATTGATTTGACAAAGTGCTGCGAATCACAACTCACAACACACCCAAACAAATGATCCAATAAGATTTCTCCTATATCTTATGATTAGTATGGTTACCATTAGTATGGTGAGTGGAAAACTATCCATTCTTCTGTTATGTGCAGATTTGCTATGTCAGTTAGATCACGCACAATCAGTATTCTAACTAGCGGGCTATAGTGCCGCTATAGCGTTTTGGACGTATTGACGCTACGCTATTGCACATATGTTCGCTCTCGCAGCTAAGAGCGCAATAGCGCAATTTAGCGGCGCTAAAATGCATAGCGGGCCATAGCATTTAGCGGCGCTATTTAGGGTTTGATGCACGCAGGCCGAAACTGAAGCCCACTCAAATTTCAGCGCTGTCTCGACCCAAAATAGGTACTCTATTGTGAACTTGTGATGGATTTGTCAGCTGTCAACTACTCTGTTTTCCTGTTTGTGTTTGTGATGTAGTGTACTCACTACTCATAAATAATAACCCTTGTGATAATGCCTTAATATTATGCTTCTTATGACCTAGACAAAAACCAATTGAAATCCATGTTTTTTGACTTTTGACTTTGTCACTTAAAGACATATATATGCCATGTTTCATACTTTTTTTTAAAACCGCTAACCTGTTTAGCGGCCGCTATAGCGGTGCTATAGCGATCTTAGCGATTTGAGGAAAGCTCCGCTAAAACGTATAGCCCGCTATTTAAAACATTGCGCACAATGCAACCTCTTAAGGCTAACTGTAAGCACTTCTTGCTTAGGGGCAGCTTTTAAGTGCTGTGGATATGCTTTGGTGCTGCCCCTAAGCTAGAGGCTGCCTCCAAGCGTAGAAGGACAGCGTCTGATAGTTTCATGATTTCATCCTTGCATGGCCCCACTTGTAAATTAAACTATAGTCTGTGAGAAAGGCCTCTAAGCCTTAGATGCCAGATGTGGGTCCTAACTTAGAGGCCTTTAAGTGTGCAGTAGTTGTCAAAGGATACTGATGGAGAGGCAAAGCAGTAAAGATCATTGTAATACGGAGGGAAAAGGGTGGGGGGAAGAATATGCGATAATGTCAGGCTAAAGGAAAACTAATCATGATTTGTTTTGTTGATTTTGACATTTTGTACTATGAATCTGACTCCTGTCAACTGCATGCAAAGTGCAGTACCAAAAGGCGCAGAGTGGAGGAACACCACCAGGATCGAGGAACAGCTGATGGACATGCCATGGGTAAGTCTCGTTTTGCAAACCTTTAATTTTGAGTACAAGGACATGATTGTGTACTACAAAAAAGTGTTTCTAATTTTATTTCATCTGTAATCTGCAATTTTTATGGTGGCATTATAAGTTTTAACACTTGATTTGATCACAATCATTTAGTTATTCTGTTTGAAAAATGCCTCATGACACTTCTTATCATGACTTTACAACTTTGAAAGCTGAAATATTGTTCATACCATTGATTCTCTACATGAAGTGCTTTGTAGTAAGGCGTATTCTAATTCAGATTGTGCTATCAACAGGGTCTGACATTGCGTTGGATTGTTGGTTTTTCAATTTTTGATGATGCTAAATTCATTTTTTTTTCCTTTTATCTATATCATAGAAGATGCCATAGCTATTGGATTCAGAGTATGATTTGGCTATACTTCTTTATAGAATGTATAAAAGTTGGTAACCTGCTACTAACCTTGTGGAAGGAAATAGAAACAGATTATCTGTATGTTCACTTTTTTCTTTAGAATATGTATATAATACAAACCATTATCAATACGATGTGAATTTCCGAATTATCTTAAATTTTAAAACAATCTAGCGGCCTAAAAATTTTCTATGCCCTTTTTAACTGTTTTAATTCCCTAGAGGCCTGAAGCCTAGAAGCTAGTATTATGTCAGACTTCCTATTATTCAATTGCATCTGTCTTCATCTTAATATATCATGGCTTGAGCATTGAATATCCACTAGTATAGTAGATAATATGATGAACTATTGAATACATGTCGCAATTTCATCTGAAGATGCTCAAATCAAGATATGCCCCCCACATCCTGGATTTTTTGGTGGACTCTGTTTTAGATGTGGGAAGGGACAAGAAAAGGAAGATGTTTCAGCAGTTCCTTTTGGTTACATCCACAAGGTATATAACAGACCTGTCTAATCTTCTCTCTAAAGATATGGGAGGTGTAACAATGTTTCCTGGTGTATTTACCTTGCCCGTATAGTTACACGACATATTTTTAAGGACTGATGTTAGCAATATATCTCTAATATATTATGTGTCTTTTCCAATTGTATTTTAGTTTCCAAATGTCGTTGCACCATGCATTATGATTTTCTAATTTAGGAAAAATTAAATACAGGGTTTGAGGCTAGGTACTTCAGAAATTGACAGACTACGTGGAGCTGATTTGAAGAATTTGCTTCGTGAAAGGAAACTAGTACTGATTTTAGACCTGGATCATACGCTGATCAACTCTACCAAACTCAATGATATTTCTCCTGCTGAAAATGCCTTGGGAATTCAAACTGCTGGATCAAAAGGTAATTTGTTTTTATGCTTTTTGACAATTTTGCCTGTTTCTTTGCAAACTGTGGTAGTGTGATATTTATAACCATGGACTTAGAAGTACCATTCTAAAAATCCAGATTAATCTCTAATTGGTAGTAGTCCACCTAGCAGCGATTACTGATTAGCCTGATTAATTACAATTGGTTTCAAAAATCCATGGATTAATTGCGTCTACTCGCTGATTAGTGATTTGTTGAAGCTTTCTTAGATGCATTTCCTTTGGTCGAAAATAAATGTGACTATTGTTTGTTTGAGGTCAACTCTTTTCATCTTTGACCACTAATATATTTGGAATTATTGATATTCGACAGGAAAATGTAGATCCATTGTCGACTACCTGCACTACATAATTTTACGACATGTACTAACATATTATGTTTGAAATTACCATTAGTGCTTGAAGTTGCTTATTGGGATAATGATTACTTCTTGCAGACAATGACACAAAAAGGTCATCTGTGTTTAGTTTTTGAACCATACATTCTACAATGTGGCAAGAAAAAGTGCAGAGCCAAGTAGCTGACAATTGTTATGAAGCACATAGGATGTCAGTTATGTTACCATAAAAATGAAAAGCTAATGGCATTATTGTTGGCGATTCTTCCTCCCTCTATATGTTTAACTCACTGTTTTTTTGTTTGTTTACTATAATGTTTCATTTATGGATTGACATTTTCTCAGATGCCAGTACTCTCTGTTACCTCTATCATTTGTTATTGAATAAATATTTTTAATGGTTGAATACAGTTCACAATAGTTGGTATTACCTATCAGTCAACCTGCCAAGTGTTTTTGCTAACTTCGACGCCATCAAGTATATTGATGGCAATATTTTTTAAAAAAACAACATTTGATAGCTTTTACTGATAACAATATTGCAAATCAAACATTTGATGAAGTAACAATTTTGTAAACTTCAAGCTAACTTCTAATTCTAATGCATGCTAGACAGACTTCTGCTGTAAATGTTTTTGTCCTTACTGAAACTTTTGCTACTTAATCATGAATATATAACTATAATTGTAGTTAATCATTAACGTGTACTAAACGCAGATGATCCAAACAGAAGCTTGTTCACATTGGAGTCAATGCAGATGCTTACAAAATTGAGACCCTTTGTCCATAATTTTTTAAAGGAAGCAAGCAATATGTTTGAGCTGTATATATACACCATGGGTGACAAGGCTTATGCAATTGAAATAGCAAAGCTTCTTGACCCTGGTAATGTCTATTTTCATTCAAAAGTAATTTCTAACTCTGACTGCACTCAGCGGCACCAGAAAGGTCTCGATGTAATTCTTGGAGCTGAAAGTGTTGCAGTGATTCTTGATGACACAGAGTCTGTAAGTGCTATATTTGGTGAACTCAATTTCTACATTTAATATAATACTATTTGCTGTAATTATTATTGGTCAAGAGGTCATTGCTCCAACTTGGTCTTATTGTACTGTATTTTAGTCGCAAGTCCTCCTGGTCTCTGGCTGTTTTACCTTTGGTCCCACATAAAACTTAAAAAGAGAAACATTCATAATCCACTATATCTAGGCACAAGTTTCAGCCCTTTTTTAGGAAGATTTTGGGAAATGACACACTTTAAAATTCACATTTCGGGAAATGACATCTTGGCCCATTGTCATAGACTCAGATGGTCCCATATGTCACTCACATGCTGAAAGACTTGTGAATTTAATGTCATTTTCTGAATTTATCCTTTTCTTACCCATGGATTGGGGTGATGTTTGCTGTTTGGATTTATTCATCATTCATGCGTGTGCTAGTTTCTGCCTGCTTTTTACCCCTGGATTGGGGTGACGTTTGCTGTTTTGACTGGATTTATTCATCATTCATGCGTGTAAGCATAGTGTTGCTATCCTAAATGCCCTTATATATTTCAGGTATGGCAGAAACATAAACAAAATCTGATTCTGATGGAGAGATATCTTTATTTTGCTTCGGGCTGTCGTCAGTTTGGTTTTCATGTCAAATCTCTGTCAGAGTCAATGCAAGATGAAAGGGAGAGTGATGGTGCTTTGGCTACCATTTTAGATGCCTTGAAGCGCATACATGAAATTTTCTTTGACTCGGTTTGTTACTTGAGTACATATTTTTATCACAAACATCTTGTTTTCTTCTATGGTCTAATAAGCATGGACATTTCTGAAATCTAACCATTTGCTCATGTACTTATCTATTGTGTAGGCTGTTGAAAGTGATCTTTCTTCACGGGATGTAAGACAGGTAAAATACCAGACTTACAACTACTCTGCTAGTCCTCTGCCAGTTCTTTGTATGTCATGGTCTGAACGTATTTAAAAGGCAATTGCATGTCATTTACTGCTAAGCATTGTTCTTGACCCTGTAATCCTGTATTGATTGCTATGCATTTACTGGTATGTGGACAAAAATGCTCAGTACTCACTTGCACTCTCACTTGCAAATCTATATTTAGAATGACTATGTATGAACTACAGGCTGCTAGCTAAATCCTTTGCAGTGTAACAGGCTGCTAGCTAAATCCTTTGCAGTGTCATGGTTTGAGATTTCGGTTCACTCCCTATTTATTGTGTTTACATACCCCCTTTTGTAGGTGATTAAGAGCGTACGGAAGGAAGTACTGCAAGGCTGCAAATTGGTCTTCAGTCGGGTGTTCCCAAACAACTCTCGCCCACAGGATGAGACAATCTGGAAAATGGCCGAGCAGCTGGGTGCCGTTTGCTGCGCAGACGTGGACACCACTGTCACACACGTGGTTGCTCTTGATATTGGAACAGAGAAAGCTCGCTGGGCAGCTGATAACAAGAAATTTTTGGTCCATCCCCGCTGGATTGAAGCCGCGCATTTTCGATGGAAGCGGGAGCGGGAGGAAGATTTTCCTGTTGCTAACCCAAAGGGCAAGTGTAAAGAAAAGGAAAATGCTGCTGCTGCTGCCACTGATCCAGCCGTCTCCTAAGCTATACGTTGCTGACTTGTGACATATATATACTGTTGCCAGGTAACTAAGTTGCTGACATGTGACATATATGTACTGTTGCCACGTAACTAAGTTGCTGACATGTGACATGTACTGTTGCCACGTAACTATCTTAGATTGTTAGCCTTATAGAAAGCGGAACCTAGATCCATAGTCTTGTGGATTAGAAAGTATTAACATTTTTGGATCCGATCTTGCGGATCCATGATACATTTTGGATTTTTGCTGCCGTGCGAAGCTCATTGCACTCCAACTGTAGTTTCTAGAAGTTATTCCTATATATGGCACATCTTATCATTGTTACCGTCACAATAAATGGTTTTTAGTAATCAACCACGGTAGTTAATTATTTCCCTTCGTTCTCCCTTTTCTTAGGCTTCTTAAAGATTCCAAAATAAAAATTAAAGATAAAACCATAATTTTATGCTAAGAGGACATAAAAAGATTCAGATATCTTAAAAATTAAAATTCACAAAAAATAATTGAACCCAAAACAGATGGAAATGAAAAATGAAAAGCTAACAAAAATTGAACCATAGTTTAAAAGGAAAGGTCCGTAAGATAAAAAAAAATAAACCTCAAAAGGTAGAACCATAATTTGATGATAAGGGTCATAATTTTCTTTGTTATTATAAAATATAAAAATTCATTAAAAAATTGAATTTAGAAATGATATGAATTAAAATAAAACTTGAAAATAGAACCATATTTTAAAAGGAAGTCTAGAAAAGTAGTATTATTAATAATTTAAGAAAATTAGGTGGTCATGATAATGATGAAGAAAAATAAAGCTATCTTTTTTTGCACCCTTTTTGTGAGCCTAGGGTTGGATTTTTTTTTTTTGAATGTCATCATTGTGCGGTATGAAGACTCTATTGTGCCATCATCGATAGGGAGGAGTTCACTGTGACCAACTGTGGGAAGAATAGGAGAGAAGGGTCACTAGCGTTGGTCGTCGTGGGAGAGGAGAAGAGGGGGTGATTGTCGAAGGCTGACTGCCATGAATGAAGGGGAGAGGTAGAGGCGGACGGGGTTGCATTGTAGGTAGGAGCATTGGAGGAGACGATGGCTGGATTTGGACACATGCATTACCAAATTGATGGGAGGCGGCCTTGGCGGGGGAGGGAAAGGTGGTGTCTACAGCAGGGGATGTGATACCGTTTAAGGAGGGAGAGACAGCCGGCAAGGAAGGATGGGGAGAGGTGGCGACTCGATGAGTGAAGTAGGACAGAGAAGCGGCTAGGTTTCAACACTTGTCATACGAGCACAACACACGAGGGGGCCATGGATGGATTGGCTTGAGAGAGCATGATCGAACGGCTTTGAGCGAACGGCGATGTGGCGTTACTAGAAAGTCGCTCGACATGGCGCGGCCAGAACACTTGGCATACCATTTTGTTATATCTAAGGAATGTCAACCGCTTCGGAGTGAAACGATGAAAGTAGGTCACTAGCCATGAGAAATGAGCTAACTACCCCTAATTAAAGTTGTTAACAACCATACGCATACACCTTAGAAAGGAAAAAAAACAGGCAATTAAATACGCATGCACCTTGTAAAGGAAAAAAATCCAAGCAATTAAATGTGCATGCAACCTGGGGAAAAAAAGCAATTAATCAACCAAATGGATCCATATAGATGGTTCAAAAGTTACAAATGCATTCTTTATGGGACAAATTTTGAACGCTAGAAATGCACTCTTTCTAGGACGGAGCGAGTACTAATAAGTGGCACTACCACACTAGGGCCACAAAAGTAGTAGGGACCATATTAGTTTTCATGTAGTTAGTTTTCTCTGTATGGTTATTTCTTTGGTTATAAAGTATAAACGGTTGTTATATATTTGGTTGTAAATTACTCCATGCATTATAAAATAATAGTCGATATGGACATTGACATGATCTACAAAATATAACTTTTACCACTAAAAGATTTTATGATTTATTTACAAAATATAATTAAATTATAATATTAAGAAAGATCTTTTAAAAATGAATCTATCTATATGATTATTATGTACTTAATCTAAATTGTTTGAAAGCTTTTTATGAATTGAAGTTTTCAAAGTTTGATTTTAAGATAAGTTTAAAACAACTACTACCTCCGGTCACAAAAAGAAGTCACCTTTAACTTTTGAACATGTCATTGACCATTCGTCTTTTTCAAAAATTTAGTTTAAATATATAAAAATATAAGTAATACTTAAAATACATTTAATAATAAACCAAATCATGGATCAGATCCAATCTGTGAGGACTTACAATAACACCTCCCTCTCAGGTTGGGGAAGGCCACGGCCATTTACTCATGAGTAGTACACCAAGAGCTCAATTCCCGACTCGGATACGGCGAGGCTCGAAGACAGATTCTGGACGTCATCTTGTTTCTTTAATTCCCGTTGATCCAGAATGAATTTCGGGATGAGACCGGATGCGTTGGAAATATAATTTCATCAGCTTTCCATGAAGCCGAAGAACGCCCAAAACGGAGTCCGGATGTGTCCGGGGAGTCCGTTTGAAGGCAGGCTACGCGGGAAGGTCGCGAATCTCAGCGAGCTCGTAAAACCCATCTGCGGAGGCTGTGTCATGTGGATAGGCCGTGACACATCTTCAAGGACATCAAGGATCAGCAAGGAGCTTCTTCAAACAATCGACGACCAGCACTTCTTCCGGACTCGGATCCGATCTAATCTGAGGAAAACATCGACATTGCTTCGTTTGGACTCTCGGTCGGGTCGAGAAACGTCGCCGTCACTTACTCCCGAGTGGTGTGCCGGGGGCTCAAGTCTCAATTCGGATACAGTGAAAACTCAACCAAGTACCTCAACAATGCTTTTTCGGACTCGGACAAGATCCGATCTGGAAGGAATTCAACAGCGCTTCACTCGGACCCCCGATCGTGTTGTGCAACGCCATCGCCGCCTACCGTTGAGTAGTGCGCCGACGGCTTAATTCCCGACTCGGATACGGTGAGGTCCCGATGGAGAACGAATCTCGGGTGGTGACCGTCATCAGCAGCAAATCACTCGGACTCGACGATCATGGTGTCCATCGTGCGACGCCGGCTTCATCAACCACGAGACGAACGTGAGAAAAAGATGCGATCTGTTCTTGTTCATAATCTAGACGGAACTTGTGTTGCAAATTCCCGTTGACTCAGAAGGATTTTCGGGGTAATATAAGATGCGTTGGAAAGCTTATCTCGTTATCTTTCCAACGAATCCAAAAATGCCTAAATCCGAATTCATGCTCAATCGTGGCGCCTGTTTGAAGGCAGACAGCGCAGAGATGTCGCGAATTTCGGCGAGCTCGTAGAGCTCGTCGGTGCCGGCACGGCGTGAGGATTGTTCGTGCCACATCTCGCGGGACGTTGAAGACCAGCAAGGACTTTCATCGACTTTTATCAAGCAACACTAACTGCATGGAGATCATTTACGACTACGGCCGACTCCGTCGACCACGGACGAGACCTCGGCTAGCATATGTTGTTCGACACCGACCACGGCGTGTGCCACTCGGTGTTAATCGAGATTTGAACGACTACTTCCACCGCTCGGCTACACGCACGCCGACAACTCTACGGCTCAGCGACAAGCCACTCGGCTACACGCCTACGCCAGCGCCACGAGCGCCCAAGTCTACGGCTCGGCGACACGCTACTCAGTGACACGCCTGCGCCCGCGCCACAAGCGTCGAAGTATTCAGCTCGGCTGTACGCCATCGCGCGCCACGAGCGCCTGGTACGGCTGCACGCCTATAGCTTCAAATCTACGGCTCGGCGACAAGCCACTCGGCTACACGTCTACGCCAGCGCCACGAGCGCCAAGTCTACGGCTCGGCGACACGCCACTCAGCGACATGCCTACGCCCGCGCCACGAGCATCGAAGTATTCAGCTCGGCTGTACGTCATCGCGCGCCACGAGCGCCCGGTACGGCTGCACGCCTGTAGCTTCAAATATACGGCTCGGCGACAAGCCACTCGGCTACACGCCTACGCCAGCGCCACGAGCGCCCAATACTACGGTTCGGCGACACGCTACTCAGCGACATGCCTACGCCCGCGTCACGAGCGTCGAAGTATTCAGCTCGGCTGTACGCCATCGCGCGCCACGAGCGTCCGATACGGCTGCACGCCTGTAGTTCAAATCTACGGCTCGGCGACAAGCCACTCGGCTACACGCCTACGCCAGCGCCACGAGCGCCCAAGTCTACGGCTCAGCGACACGCTCCTCAGCGACACGCCTACGCCCGCACCACGAGCGTCGAAGTATTCAGCTCGTCTGTACGCCATCTAGAGACACGAGCGCCAGGTACGTGTTAATGAACTGAGCATCGTCTTCATGTATATAGTGCCGTGTTTTTTCGTTGTGTCAGTTAGCTCTTTCTTTGGTAAGTTACTGAGCCATTGCAGCTTGATGCACATGGCGCGTCGCAACAAATAAACGGCTTGACGTGCGCTGCGTCCGCACGGAGCTGAAGGTGGTTAGTTGCCCGAGTCGCGCGGCACGATCGGAGGTTGTGGGATGGCACAGCGTGCGCACGATCGTGGGGCGCGAGATGCGGGAGAGTTGAGTTCATGTGTAAGTTGTTCTTCCTATTTAAGCAAATAGAGACCAGAAAACGCGGTGGTTCTGACCGTACCAAAACCAGAGTATCTGCGTGCGTTTGAGTGTGTGTTTCAGGGCTATCATTGGTGCTTCGTCTCTGGCAACGGCAACGTGAACACCGGCGAGCGTCGAAACAATTGGTATCAGAGCCTGTTTCCGAACGTGGGCGCGTGACCCAGCAGTCGAGTGGGGACTCATGCCACGGGTGGCGTCGACTTCTCCGACTCGGCACACTGATGAGGCGTCAACCAGCGTCGGCACCAGCAGAGCTCCTACTGGCGACGAGGGCGTGACGTCAACCGGCGTTGGCACAGGTGTTTCCATGAGCGGCAATGCCAGTGCCGAGCGCGTCATCCATCGCGTCATCAAGGAGAGCGGCGGCGGATCCTACCCAACGCTGACGAAGACCAACTACTCCGACTGGTCAGCGCTCATGCATGTGATGCTACAAGCACGGGGCTTGTGGACGACGGTGGACGCCAGCACCATCGACTACGTGGAGGATCGAATGGCTCTCGAAGCCATTGCGAAGGCCGTTCCACTGGAGATGATGGGTACCATTGCGAGCAAGGCTACGACGAAGCTCGCGTGGGACGCCATCAAGACGATGAACATCGGCGTCGAGCGCGTGCGCCGGGCGAAGGCAAGCACTCTTCACAGGGAGTTCGATGCACTGAAGTTTCGCAACGGCGAGACCGTGGACGAGTTCAACGTCCGCATCACGGGGATCGCGAGCCAGCTCGCGGTTCTCGGAGATGAGTGCAAAGAGGGAGACATCGTGCGCAAGTTTTTGCAAGCTGTGCCGGCGAGGTTCTCCCAGATCGCGATGTCGATCGAGACGCTCATGGACCTCGACACACTCGCGGTGGAGGAGCTCGTCGGGCGGCTCAAGGCGGTGGAAGAACGGGATGATCACGGAGTTGGTGGCGGGACGGCTGGCGGCGCTATCGGCCGTCTCAACCTCACAGAATCCGAGTGGTTTTTCCGAGTAGTGAAGCTCTGACCCACGAACGGCGAACTCTAGTCACTCGATACGCGTGCCTGGAAAAAGAGCCATGAGCCAATTCCCGACGCCCGAGGGCTAGACTAGTCGGTCAGAGTGCTTAACAAAAGGAAGATTACTTGGAGGAATTTAATATCAAAAAGAAAAAGTAGCAAAAGCATAAAAACTATATAAATAAAGCAGTTGGACTTTACATCTGAGTGATTGTTTTTAATCTAGATACTGTCTAAATCCTACATGTACATGCTACAGGGTTCATGGGTTTTCGTCTCATCAAGTACCTTCTACGACTCCGTACACGAGTAAGAAGGATCTACGCAATGAGAGACATTTACGGCTCGGCGAGCACCCGGCACGGCTACAAGCCTAGCCCGCACCTCGACCGTCCAAATCTATAGCTCAATGAGCACCCGGCATGGCTACAAACCTGCGCCGATGGCAATAAGCCACCTTGCACCCCGAGCGCCAATTTCTACTTGACCAATGCAAAGGGCGATCCCCTTAACAGACTTTCTCAACAGCCCTTCACCAAGTGTAACAGGGTGTAGTTGAAATCGAGCCTTTGAGCCTCAGTGCACCCCTTTGAGGGCATATCACTGGCAGAGTTACAAAAAATTACCCATCTCTTGGTATACCCCATGTTGGGTCACTAGTTGGTCGCTGCATGTCAGGATCAGATACCAGTGATGTCGGAATTGAGTTTCGATGGTACGCTCCAGTTGGAGCCTATGCTATACACCGCAACCCGGGTATGGATACCATACGGCCAAACTCTTTCCTTAAGGTACGCCTCGTGGTGGGGTCGCTAGCTGTATTCCGCGACAGTGGGATACAGGTACCGCCTGGCTGATAACAATGGTATGCCCCATGTTGGGACACTAGCTGTGTGCCGCACCAGTCGGATACAGGTATCATTGGGCCAAACGCTTTACTCTGCGAGTATAGGTACCCGATGGTTAAAAATACGGTATGCCCTCTGGGGCCACCAACTGTATCCTACTCTGGTCGGGTACAGGTATCGCTCGGCTCTTCAGGCAAAACCAGTGGTATGCCCCATGTTGGGTCGTCAGCTGTATCCTACTCTGGTCGGGTACAGGTACCACTTGGCTCCTTAGCCAAAACCACGGTATGCCTTCTGGGGCCACCAGTTGTATCCTACTCCGGTCGGGTACAGATACCGCTCGGCTCTTCAGCCAAAACCAGTGGTACGCCCCATGTTGGGTCGCCAGCTGTACATCGCAAGACGAGTATAGTATCACTCGGCTCTTCAGCCGAAACCAGTGGTACGCCCCATGTTGGGTCGCCAGCTTACATCGCAATACAAGTACAGATATCACTCGGCTCTTCAGCCAAAAACAATGGTACGCCCCATGTTGGATCGCCAGCTGTACATAGCAAGACGAGTACAGATATCACTCGGCTCTTCAGCCAAAACCAGTGGTATGCCCCATGTTGGGTCGCCAGCTGTACATCACAAGACGAGTACAGGTACCACCCGGCTTTTCAGCCCAAACCAATGGTACGTCTCATGTTGGGTCGCTAGCTGTACATCGCAAGACGAGTACAGGTACCACTTCATCAAAATCAAAGTGATGTGTCTTACAATGGGCCGACCGCCAGAACTCTGGCAATCCTAGGCTGGATATCACTAACAACTCTAAGGAGCTCTATGAGTCCTTCATAGTCTCCTTGCAGACAGAAGCCAGTCGGGAAGAAGCATCAACAATCTACAAGCACTCGGCATGAAGCATGGCTCATCCGAGGTGCAGTAAAAAGCAGCAACAACTCGACTATAATGCACTCGGGGGCTACTGTGGATAACATAGACCCCGGGTACCCACACGGCGGGACTAAGAGACCATCCGGCAGGGGATGGACCAAGTTGGGTGGATAAGGACGTGTACCACTCGGACTCTAGAAGGCTTGACCGGGTAACTAATAAGTCTATCCCTAATTAATATGGAAGATATAAGTCTATCCCTAATTAATATGGAAGATATACTTGTAATCCTGGGTAACTACGTATCTTGTTAGAGGATAGAGATAGGAATCCTACCTCGTAACCGACCAGGACTCTATCTTGTGACCCTGCCCTCCACTATATAAAGCGGGCAGGGAGCCCCTGGTTCGGCAGGTTGATCATCATCTCCACACCCATCCATGGAGAGACATCTCCCTCCACATTGATCATCAGATCACCATATAATCTCAGAGCACAGGAAGTAGGGTATTACCTCCATCATGAGGGCCTGAACCTGTATAAATCCATGTCTTGTGCTACCATCAAGTTTGGATCTTGTGCATCGCCCCATATATAATCATTGTCGACGATAACCTCCGGTTAACCACCCGTCGACAGGTTGGTTGTCGTGGGAGAGGAGAAGAGGGGGTGATTGTCGAAGGCTGACTGCCATGAATGAAGGGGAGAGGTAGAGGCGGACGGGGTTGCATTGTAGGTAGGAGCATTGGAGGAGGCGGTGGCTGGATTTGGACACATCCATTACCAAACTGACGAGAGGCGGCATTGGCGGGGGAGGAAGAAGTGGTGCCTATGGGAGGGGATGTGATGCCGTTTAAGGAGGGAGAGGCGGACGACAAGGAAGGATGGGGTGAGGTGGCAACTCGATGAGTGAAGTAGGAAAGAGAAGCGGCTAGGTCTCAACACTCGTCACACGAGCACAACACGCGAGGGGGCCATGGATGGATCTGATTGAGAGGGCATGATCAAACAACTCTGAGCGAACGACGATGTGGCATTACTAGAAAGTCGTTCGATATGGCACGGCCAGAACACTTGGCATACCATTTTGTTACATCTAAGGAATGTCAGCCGCTTCGGAGCGAAGAGATGAAAGTAAACCTCAATGTTTCACTACGAACTACTCTCTCCATCTCACAAAGAGTGCATTTTTAGGGTTTTTTTTGACAGATCACTAGCCATGAGAAATGACCTAACTGCCCCTAATTAAAGTTGTTAACAACCATACGCATACACCTTAGAAAGGAAAAAAAAACCAAGCAATTAAATGTGCATGCACCTTGAAAAAGGAAAAATTTAGGCAATTAAATGTGCATGCAACCTTGGAAAGAAAAAAAAACAAGCAATTAATCAACCAAATGGACCCATCTAGATGGTTCAAAAGTTACAAATTCATCCTTTATTGGACAAATTTTAAACGCTAGAAATGCACTCTTTCTGGGACGGAGGGAGTACTAATAAGTGGCACTACCACACTAGGGCCACAAAAGTAGCAGGGACCATATTAATTTTCATGTAGTTAGTTTTCTGTATATGGTTATTTCTTTGGTTATAAAGTATAAACGGTTGTTATATATTTGGTTGTAAATTACTCCATTATAAAATAATAGTCGATATAACTTTTATCGCTAAAATATTTTACAATTTATTTACAAAATATAATTAAATTATAATATTAAAGAAGTTATTTTAAAGATGAATATATCTATATGATTATTATGTACTTAATCTAAATTGTTTAAAACTTTTTTATGAATGAAGTTTTTTAAGTTTGATTTAAGATAAGTTTAAAAGAACTACTATTTTTAAAACGAAGGGAGTACAAACGACTCATATCGCGTCTGCTTCGGATAAAATCAACGCTTGAGGCTGTGACCGGAGGCCGGAGGGACAGCTGCTCAGCCTTGAGCTCACTGCTCGTCCGTCCACGTATGGATTTAGGTGAAACGTTTTGGAGGTCCATGCTTTTTTGAAAACAAGTCAACAGGTGGTGGAGGTTTTGGAGAATGACCTATTGCCACTTCGGAACTGGCTGCTGGAAAGAATTACTGTTTGGGAGCAGGGAATTATGGTCAAATTAGGTGCAGGTTTTCAGGAGCTATGGAAGGCTCGGAATGAAAGGATTTTTGTAAATTTGATGATAAACAAAGAGGCAATAAAGGCAAGAATTAAGGCCAATCTGGATGGCTGGGGAAGAGCGCAGGAATTGAGATCCAAAAGGGAGTATGAATGGAGAAGGCAATATCAGCCAAAGGAGGGGAGAGTTTTAGTGAGTGTAGATGCAGCAGTTCAAGTGGGAACTGGCCAATCGGCCATTGCTGCAGTGGCCAGAGATCACATTGGGGCTGTGCTAGGAATTGAGCTAAAGAAATATTCTGAATGCATGTCGGTGAGAGAAGCTGAAACTGAGGCCTTGTGGGTAGGGCTTCTCTTGGCAAAAGAGCTACAAGCTCAGCGTAATAACTTCGTATAGCATACATTATACGAAGTTATACGAAGAGTATCTGCGTGCGTTTGAGTGTGTGTTTCAGGGCTATCATTGGTGCTTCGTCTCTGGCAACGGCAACGTGAACACCGGCGAGCGTCGAAACAATTGGTATCAGAGCCTGTTTCCGAACGTGGGCGCGTGACCCAGCAGTCGAGTGGGGACTCATGCCACGGGTGGCGTCGACTTCTCCGACTCGGCACACTGATGAGGCGTCAACCAGCGTCGGCACCAGCAGAGCTCCTACTGGCGACGAGGGCGTGGGCGCGCGCAGGGTCCCCCTCTGTCAAGTGGGGCCCGCTTGGCAGGGAGCATTCCGAAAGGAGTCTTCTGGTCGAAGGCTCCCCCTGCTGCGAAGGACGAGAGCATTCAATGCGACATTACGCGCGGATAGACAGATGAAGAGATGATTACCGCCACAGTGACCTCTGCGGGTCTGATCAACTGTCACAGTGGCGCGGCAGAATTGACCGGCAGAGAGAGAGATTGCCATCATCAAGCTGGCCGCCCGCGTCAGAAGGAGCAGGCTGGGCCCCGCTCGTAGTCTCACCGGCGTGTCAGCGCGAGCCAGAGGCCACTTGCGGAGCACGCGAGGGCGGCGCCATACGGCACAGTAGCAGCACGTTTTCGTCTCTCCTGTCCTGTCCCTTTTGTCTGATCAGTGTACTAAGAGCACTGTACTGCCTACCCCCTCGGCTCTCTCCGCCAGTACAAGGCTTGTATAAAAGGGGCGGAGAGAGAAGGGAGGGGGGTTCCGAAACATTCTGTAATCACATTCCACACAACCACAACACGAAAAGAGCTAAGCCTCGGCAGGAGTAGGACTGTTACCCGCGAGGGGGTCCGAACCTAGGTAAACCCTGCGAGTCGCTCCTCGTCGTGCCCGACGCTCAAATCGAACCGAGCTCGAGCTGATCGGCTAGCAGGATAAGAAAATCTGACCGGGATGTGATCCGCGGTGGTTGAGCGGTGAGCACGCCGTCAGAAAGAATCTATTCTATCCGTAGGCGGAATAAAGAAAGTAAGGGTGAGTCAAGGTGGGAACATGACTAGGAGGAACGAATTATGAACCCAAAGAGCAATGCGATAAAATAAGAAAGGCCTATTTAAGTAGGAGTTAATGAATGAAGGAGGCAAGCCCGAAAGAGGCAAGCCCAAAGAGTTGGGCCCAAATGCAAAAAAAAAACCCATTGAGATCTATAAAAGAGTCATACCTTGTATTGTTAATTTTCCCTCTATTTTTTCTGATTTGTATTAATCGAGTTTCTTTCAAGCAATGAATAATCCACCGTAAACCAGTATAACTCCGTTATGTCATCTTTAGATCATGGAGGAAGATAGTCGCTTAGCCCCAGTCAAAACAAATAAGTTGCGAACCAGGCAATGCTTAGGGTGGCTAGGTGCGTCGTTGTGCATCCTGCCTACATGGGTTCGAGTGTTGGCTTGGATAGTTTCTTCGCATTTTCCTTGATTTAATCCTAAGACGATGCACTAGGTTTAAATATCGAGGCACACACATGTGCATTCCATGGAACTACGAGTGTCGCGTACAGAGGGTTGGGCCTCTCATCTGGTTATGTGTGTGCACTGGACACACATGGGTGTGTGTTTGTGGTGTTGTGGCGTGTATGGGGTGAGTTGTGCACATCGGAGTTGTACCCTTTAAAAAAATAAGCTGAGGGGAGCAAGGTATTTCTTTTGATCCTGACGTGAATACCTTATCCTTGGGGCATCTAAATGTTCTTCTATAAATCAATTAAATCAAATTTTGTTTATCTCTACTTTTTATCTATTTTTATTGCATTAAGTTAGTGTAGAGTCACTGCATTTTATCCTTGATCGACTTGTTGCACATCGTTTTTTTAATCGATTACACGATATAATCTCAAGTGCATACTGTCTCGATTTAGTCTAATCTTCTTTCTTGATTTATTAAAATACCATCTTTGTCAATATTATTGCACATCACCGTTTCGTGCAAATGTTAGATTCTACACTCGTCCTGTTGGCTTGTTTGTCAATAGTCTCTTTACCGTTCGTCCCATTGGTTTGATTAATTTTTTTTATCAAGTTAATAGTCTATTTTCTTTCTGCTACTTAGTTGATTTTATCAGCTTAATAATAGATTGTTTACCATCTTTTTGCTATTTGCTTGTTTTCATCAGCTTAGTATGCAAAATGTTTTCTTAGATCTAATATTAACCGATAGTTTCATTGTCCTTTTAAATCCATTAACCTTTTTAATCCATTAACTCTTTTAGACGACTTTGAGTGTTAGCAAACCCGTTCTATTTTGGATTTAATCAGCTTTGAGGGTATTTAATTTTTCTATCTTGCCAATTGGCGAGTAAATTGATTAACATACCTTGAATCCTAATTTGATTATGACAGAAACTGAAAACCCTTAGCGAACGCAGAGATATGTGTTGCCTTTCTTTTATAGATAAGAGATATGTGTTGCCTATCCTACACCCTTTTTGCTGGTGGTCTTATCGTCAATGGTGCAAGAATCTCTTTCTACTTTTCCCATGAATGTCGTGACATCGACGTCAACCATGCATCACGCTGTTATCGTTGGCACTCTTTTAAGATATTTCAGTGCAAGAATCTCTTCCTACTTTCTTCTGGGATTTTTGTGATCCCGACATAATGCATGCATTATGTTGTTATCCACAGTACTGAAAAAAGA
This sequence comes from Raddia distichophylla, assembly GCA_005191435.1. Lineage (NCBI taxonomy): Eukaryota > Viridiplantae > Streptophyta > Magnoliopsida > Poales > Poaceae > Raddia > Raddia distichophylla. The sequence continues at coordinate 593,144 of SPJY01012851.1, forward strand.
TATTTTGGCAGTCTCCTAAACTGAGAATCTTCCATGTTCAATGTATCTTTATCATGTTCTCTAAAGTCAGGAATTCCTATCTTAATCCCTACATTTAAATCTAGATATTCTTTTGTCTTTACATGTATCTCTATATCGAACTGTTGCAGAAGAGGATAGTAATTATCGAAAAGACATAGAAAGTTATTTTTTAAAAGGTTCTGTCAGGATTGATATTCTAAAAAATATCGATCCATCAAATTAAGATCCTCCATAATCAATGGCACCATGATCCATCAAATTAAGATCCTCCATAATCGATGGCACCGTGACGTTGTCTTAGACAGATAAGATCCACGGCACAAGAGGACCCCAATCCTAATTCATCTCTAATTGGTTACCCAGACAAGCCTTTCCCATTTTCCGACAAGAATTCACTGCTCACTGTCGTCTTCTTCTCACGCTAGCTAGCAGCCCAGGTCGAGGCAACATCACTGCAAGTACGCAAAGCAAAGGGTGCTGAGCTGAGGCTGCGTACGGCACGGGTGTCATGCAGCGAGGCCTCAGCCGGATGCTGACCCTGGATGAACACATGCATGAATCAATCGATATATATATCTCGGAACGATGGACGGGGACGACGCACGGTGTTGTCCCGTGTCCGTCCGTGCATGTCGCCGCCGCCGCCGGACTAGAGAGAGACGGCGGGGTCGGAAAAACCCAGAGACGATGGCCTTGTCTTTTCGACTTAAATTAAATTAAAATTTACTGTTCTTGTTCAAGTCAAAAGGCGCAGTGTTTTGTGGTGTTTTAACTTTAAATGGCTTTCCTTAGAGATACTCAAATATTTTTTATATTCTTTGAAACCCTCAAAATCTTTCTGAAAGAATATAATTTTTTTCGCATTAGATTTTTGGTGACTCGCGGCCTGTAAGGAGAGAAAAAAAAGAACAAGGCCGATCGCACATGACATGATCCCTGCCTGCCCTGTCCCTCTTGGCTCTCTGCCACGCCACCCGCGTCCCATCGGCCCCGTACGTCCGGCGGCCGACGCGAGCGCCACCGGACATGGCGCATGTGCTCCGCCTGACGGCAAGGTCACAAATTTCTTGTTTCGAGCTTGGATTATCTTGAGGTTGCCTGTTTTTACTGCACATCCTCACATAAATCTTGAGCTCGAATTATCTAGAGGCTGAATATCTACAAGTTACCCTGGATCGGAGTCACAAATTTGCGAGGATTCCAAATGTGTGAATTCATTGATTTGAATTGTTAACAAATTTGCTTTGGGTATCTTATAAAGCTTTATAAAACTGTGATTAAAAACCGTATATTCTTGGTTATAAAAATATATGGGGTACTATTGTGCAATTTATTTTATTTTTAATATGCGTTTCACATATTACTTTTCAAACTATATAAATGTAAATATCTCCATATGGTACTGTCCATACGGTTAGGAAAAAATGCTTTGAGTTTTTTGGGTCCGTTTTTTCGCTGTTTTGAAGATGGATCCTAGCGCTTTAAAAAACAAGTCAAACGAAATGGATCCGAATCTCGAGACTACCTCGAAAAGCTCTTGAAGTTCAGTCATTTCAGCCGTTCAAATCAGCTTAAAAGAACATGATCTAAGATACTTGCGTGGGACGAAGCTGTCTATAAATACGTACTATCTCTATCATTGTATAGTTATTTCTAATGCTATATATCTATAGGACTTGGGGACGAACGCCCGACGCTGCGCGCACCCGTCGGACACTGCGCGCGGCCCGATCGGCCACCAACAACGTGTCCAACCTGCTGAAACAACTCGGTGCCCCCACCGGAACAAACTTATCCCACCGCGGCATGCTCGCGAATCCCTTCTTGTTTGCATGCAATTACTTCAGCGATGACGTAAGCGAAAAGATTCCTTTTCAGTTTCCTCTTTCGACGGCCATAGATTTTGACTGGTTGCTCCGATGCACGAACCGTTTACATTTTTACGAACAAAACAAGACCAATGTTGCTATATAAAAATTTACTGAAACAATTTGTTATCATAATGCAACAATTAGTTTAGCCTGTTGAAACAATATGACTAGCCTACTGAAACAATTACTTTTGCCTATTGGACGTATAACCAAGTGAAACAGTTGGTTTAGCTTATTGGAACAATATATATAGCATGCTAAAACAATTGATTTAGCCTATTGAAACAATATATATCCTGCCGAAACAACAGTTTAGCCTATTGAAACAATTTGTCTCTCCTGATGAAATAATTTGTACAGCCTATTGGAACAATATGTTTGGCATGTTGAAACCATTAGTTTAGCTCGTTGAAATCTATCTAGTCTGTTGAAACAATTTGTACAACCTATTGGGACAAATATTTTTAGACTGTTGAAACAATTAGTTTAGCCTACTAGAACGATATGTCTAGCCAAGTGCAACAATTAGTTTTTTCTATTGGAACAATATGTCTAGCCTGCTGAAACAATTAGTTTAGCCTATTGGAAACAATCTGTATAGACTGTTGAAACAATTTGGCTAATGAAAAAATAAAAATTTAAAATTATATAAAAGTATTTAAAATGAGCTAATTATGATTTTAGATGAATTATGAAATTTGTTTTATGCATTTTGGACTCCAGATGAAATAGAGACAAAAAATGAGGAAATTAAATATGAAAAAATGAAACACTCATTTTTTGCTAGCAGCGCAGTGCATCAGTTCGCGCTTTTTTTGCTAGCAACAGTGCGAGGTGCGGTCGGGCGGCACGCGATGCTGGGCCGCGCTGCTGGGCCGCATGCGTCCGACGATGCCCGGTCGCAAGCATTTCCCATATCTATAAGTTGTTTCATAGTGATAGTTAGAAAACTGCTACCCCAATCATTGTACATTCACACGGTACGGGAGAAAAAAAACAACACCGAATATATAAGGGCAGTTCCAATGAAATATTTCTAAACATCTTTTATATAGATACCATGTTATCTAAAAACTAAAAAGAAATGTTGGCTTCATTGTATTGTATCTTAACATTGTTTCCATCATTAATACTTTCCTTTCTTCAAAGCCACCTTCCCTCTGCGAATTAATTTTAAAGTTTTGTGATGAGCGTACATATGGTTTCTTAAGTAAGCAATCATCTCCTTCTCTATTCTTAATAATTCTACTCCACGTCAGTTTTTCATCCTATGTGGTATACGAAGAAACATGGTAGAAATCCCATCGCAAGTGCCCTAAGTACGTAGCCAACTAGCCATTGCGCTTCCAATGACCGGTACAGCATCCGGGAAAAAGCAATGCATACGATGCGTGGTGTTTGTTTTTCCCAACCTCAGTGCATACGGCAATATATATTCATCCCACATACTCGAGCAAGCTTAAGGTGCAACGGTGCCATCGTGCGACGGCAATGGGGGCGTATTTCCGATGATTGGTGCCCCCAAAGGCGAAGGTCCTTGGTCGAAGCTCAGGCTCACCGTCAAAACCGTCCTCCTCCGAGCTTAAATTAATGCATGTGCTTGTTTTTGGCGAGAGCAGGTAGCGTGTGTTGGAACCGACGCCGCGCATGAAAACAAGTGCGCCCCTCTTTCTCTCGGAAGCAAATCCTCTGCCGTTGGTAGTGTAAAGGCAGAGATGCACTGTAGCAAACAGGTCAAAGGCACGGAGTACTGTAGCAAAAATCACTGTTAATGATCGCTGTACAAAAGAGCTGTTCAAAAATACTGTTCGTTTTTCACTGTTTTGCGCTGTTTTGTACTGTTCACCAGTTATAAAGGCACGGTTACTATTCATCCTCTGCCGTTGTAACCAACGGCAGAGGATCTCTACGCCTTTCTCCAAAGACGCGATGAGCTAGCAAGATGGCTAGGGTTTACAGAGATTTATGACGTCCACGTCGTAAAGGCATATATAATGTTATAGACCATGACCATGTTGTCTTTTGTTATATAGACAGTCTTGAAAACAACTTGTGCAACGTTGTGGATAGGCCCAGTCCAGATCTTGTACACGGGGTGTGCGACTGCATATGCCCTCGAACCATTAGTCCGACGTACGCACGTTTACAATACCTCGTCATGCATCACCAATGGAACATATTAGCATTAGTAACCTAGTGGTAAGGAATAATACCAGTTAGTAGGTTTTGTATTGAAATCCCATAACACACTTTTTTTTTCTTTTTTTAAAACATTTTTATTCTCTACTCACGATATGCCCATTTAAAAACTTTAATTTGTTATGCTTTTACAATAGAGCCTCAAAATTCCAATTTACAAACTTTGTGATATTTTTACACCAAGGCCTTAAAATTATATATAGGACCAGCCCTAGATGAAAACAGTCGTTTTCTTTATAAACAACTACTCTTTATACATGATTGTCCTACATCTCGTGCTATAATCGACTAAATGCACTCTCTCCTACCCACATCATCCTGTGACGTCAATACTCAACTGCAGATATGGAGCACCATGTAAGAGGTTGTGTCAAATATGTATACGAGAAGAGTTATGCTTCGGATCGAGTTATAGTAGGCAAATAGGATTAGATTTGAGTCCGACTATGTAATCATCGGCCCTATATAAATAGAGCACCATTCTTATAGCCCAACGTGATGGCCAGATAATTGTAGCATAGGGCGCATAGTGGTCAACTGTCTGGTGCACTTATGCTTTTGCGGAGAAGTGCCCATAATCGTGTCTAGTAGATGTACGCAGGCATGCTAAACTACGTTATCAAACATCGTGGCATCGTATAGATCTTGCATGGCACTATATTCTTAACGAGTGGTCTCGGAGCTTTAAGTATGAGACCCAAATGACTCCCAGATTGCACTATGCCATGATGGGTCACCCAATGTGTTATGAAATAATATTGGGTTTAGTTTCGCATCAGTTATTGGTGGAAAGCACAACTTTAAAAAGTTGGTATCCATCATTCATCAAACTAGTTTTTAGAGTTGAATGGTTCCAAGATCTTGGTTGTGAATTTGGTTGGGCTCGTGGATGCAGTATGCTCAATGAGACTTAGGTCTGATTGAGACTATGCATTATTCTCGACTCTCAGGGGATCCTGTAGTTGATAGAGATCTTTCTATGATAGTTGATAGAGGATTCATTCTGGCAAAAGATAATTTAAAAAGAGTTGTTGTCAAAGAAGCATACAATTAATATTTTTTTTGTGAACAAAATGAAACTATTCAATATCTTTTCTTTATTGTCATTTTGATAGATCTATTTGGTGGATGATATTGGCTCTAGACTTATATGGCGCCCCATGAAGCGTCAACCATAGGAGAGAGGGTGGCTTATTGGTGCTGCCAGTCTTAGCAGATTATATATCTTGATAAGTACAACTTCTTTGGGCTATATATTTCACTATGCCACAAGATGATTTTTAATAGATAAAAGAATATTTCACATTGGAAGTTAGAAACGGTGGCTTTGAGCTCTTCAGCAACTATGAATGGAGAGAGAAAAAGACTTTGTTCGGCTTAATGTAGAATTTCATTTATTTGCCTTCTCTGTTATTAATTTGAGATATATGATTGGTTTGGTGAAACTTTATTTTGACGGTTGTGTGCGCGCGCTAAACTTTTATGTACATCAATTGGTGTACACGCCGGTATTCTATTCCATTATGTAAGAAAAACTTGTACTCCCTTCGGTTATAAAAAAGAATTCATCGTTGATTTTTGGACGCGTCTTTGATCATTCATCTTATTCGTAAAAGTTATATAAATATTTATTATTTTGTTATGATTTGGTTTATTATTAAACGTATTTTAAGTATGACTTATATTTTTATATATTTGAACTAAATTTTTGAATAAAACAAATGGTCAAACACGTATCTAAAAGTCAACGGCGGCTTCTTTTTATTACCAGAGGTAGTATATTTTATAGCAGACTTCTCTACTCAGCGTCACACGGTGGCCGGTACTCCTGTATAGCCATGGAGTAAGCATGAGACGCCCTGTAGTCACTTTTGATCAACTAAACATTGGAGGTTTTGTCACTTACTCGCCACTGCTCCTACAGGATAAAGTGAACTACACTTTTCTCTTCTCGCCTTTTCAGCTCGAGTAGAGAAACAGTAGCCTGTAGCCTCACAGACCTTTCTGCGAAGAAGCTGATTTCACGAACAACAGAATGACCATCGGAGACAAAGCGGCTGCGCTTTTCGAAGCAGGCAGAGGCAATCGCATGCACGGAGTCTTCTGATCTTCAAGAGCATGGCTGCACGTTCTCTCTGAATTACTACTACGTTCTCTCTAAATTCAAGAGTGTTATATATAGGAGTTTTTTAACACGCACTCCAATTGTTTTTAACCATTGATTTAATCTAAACCAATGGTATTTATGAGATCTCAACCCCCGAAGGGTTGAGACCACGTTTTTTTTTACTTTCCGATGACTTTTCCGTTTTCGATGACATATTTTCGATGTGTAAGGGCGTGAACGCACGACCATGCGTTGCAGTTGCCTGCTTTGCGAAAAAAGGCTGCCGCCTACGCCCGCCGCCCTCGTCGACGCCCGTTGCCGTTCCACGCCCATTTCCATGTCTTCGCCGGCAATTGGACCGGTCGACAATCACAACGCCGTGGCTGCCGTGGGACGCGCAACGGTGGTGGAGGCCGAGGACGCATGGCGTTGCAGAGCGACAAGCATGCGACCGCGACTGCCGGGGAGCCGAGGGATGCGTAGCGGCGGTGGTGGCCGAGGACGCCTGGCGACGAGCGCGCGGCCGCGTGGGGGCGCGGCGACGGTGGTGGCCGGGGACGCATGGCGTCGCCGGGCGACGAGCATGCGGCCGCGGGGGACGCGCAACGGCGGTGGAGGCCGGGGAGGCATGGTGTCGCTGGGCGATGAGCGCGCGGTAGCAGCCGCTAGGGGGACGCACGGCGGCGTGCGGCGGCGAGCGCATGGCGGCAGTGTCCGGAGACGCGCAGCAGTCAGTCGACCATCGCGGCAGTGACTGAGAACTCGTAACACCGAGCGTTGGCGAGCGTGCATAATATGATCTTACGGATTCAAATCAGCCTTACAATGACGATACACGGTTAATAATACTCTCACCCCTATAAGTGTTGAGAGGGAGTACACTAGAGGTAATTATATATAACGATTTAACAGAGTATTTTACCTCAAAATTTAAATTTAAACTACCTTTGACGTCTCTATATCTACGTACTCTCTCTTCCATCGTTTCCTACCGCCTATGCTCGTAATTACACGCAATGCCTGCACTTGCTTGTTGCGTCGCGCCCATATCAAAAGGTGGACGCGGACGTGTCATCGAATTGCATCAGCACGTGCAGCGATTCCTTCGGGCATGCAGTGCAGTGCAGTGCATGCATGCAGCGCCATTGTGCCAAGTCAACCTCGGTTAATGTGTTAAAAAACATGAAAATATTACAGGCCGGCGCACACATTAAGCACAAAGCAGCTTTGATCCTATCACCAGTATGATAAGCTAGCAAATTTTAGCAGAAGTGCAGGTGCAAAGCCTAGCCAAGTTCAGGGAATTGGAAACGCGCAAAGGAATCGTGCGAAATTCCTCTGATCCAAACGACCCCCTTGGCTTCAAATACTACCTTCTTTTTTTCTTTGACGTTTTTGGCTTTTGAACACGCCTTTAACTATTCGTCTTATTCAAAAAATTAGTGCAAACATGTAAAAAATAAGTCATGTTTAAAGTATCTTTATTAAGAAAACAAATCATAACAAAATAAATGATATTTACATAATTTTTCAAAATAAGACGAATGGTCAAAGATTTGTTCAAAAGTTAAAAGCATCAGACAAAAAAGAACGGAGGGAGTACTATACAAAGTCACTGTATAAAAAACTCATCGATAGATTTATATTTCAAATTGCTACAACATAATACTAATTTGTAAAATTGACTCTATATGATGCGAAACATTTACAGGCAAAGTAAAAAAAAACTGTGAGTACTACCGGCACAGCTTGCGCAAGCTATGGAAGAAAAAAAAACTCAAGGATGTCTGGACTTTGGAAGCAGGGTTTTTCAAAACCATGACTTTGCAATACCATATATTGCTAATCGTTTTATCATAAATATCATGATTTTATCAAGCTCTACTAAAACTATGATATTTCTTAGAACTATCAATATTTTAGTTGCATGGCTTTTTTCAAGTATTGATTAAAGAAAAGCAAAAGGTTAGAGTACGTCTATTTGGAAACAAAATATTTTCATAGTTTTGAGTCAATACCATGGTTTCCGAGAATTCCATGGTATTTATACCACGAGGTGTTTGGTTACCCCCTAAAAAACTCTTTTATGGAAATCGTGGTTTTATAAAAACCATGGTATTTTTGGAGTATTAAAAACTGCGGCGAAAGTTTTTACTTCTCTTTCCTTAGTCATAGCCAATACTTTGGTAAAAAAAATATGCACCAAGGAACACCATGATTTGAATGGAGTTTGATAAAACCATGGTATTCATGTTAAAACAACTAGAAAGTTATGCTACGTTGTAAAACCATGATTTTGAAAACTATGATTTCAAACAGGGTCTTAATCTTTGACTCGAGTTTTCAATACCTCAAAAATACCACGGTTTCAACAAAAATACGGTTTTAAAAAAAATAACGGTAACCAAATATATCAAAAACAATGGTATTGTCTTTAAAATATGAAAATACTTTGTTTTCAAACGGCCGATCAACCTGTAAAATCTAAAGGAAAAAGTCTACTTACCCCCTCTGAAGTGAGTCGGGCGCACATAACCCCCTGACTTCGAAAACAAGGTATTATGTCCCCCGAAATATTTAACCGGTGCAAATAACCCCCCGCAAGTAGTTTCACAGTTGGTTTTGCCACTTCAGCGCTTCACATGGGTGGTTTTGCCACAAAAGAAGTCCACGCGGTATTTATTTTTTCTTTAATCTATTTTTAGCACTAGCCCACCCTCATCTTCTTCCTCCACCATCCTCTTCTCTCTCTCTCTCCCTCTCCCCTCCCTCCTCTCTCCGTCCCACCTCCCTACCGCCGCCTCCCTGCTCCATCAGCCGCAATCTCCTCCCCGTCCCTCCCCACACCGGCCCCTCCCCGCACCGCCCCTCACCGTCCTTCCTCTCTCTCTATCCTCTCACTCCTCCCTCTCTGTCACTCCTCTTCGGCCCGTCCCTCCTCCTCTCTCTCCTCCGACTAGTGGCGAGAGGCTGCGGGAAGGCGGCACAAGTGAGGCAGCGTAGGGATGGCGGCAGGGAAGCTGCGGGGAGGCATCCACGTGTGGTAAAGGCGGAGGGTGACGTTTGGCAGCGGTACGCTGAAGACGGCGACAGCATCTCGCACCGGGGGCGGCAACGTGGCAACGTCGACCCGCACCGGTTTGGCGGCGATGTGGCGGGGAGGGGCCTGCGTGAGGAGGGGCGGGGAGGAGGCGGCGTCGGGGTGGAGCAGGGAGGAGAGGCAGAAAGAGGAGAGAGGAGAGAAGGGAGAGGAAGAGAAAGACTTACATGGGGCTCCACTTTTTTTTGTTTATATATGATTGTATTGCCACGTCGGGTGCCACGTGGACAATACCACCCATGTGGAGCGCTGCTAAAAGTACACTCCTAGTTGACGTACGGGTCGTTCTCCGATTAGCTATTGAGACGTCCACATTACTGCTAAGCATCTTAACAGCGGCATTAACTGTTCAGGCATTTTACTACTCTATAACTATTCACGCCAGTGACCTGGACACGGCCACCAGCCTGCATGTGGCAGCTCGCCTCGCCAGCCGCGCCTCCATATGCACCAGGAATCTCTCACTGCTCACTGCCCTGACCGGGCAACATGGCCACTCATCTTTCTTAACCACCCATGCTAATTAGTAACCTCCCTAACCATAGCCATTATGTTTTAATAACTTCACTATCACTGACCAATCCAGCTAAATCATCGCAGGTGCAGTATCTAATCACAGAGGAGGACGATTGAATTGCACATTGCTCTGAACACGATCTGCTTCTGACAGCAGTTGCATTGTCCTCTCTCTCTCTCTCTCTTCACTTCTATATAGTATTATGCAGTCATGAGAGGGTGGCAACTTAGGTACGTAAAATTATGGCGTGGCCTGGTTGTTGAATGAACCCTAGAGATTCCACCTACCTCGTGTTTAATCACCCGGTCAGTCAACACATGCGTAATCTAACCTAGGCTAAGATCTGACCTTAACTAGCTTAGTGTAGCAAATGTACACATTAATTCCAAAGGACAAGAATGCAAAACAACGTTTATGTGAGCCAGATCTCTAGCTAGCTAGGACATGGTGATCGATCGTCCCAACCACTCTTATCTTCTTGTGTGTGTTGTTGCCTTGCAGTGGTGTACATCTAGCTACTTTCATCAGGAAGGATTAAGCTACCTAATTGAACTTTGTAGGATTTGCAAGAGAATAATTACTTTCTTGCAAGTTAATGAACAAGGGAGGATTGAGAACTTTGGGGGTAAATGAGACAAAAAAAATGATCCAATAAATTAGTATAGCTTTACAATTAACTTGTACAATTTAGCATGGGAGTGTGATCATTGCTCAGCAAATGCATAATCATGTGTGGTCCATAACTAATTACCCTTAAAAATCAGGCAGGCAATTATATATTTATAAAAAATGACATATATAGTGGAGATAGCAGATGACAATGATTTCTTTTGGAAGCAGCGATTATACAACAGACACGGGCCAAATCGTGAAGTCGAAGTACAGAAGCCAAACTATATTAAGATTAATTAGCTGAGTAAACACTTGTCTTAGAGAAAATCACAACAAAAATTGACACCACTAGCTGATTGCCGCATCGAAGTCCAAAATCCAGTCTAATTAACTAAAGAGCTCAGCACATAGATCACTTCTTGAGGGAATGAAATTTGCATCAACACCTCCATCATAAAAGCTACCATATCTATTTTTTTAGCCAAGTTACCATATCTATTCTCCAAATTTGTAGCGATAGATTTTTGTAGCAACAGATAGCAATGCACATCTCACACAAGCTAGTTGCTGGATTGTAATACGAGAGTTTCAAATTGTGAAATGCCTGTGCATGTTCCAAACGTTTTTAGTTTTCATCCGACCAAAAGTTTTCATGCATATGAACAGTAGAAAATAAAGATATTTGCATTTAAATATCTAGCTCAACATTCTCTCTGACTTTTGTTCTATCAAGTTGGAGTTGATATGGATTAACCTAGGAGCCACACCATCTTAATACATTTTTACAAATTTTTTTCTTGTTAGATGGAGTTGATGCAATTCGGGGCAATATTTGGAGGGTGCCGATGCAAATTCCAAACTCTGAAGAAGTCATCTAAAGTCTCCAAATACCATCTCCCCCTTCGCACTACCCTTATTTACCACCTTCATCATGAAAGTCTTACCAAAAGGACAAAAAAAAAACGCGTAAAATTAATAGGGTACTACCGATTAATTAAACAGCCTTACTTGGCTCCCCTCCCCGCCAGAATCGATCCTAGTGCGTGCACTCGCGCTCAGAACGCGCAGATCTCGTCGGCGGCCGAGGCCGCCGCCGCCGCCTCCTTGCGCGGGCACGCCGACACGACGCCGCCTCCCATTGTGCTCTTGCAGTGCGCGATGGCGCCCTCGATGGCGCTCTGGAGCTCCTCCATCGACGACGCCGTCGACAGCGACACGGGCCCGATGCCGATCCCGCTGGCCACCGCTGCCGCCGCAGCAGCTGGTACGTCGGGGAAGCCGGCGCCGCCGGCGCCGCCGAATGTGAGCAGCCCGGAGTGGCTCGGCGACGACCGCATCGACGATGGGCAGCTCGCCGCACACCGCTTCTGCCTCGGGAACCGGAGGTTCCCGGAGAACGAGCTGGAGTGAGCGTACTTTCCGCCGACCTCGTCCGCCGCAGCCGCGGCGGTGGCGGCGTGGTCTTCGTCTCCCCGCTTCTTCTTGATGGAGAAACTGAACGGCTTCTTCAACCCTTGCTGCTGCTGCGGCGGCGGCTGGGGTTTGGGGATCTGGGACAGCTTCTCGTACAGTGGCTTCACCTTCTTGGCGTACTTCTTGATCACCTCCTTGGCGAGCGACTTGGACGGCTTCTTGGCGGCGGCGGCCGGGGCAGCGCCGCCGCCGCCTCGGTGGAGGAAAACGGAGGAAAAGCGGGTGGCGAAGGACGAGAGGTACTGCTTGCCGGTGCGCCTGGCGGCGGCGGCGGCTGGCAGCGGCGGGTTGAGGTGGCGGTCGTCGTCGGTGGCGGAGCTGGGGCGGGACGAGGAGGCGGCGGAGTCCGGGAGCAGGAGCGCGGCGCAGTCCGCGGAGAAAGACGACGAGGTGCTGCCGTTGGAATCGCGGGAGGAGGAGGCGCCGGAGGTGGAGTCGGAGGCGGAGGAGGTGGACGCCGACGCGAGCAGCAGCGTGCGCACCATGGAGATGCGCGGCGACAGCTGCAGCGGCAGGAGCTGGCCCTTGTAGAAGAGCTCGTCGGCGGGGCACAGCTGCTGCGCCGACCGCTGCTTCGACGCCGGCGACAGCGTCACCGTGAACTCGAACTCCGACGACGACGCCGACGACGACGACGCCGGCGACGGGAACGACCTCCCGCCGCCCCTGCCCCCGTCGCCGGCGTCCTTGCCTCTCGACCGGCCCATACTCCGACGTTACTTCTGGCTTGCCAGGCGGCGCCGGCCGACGAGCATGGTGAGGTGGGAAGAAAGAAGAAAGGTAGTAAAAGCTTCGCGGTGTTTACGAGTCCGACACTCCGACGACTTTATGAGGAGGAGGTTGACAAGATGCCGGCTGGGAGCGCCTCACAGCCGTCCGATCGGCTCGTGATCGCGATCGGACGGCTCCCGAGGCTGACCTCGCTCCCCACATGTGTCAGTCTCTCCGTGTTAGCTCTCGGAGCCCCAGTCCATGGTTATCCAGTGGATTGGGTAGTTAACTGGTTAATCACACTTTAAGAGTACTGTACTTGATGTGGGGGATATTGTGAAAGATTTGTTCTTCTTTTCTTCAGAAATGGACTCAAGACACTTCATGATTTGTTAGTACCTTCGGTTGAAAAATGAAGTCGGGGTATCTAGCTAGGATTGGACCTGATTAAATCGTATCCTTGGCTTAATCTCTTTTTTCTCCTTTGACTGATTTGTAGTTTTGTACCCTTGCCACATGTATATGCCTATGTCGTATGAGAATTTAAGATCGTAGATTTAACCCAGTAGTACGTACTGCATTTTTTTTTATTTTAAATGGGCACATTTATGCTCTCTCCCATGGGTCTTACTACATGCAGATACCGTGTGCAAGGCGGTTATCAAATTACAAGACTTGAAAATTTTAGTGTCATGTTGTCTAAAAAGAATGAATTTAAAGCATATAATCTACTCTCCCCCTATTATTATCTAATTACAATAAAGTCAAAGCATAAATAACATTATAAATAGAAAATGTGTCTTCGTAGTTTTCAAAATTTTGGGTTGCCCGGGCACCCCCACCTGACCCTCCATGCAGGTGTGGTTATACGCAAATGCTTAAGGCATGCTTTTCAGCTTAACGGCTTATCTACGTTTTAAAAAGCCATATGTTTTGAGTTTTGAACTCCGTTTTTTCGCTGTAACGCTTTAAAAGGCAAGTCAAACGAAATGGATCCGAATCTCGAGACTAAGCGCTTGAAATTCAGTCATTTCAGCCGTTCAACTGTTCAGCCATTAAGATCAGCTCAAAAGAACAGGGCCTAAATAAGATAGAGCATTGCTTAGTAGACCATTTTCAAGGAGTCCCTTCAGAACCAAATTTCCTATGCGAAGAAATTCCGATGCTCCAACAGAATCTCATTACGGTTCTCGTTAGAAAAAATTTCTTCGTCCATTCCCTTTAGAATGAGATTTTCTCTCTATTTTCTTTGCAAATTTCTTCGAAGAGATGTTGTTGGAGATGGTAAAAAATGAAGGAAATGATTGTGGGGAAGAGAATGAGGAAGGAAATGGAATGGAGGGAATATGGTTGGAGATGGTCTAAGCATTTCTATGCTCTAACATACACCTCTCCAAAGCATATGCGCTCATTGTACCTGGTCTTATATATCCTTATTTACAATGCGGCGTTCCCTTGCCACCGAGGAATTCCTTTACTTACGGACTTTTTGCGAACCTCCCTCTCCTAAATGAAAAAAAAAAGATCGAGTCCCTCATTGTTTCCGACAAGCCAGGCACCACCTATCACCGGCGACAACAACCCCCACGGGCGCAAGACCACGATGGCGTGGCCTCGGCACCAATGTGGTCACGGTCATAGAGCGTCGTGTCAGCAGAGGCTCCACAAGCATGGCGTGTGCAACTCAATGTGGCTCGGCCCGTTTTTTTTTTTTTTGAAGTAAGGCAGGAGGACTGCCGTATATTCAAAAGAAGGAAAGCTGTTATTTTTTTCTAAGCTACTGTCTGTCATCTGGGTCCTTTTTCGCCATCTTCAGAAGCTTTTGATCCCCCCAGCCCCTCCGGGTGGGTCCTTTTTTCTAAGCTACTCTTCTCCTACTATTATCTCATTACACTAAAGTCAAAGCATAAATAACATTATAAATAGAAAAGGTGTCTTCGTAGTTTTCAAAATTTTGGGTTGCCCGGGCACCCCACCTGACCCTCCATGCAGGTGTGGTTATACGCAAATGCTTAAATGAGACAGAGCATTGCTTAGTAGACCATCTCCAAGGAGTCCCTTCAGGACCAAATTTCCTATGTGAAGAAATTCCGATGCTCCAACAGAATCTTGTTATGGTTCTCGTCAGAAAAAATTTCTTCGTGCATTCCCTTTAGAATGAGATTTTCTCTCTATTTTCTTTTCAAATTTCTTCGAAGAGATGCCGTTGGAGATAGGAAGGAAATAGAATAGAGGGAATATGGTTGGAGATGGTCTAAGCATTTCTATGCTCTAACATACACCTCTCCAAAGCATATGCGCTCATTGTACCTGGTCTTATATATCCTTATTTACAATGCGGCGTTCCCTTGCCACCGAGGAATTCCTTTACTTATGGACTTTTTGCGAACCTCCCTCTCCTAAATGAAAAAAAAAGATCGAGTCCCTCATCGTTTTCGACGAGCCAGGCACCACCTATCACCGGCGACAACAACCCCCACGGGCGCATGACCACGATGGCGCGGCCTCGGCACCAGTGTGGTCGCGGTCAGAGGGCGTCATGTCAGCAGAGGCTCCACAAGCATGGCGCGTGCAACTCAACGTGGCTCGGCCGTTGTGGCATGACGGCTGGCGCGATAGCGTGAGTGCAAAATGTCGTGGGGGCGCCAGCCAGCCTTGAGGTCACTAGCAGCGGTGGAGAGGGATAGTCGACTGGAAGGGAGGAGAAGAAAACAGGAAAGAATGAAGCCCCGATTGATTTTTTATCCAACTTTCAGAGATTTTTTTGCATAAAAAAAAGAGATGAGGATGGGAGCTTAGCACGAATCTCGGCGTGCGACTAACGCCGACCGAAAACGATTTTGCCTTATTAATCATAAGTCAAAAGGAAGAGTAGACGATCGATTACTCATAAACAGTAGTTAGCTGAACCGATATTGAAAAAGAAGGAACCTTTTCACTGGCAAGGTAATAAAAATAGTGAAGAAATGAAAAACCGAAGGGAATGCGGTCTCATGTACAACAGTGGATCAGTGATATAAATCTGTTTTCCTCTTTTATATATAAATCTCAGCTCCATCTCCTGCGCCGGGCAACATGTGGAGGGGTCACCGTGCATGTTGCATGTCCCCTTGACTGGCATGTGTAGACAGCCATGGCCTCACGTAGGATCCTCCACGCAGAGGCATCAGAGATGGCTACTCATTGCTCCTGTTTGTCTTTGCTTGTGGCCCGCCGACGTTAGCGTTGTTGATGCTTGTTGCAACGTGAAAAGCTCATAACTAATTAACAGCATAGCTCTCACAACTAAGAGTGTCACCAGATTCCTCTAGGTCTGTAGGGCACAAGTAGGCGAAAGAATTCGCTGAGATCGATCACCTTTGGCATAGGAACTATTCCATTCGAAAAGAAAAAAAATACAAACACTGGCTCAAAAGAATAAAGACCACAATAACCATCGTAGAAATATGGGTAGAAGCCAACACGATCTTAGCAAAGATCCCAACATTCTGCCAGACATACTAACAGGTTACTCCCTAAATGATCAGTGGCGGAGCTTGAGCAACATATGAGAGGGGGCCAAAATCTGATTAATGAAGATTAGAGGAGGCCATTAAGCATATATAATCAATTTTTAGCCTATGTAACAATACTTTCTCAAAGGATTTTACAATTGTTGGGGGGGCCAGCACCCAGGCTAGCCCTAATGAAGCTCCGCCACTGTAAATGATCGTAACATTCTTCATCAAACAAGGGAAGGAAGCCCTGTAGTAAGGTGAAACACACAAACAAGGCAAAGGTTGAGTAACTAGCTTAAAGAGGTGAGCACTCTGACGACACCAGCGAGCAACATGGCTAAAACCTCAATAGTGGAGGCAGTGAAGTAAATTCTGGCACTCCGACACTCCATGATACAAAGAGACCTAAAGTATCTGCCAAACAATCCAGAAGAAAGTTAATTTGTGGAGCCTTTGAAACTCATTGTGCGCTTGCGTTGCAGAGAAAAATTAACTAGTGAGAGTATTTCGATGTCATATACGACAAACCTGGACCCATCTCACGTTGTCACCCACAACCATGATCCCTCCTTGCTACTGATGGTGCACAATAAGATAGGTGACATTGAGCTGGCGTCGCATGGTGGTGATCAAGTCTCTAGAGGCACCTTGCACCTCTGTGGTGGCACCGAGGGTGGCGGAACGACGGATGACCCTTTAACTTCATGGGAGGGATCTTACTACCAAGCCACCTACGGATGAGCTAGGTTGCCAATCACATCACTGAAGGCACGTATAGGAACTCATACATACATGTCCTCCCGCTCATGAATGATGGCACCTTGCCGACAACAGCCACGATGTGGCCATCGGAAGAGGGACGTCTACAACAAGAGCAATGGTGAAGGCACGCAGCAGAAGAGAAATGATGGTCTGGCTTCCCGGCTGGCAATACTGTTGCTGGCCCTCCTGTCATCATCGACGACGGCTAGGCCTGGCTGTCGTCTACAGAGCAACTGGATTGTTCAAGGGTTTATACAGAGAAAAAGTCATAAAGTCGAATCAAATGCTTTGTTAACTATTTAAAACCACTCCTTAAACACTCAAACCTAGCTGGACAATTTAAAACCACTCCTTAAGCACTCGAACCTAGTTGGATCAAATTAACACCCCGCCCTCTCTAAAATCACTTCTTTAAACTTTCGAAGGATCGGCTTTCATCCCAAACACGAAATAAAAATAATACAGAACTCATGAGACTTTGAGAGCAATCGATCCTACTCCCTCCGTTCTTTTTTCTTTATCGCTGTTGACTTTTAGACATATCATTTGATCATTCGTCTTATTTAAAAGAACTATTTAAGTATCATTTATTTTATCATTAAAGGTACCTTAAGCATTACTTATGTTTTTGCATATTTACATTAAGTTTTTAATAAGACAAATTGTCATATGATTGTCATATGACAAGTCTAAAAGTTAACGTTATTATATAAAAAAGAACGGAGGGAGTATCGGGAAACAAGAGCTTCACACGAGCATCTGACCCTATATATCGATCGAGAAAAGCACCTGATTAATCTCAACGCATGTATACGTCTTAGCATGCAATCATGCCGTGATGGATGATGGATCGATCACACCAGGTGATAGAAGTGGGCCATGCATGCGTACCCTGGTGAGGAGGAAAGGAATGGATGCTGTGGTATACCCATCCGTAGTGCCCTGTGCGAGTGACAAGTTGCTATCCGTCGTAGCGGCCGCGCGTGTCCTTCGTCCGGGGGATGGCTACGTACCATCCGTGCTGACACGCAGGCTTACATGCATGCATGATTGAATTAAAAATCCCGTGGCCTCGGGACGTGTAATAATAATAATAGATGTATCGTCCTAGTAGTTGCTGTATCCTGGTCCTCCTGGATTCCACTACGCTTTGACATGACTGTTCGGTGCATGAACAGAGCTAGCTAGCATCTTTGGGTGTTGATTTAGAGAAGAAAGGAGTCCATTTTTGTAACTCAACTCTAGGCGGTGGCACGCACGTTTTAGTCCATATATGATCCTCAAAAACTAGCCAGGTAACTATGATCCTTAAGGGTAAATACATACAATTCACACACATATATGTGTGGTCATTCAATCTATCCACCTAGATTTGATAGGTCAAAAACGGTTTAATTGATTCGCTACAGGAAAAATCTAGGTGAAGCGGCGGCTCCGAATCCAGATCCATCGTCTCCCCACGGCGCCCGGGAGGACCTTAAGCTCTGCCGGCGGTGTGGCTCCCCTCCCTCTGAATCCAGGTGCGATAGCACGGCTCCCCCCTCTCTCGGATCGGTGGTGCCTGAGGCTGGCGACGCCCGTGGATCACAGCGCTCGAGCGCCCTCTTCTCCCACCTCAGTGGCAGCGCAGCCCCTTTCTCTCCAGGTCTGGTTGCCGGTGGCCGGTCCCTTTCCTCGCGGCACGGCGTCGCTGCCACACGGCGGATTCATCCCTAAACCCTCGGCATCATCATCGGGCTCGTCGTTGTGCTGCCAACCGTCGCCAGTGCGCGGCTCGACTTCCTCCCCCTCCATGCCTCCGTCGCAGCTAGTGGCTTTCCCTGGCGTCGTTGCCGTGGAGGCGCCCATGGCGACCCCCCTCTCTTCCTTCCCCTCCCCTCGTGCTCGCCTAACCTAAGTGCTCGACTGCTCGGGAGGGACCTCTCCAGCAACGTGTTGGTCGGATCCGTCGGTAAGAGCCCCGGATCTAGCGTGTCCCTAATGTCGGTGTGGTCGGAGCCGGTGAGTTTCAGGGGCGTGTCCTGGTGCCTTGGTGGTCGTCACGGCTGGCTGCGCGCCTTTGGTTTTCGATGTCGCAGCCACAGGTTCTGGCGTCGCCTTGGTTGGGCAGTGCATCGGGGCGGCCACCTGACGCCTTGGTGGCTATTTCAGCAGTGGGCCGCGCGAAACCAACACTGCATTTCTCATTCCAGAGGTGCTCTGCAGCGGCGATACATCGTCGTCTGGGGTGCTGCGGCAGTGCCCAGCTTGGTTCCGGGTAGTGATGCCTATCACGGCGCGGCAGGCTCCCCTCCCTTCGGCTAGGTGCGGTGTCCGGTTGGCGTCGACGTTGCACTTCCACTGGGGCCCTACCTCGGGTGAGGTCCTGTTCATCATCGTTGGACTCTCCCTTCTCTGCATGGTACTCGATAGAGAAGCCAGCGCCTTCCTCGTCCGACCTTGTGGTGAAGGCGGCGTCTTCCTTGTCCAGCTTCGGGGACCGGCTGGCCTTCAGTGAATGTTTCTCCGACGCCTACGCTCTTTGGCTCGATCTTCATGCAGGCGCGTCCGTGGCTACCCCCAGTGCGGTGTCAGGGTTGAGATTATCAGGCGAAATCCTTGCCCAGTTCCTATTGGACCGACAGTGGCGGCACTTTCAGTGTCGTTCCCTTCAGGATGCACCACTGTCTTGCTCCCCTGTTAGACGAAAGCCCTTCTCTGCGGTCAGTGGTGGTGGTTGCTCTCTTCGTCGTTCACCTTGTTGGAGGAGTTGTGGTCTACTCTAGAGTTGAGGGTGATCGCTAGCTAGCCGTCTTTGTTAGCTATTAGTTGTTGGTTGGGTGGTGGCCGGTTGTGGTCGGTGTTTTTCCATCCTACGTTCCTCACTCCCCCTCTATATCTCTCTCCTGTTAGGCCTTGGCCTTGGTGGCAACGGCTACGTTGCATTCCCCTCTGTAGGTGTTTTGTTCTGGCAATGGCCGGTGTAGTGTCTGGTTTCGATCGGAGTTGCAGCGTTGTGCTGTAGTTGTACCCCATGTTTGCATGGGCCTTTTCATTTATTTCCTCTTACTCAATGAAATAGGGCGATGGTTCTACTGCCCCCTCCTTAAAAAATACCTTATTTTTTGCCCTTCCATTCTTATACTAGGTCTAGTTATTACTTACACAATGGTAGCCATGCTAAGCAATGGCCCTCTATGATTCGCGGTTTGGTTTGATTTTTATTTGGTTAAATCAAAAAATTTCATTTTGTATAAATCATTCGGCATAACATTTTGGTAATAATTTTGAAACTTTATTAAAGATCTAAAAAATATTTATTAATACTTTTACCTTTTTCATATCTCTTTTAAAGACTCAACTTTTTACTCAATCGAATCGAACCGCGGATCAAAATTGTACGAAAGTTCAAGCTTATCAAATTGTACCTGACGCAAGTTTATCACCTATTTTTCGGCTATTGTGTATCTTTGATATGTATAATACAAATAATATATATGTGTGTGTACGTTCATGCTGTTGGCAGCAGGTAGCAATCGAACTCGTGACGCACTGCAGATTCATAAGCGGCCAATTATTATCAGGTAACAACAAATCTGAAATCAAAGATCAATGATTTTGTTTTGCGTAATGATTGGTGAGTGATATCTATATAGAGAACTCTAATTTTGGAATCATTGGTGCGTAATGATTGCGTAATTTTGGAAGAGAGGCGCGTAGTCGATCATGAATATATATGCAATGTTTGCATGTTTTTTGTTGCGGGAAGTTGTTAGTGGGTCATTTTTTCTTCCTTTTCCCCGAGGAAAGGGGAACGGGACGTACGTACGTACGCACTAGCAGGAGTGCTCGCGTAGTATGAGAGTAAAATCTGTACCATACATTATTCTACATTATTCGTACATGTCGTCTCCATGAAATTAATTGTGCAGCTGGGAATAGACACCAGACGTCCAATGAAATAATTGGATGCTCTGATGAGGCTAAAGAGATATGAGACCGTCTAACACAAAATCACCTCAAAAATAAAATATGTGTCGATCAATTTTCTAAAGAGATATAACCATGGCGAACGCATGATAAAATTTGAGGTGGGGGAGGGCATGCCTAATAGTGGCCACCTTTATTGTAACTAGCACTCTTATCTAGCTCTATTATCATAGAAATAAGGTTGTAAATAGTAAAAAACGAGCAAGGTGGCCCGCGCAACGCGCGGCTAGATTTGTTTTAGCATATAGAGTTTATCTATAACTTATAATCTATCTCTAATATATCAGATCGGATTTAGGCATATAGAGTTTATCTATAACTTATAATCTATCTCTAATATATCAGATCGGATTTAGAGATTATCTCTAGGCATAGATCTTTTATTTTTTTCTTGATTTATGTATATCAATATATATAATAAAGATGGATAGATAGGGTTAGAGTTGCAAATGAGATAAAAATAAGGGCAAATAAGTTTTGGACGTGAGTAGGGCCAGCGTTGCTCATGGGTTAACATACTAAAACACACAATTAAAACATCCATTTGATCTCTGCAAGTATGTTTCTAAACAAATACATCACCATTTCCAAAAAAACTAGTAGCTGTGTAAAGTTTATGTTTACATTTTACTAAATATAAAATCTATAAATAGTACAAGTCCGAGTTCCCCCCTCCACCTCACCACGTGGTGCCTCCCTGCCCCGCACAGGCCACGTCACCCCGTCACCGCAACCGTCCGATCGCGTGTGGCAGGAGATCCAGCCGTCCATTGGTTTGTTTATGTATAAAATGATTTTTTTCGTGCTTCTCTCGACAGCGCGAGTGGCTTGGCCGGCTGGCTAGCTCAGCCAGCTGTCCGCGGTTCGAATCCCGCCCCCGCCGCGTTTTGATTTAGTCTTTTCCCAGTCTAGGCGCGCGCGGGCGGCAAGTATATTACAAAATGAGATTTCGACAACATTTAATTCCTGGTTGGGCCGATTATGATTTATAAGATTTTAATTGCTGAGCTTGTCACTTGTCAGCTGATAAATTCAAGGTGGAAGTATCTCTTTTATCGCCGATTGTTCAATGGCTACGGCGCTACGCGGCGTACCAAAAAGTAATTAATCTTAATGCGTCTGCTAATTAACATCACGTTCTAAAGGTATGGCCCTCATCCCAAGAGTACATGCATATCTAATTAAGCTTAATGCTTCCGCTAGTTAGCTGGTCTTCAGCCTCCCGACTCCCGTACGTCCTACACCAACCGACGCAAGCCAGGTACAACATATCTCGTCCTACAGAGCTGAGGAGGTGTAATCTTTACGGGGATATAATTTTACATTGACCGAAATAAATATGATGACTTGAAATAAATGAGAAAAAAATCATGAGTATAGAAAACCATCAATAAACAAATTTGATAATTGATAAATATGCTCTCTTTAATAAGTAGTATGTAGTAAATAGTTTATGAAAATCCTCTATGAGATCTCAGGACCCATTATCCCTTGCCATATAGGAGATAAAATCGTGACAAATACATGTTCATACCTATTGATTTATTTCAGAAGTAAAAACACTCTGCTAAAGAAAGAGAGATTCTGAAGCAACAAAATCATTCGTCAAATGTGAGTACACCAATCACCAGTGGCTTAAGCGGTGAATGACTCGTTGAGACCTGGTAATATAAAACGATGAATTTAAAAACTAGAGGTGTGCTACATGAGCACTTGTTATGTGTATCTTCTATCAAAAGGTTTGGTAAGTGATGCTATCCTCCAGTACTCCAAAGGTACCACAAACACTGGTGATGGTCACAAATTCTAAAATGTACTTGATGTCATAAATAAAGCTAACTATATTTAAATTTGTGGTGGTACAACCACTTGACGACTTGAACCACATTATACAACACAAACAAAAAAAATATTTTTAAAAAATTTGAACCATCATATTCCACGTCATTTCATCCCACGCTATTCCACGGTCCCACGAGCTTAACACTTTGACGAGGAATCCATTACCCCCATCCAACAAATGAAAACGAACAGTGTGCTGCTGGTGACTGTGTTGGCCTGGCTCCGATAGGCAACAGCTCGTCCTAGCTGCGCGCCTGCGCGGCGCACACGGCACATCTCCTACTCTGCTAGTGACCGAACAGTTTGAGTAGATATGATGCCACTTGTTCGATGCCGGCACAAGCTTCTGCGTGCGTGATTCATTGTACGCAGGGATAATGTCCTGGGTCGTGTTTGCCTTGCCGGGGCACCTTCCAACAATAGGATATTCCAGAGATTATGGTGTTACTGACTACTAGCCCAACAGTTCAAGATGAGAGAAACATTGACGCATGCATTGCTTACTGGTGGCAGAAAACCAGAGAGATTTGTGCAGATTTCTTTTCTTGTCAGTTAGGGAAAGTGCCAATCGAAATGTCTAGGCAATCCCATTGGTTATAGAGGACATAAGGATGAATATTGGATGAATAGTGCTCCTGCCAGTTCTTCAAAAAAAATATTGGATGAACACGGAGGATAAGGTGGAAAAAAGTTTCTAGAGGAAGAGTTTGGTGAGATGAAGTTTAAGTAGCCTACTAAAGTAGCATGCCTCTTTACATGTTACTATCATTTTACAATTTGCAAAAGGGGTTCTTTTAAAAGGTCAGCTTTTTTTCTTCTTCTCAAAGCATGGCAAGATGATCAGGGAATTAAAAAATATCGCCCGGTTTTACTCATTAGCTTGTTTTATGTCGACATGTTATGAATCAAAGAGGTTTAGGTGTTTTTTGACCTTAAACATTTACCCTTTATTGGTAGGTAGCTATGGAAAATTGAAGCTGATTCAAGACCCTAAAAGTAGCTTTGTAGAAGAATAATTAAACGGTCAAATCTTGTCTCAACTGAATATTAAACCTGGTAATTCTCATTTATGTAATAGTTTGATGAGGCTAAAAAAACTGTTTTACGATTTATTTTAAAAACAAGAAGAAAAGAGTGGGTAATATGGATGTCCCCTATCAAAAGCTCGCTTCCTAGGCCGGAGCTCAGAATGGGTAGAAGAAGACGGCGGCGCCTGACGGCGACCTCGCTCGGAGGATTGTGGGGATGAGAGTGTTTTAACATCTGTTTCTCGTCTAATAGAAACTTCTAATTATGTGAAGCACCATCATGTGTTCCGTGATGGAAGTGCTAAGTGCAGATGGACGGTCCAGATCTTACAAAATTATACCTCGATAGAGTGGAAGACCATATACAAATTCCTCTAAATTAAATTAGTTAGTGCAAGATAGACCATCTTTTTAAAATCAAGTGCTACATGCATCCTTACTCCTTAGTAAGAACTAGGTGAGAACCCCGCGCTTCGCGCGGGTCTAATAACACATGAACGGTAATATTAAACCTATATTATACATGATCATATCACTGAGTGTGCACAAATTAAATCATTACAGGTAGGTAATAGCTAAGTAAGTAAGAAAACTTTCCTTTGAGAAATCATGGTTTTTGCCTTCCGTAGAGATGGATGACCTCCATGACAGTGAGATAGTTTGAAGCTTTTCGTGGTTTTTATCTTTAACGGGAGAGTAATAAACTAAAAAAAAGATGTTGGTACACTATAATAGTTGACATACAATCTGGATGTTAGTTGTCAAAAAAATCTCATGTATGTGGCAAATTTTACAATGTTTTTTTCTGGAACTGAAAGTACGCTGTTTTGAGTTTGGCTTGTCTTACAATGTTTTTTTCTGGAACTGAAAGTACGCTGTTTTGAGTTTGGCTTGTCTGCTGAAACTGAAAGAGTTTGGCTTGTCTGCTGAAACTGAAAGTATTCCCTGCTCTTATTTCTGAAGTCCTATGGACTCTCTGTTTGGGAATTTGGGAAAGCAAAACAGTTGCATGGAAAGGAACCTGTTCAATTCGATTCATGTGCATTTCATTGTCTCAGTAAATCTGGACCGTCGAACTAAGAACCAAGTGTAGGCTCTATGTCAATATTAGATGATAATACTTGTCATGTCTGGTGTCATCCGCTGAAACTGATAGCTGTTGTGTTCTATAGGGTTCCTTTCAGACCAAAATAGGTACTTTGTCATCCATATTTTTGTTCTCTAAAAGTGTTGCGCCATGCATGATAGGATCACATTCGTAGTCCTGCAATTTTTTTTAAGTAAAAGGAAATGAATTCCATATGTACACTTACATTAGATGCTTGCAATACTAATTTTCAGTACACACATTGGCAAAGTTATCTCTGATGGTTTTAATTGAACTATTTAGATGGAATACATGTTTTACTAAAAATTTGTAGGTAATTTCTTGCCATGGGGAAAAAGATGAAAAGGGTAGAGAGTATTTTAGTCATTGTTCGAACACTATGCTGTAATTAAAAAGTGGGTACGCCATCTGAATTTTCTATCTTTAACTGAAGCTGAACAAATTGAATATTTTAAGACAACTTTTTTGTAAAAAAATAGATTTGCACGCCCTCCATTAGCTACCCTGTGTAACTGGCATATTTGGTGTATGTACAACTATCGCTCGTACAGTTTGTTCAACTCATCTACCATAGCTATTTTTCCAGTTGCCTCGTCAGTAACGAAAACACAAAAAAAAATTCTCTTATCTCAAGAATAGACAGCACGGACATGAGCGGCAGGAGATGGCCCAGCGGGATGAGCAAGTCGATGGCGGCACCTGCGTGGAGGATCGCTTGAAGCGCAGTGGACAGCAGAAGGGCAGAGATGGATGCAAGCAGCGTCTGGGGAAGCCTTCAGGCGGTGGCGCCTGGCGACGAAGCAAAGTTGGGAGGAGGCGAGCGGCTGGGCGGGTGGGAAGAGGGAAACGGGCGGTGAGCACGCTGTGGATTTGTCTATTTGGGGGTGTAGAATTATCGATTATGGAATTGGGGATCAGGAAGAGTAGGCTTGGACAGGAACGGAGGTTGGAGGCGCAGGATGAAACTGGTGAGGAGCTGGAGGGCAAGGATTCGATTACTGTTCCTGGCACAGTAATGCGGTGATGTGCACGTGTCACTGCGTGGAGCCGAATGCCGTACGTCTCTACGATTTACATACATAGATAGATGGATGGCAAAGAACATTCCCATCAACAATGATGGAAAAGAACGCCAATAGTTGGGCCAGAAAATGTTGGTGCATTTTTTCGGCCTGATGAAATTTGCAAGTGGACGTGTCCCAATTCAGTCCAAATAGCCCACACACATTGGGCTAACAAAAGTCGCAAAGAGCATCTTTTTTTGGCAGGCGGCGCCGGCTAGAAGATGCAATGCATGGTGCTCCATAGAAAGAAATCATATTCTAGGTTGCTAACATGCACGTCACAAATTTAAAAAATGCCGTTTTAGCTTTTGGCAACATAAAGTGGTGGCTCACAACTCAAACAACATATGCCGATCGCTGAAGAACGGCTCAACACGAACTCTGACACCGTGACACGCTGGTGCTAAGACGAAGAGGTGAAATGGTGAATATTATTCTAGCAAGCAAAGCACACACACTCTGAACTAAGTTTTTCGTTCCAAACAACAGCCAACTTTCATTATCATGCTTGCTTCAATAAACACAAGACTTTCCTCTCAAAGAATATGTATGATTTTCAATTTTTCTTGTTTTAAAGGGTACAACAGGTCGCTCAAGAGTGCATCTTTACTACAGGCAACCACAAAAACAGCTTGCAAAACAGCTTGACCGTGTCGAGGTTCTTCCTCTCAATTGAGCTCGTAGCTATCTTTCCCTTCAGATGGACAGCTGGACCAAGCTGATCCTCAATATCCTTGTCACTATTTGATACACAAATATACAACAGAAAGAGAAATGAGCAGCTACAGAATGAACAGAATAAATGAAATTACAACAACGGAGAACCCCCTGAAAACACAAAACTATGGTTGTCTACTCTGTCCTCGTTGCCACAATGATAAGCTTGCATTTCGACTACAGATTATATATTTATACCAACTCCATCAGAAGCGGGTCACCCGTGGACATAAGCCGAATCACCTTTATGAAATCAATCTCGTTCAGCACCTTCACTGGGAAAACAGCGGGGGCTTGTGCTGTATAAATACTTGCGAAAGTCTCATTGCCTGCCAGGTTGGTCCTGAACACTGTTCCAGCCAGAGCATCGGAGTCAAAATTTTGAGGCGAGTCCATCGCCATGAAAATCATTGGAACTGCAATCTTATGATGCAAATCCAAATCACCAACAAGACCTACAAGATCACCAAAGTCCTCAACAAACTGCCGGGGTATGTAGAACAGTTCACTGCCACAGAATACGATCTTATCTTCGCCCATGCTTTCTTTATAATTGGTCTGGAAATGAACTGGGGAACTGCCAACGACCTGCCTAACCATTGCACCTTGCTTTACAAACCATTCTTCTTTATTGCTCTCCAAAGGAACGGTAACCCAAGAATGTGCAATCTGCAGTATGAGAAGGTGTAACATGAGTCCTAATGTATCATGGGCAATGATTGGTCACACAAACATAGAGCGGAAGGGAAGGAACAAAATACAGTATACAAACCTTATTGGTTATCCAAAGTTTTTCCTTGTCAGCCTGCAGCAGGTTCCAATAGTTAAGAATCATGTGATCTTGGAGGAAAAGAAATCCATCAGCGCCACCATACTTTCCAAACACCTTGGGCAGATACCTGATGAAGATATTGCAGAAGATTTACATCATGATTAGCATAAATGCTCTCAAGGCATTACTGTACACTTATCCAGGAAACAGAACTCTAAATAACATACGAGAGTCAAGACATCTGCTAATTAGCTATAACCATTACATAAATTGGCTAAGAGCTTAGGTGAGATTGGATCTAGTTGAAAATACAGCAGCACACGAAAATAAAATATCTTAACCAATATGAGTTTCTGTTTTATATTAAGTAAATAAAAAATAGTTCAGAAAAAAATCAGAGAAGAGTTATAGGTGTAATAACTACTCACTTGTATGCGTGTGACAGTGTGCAGCGTTCAACAGCAAGTTCTGCATTGCTCTGCTCAGCAAGAATAATAACCGTTTTGAATATCCGTCCATATAGCAGTCTCCACTCAAGCGCCGTGCGATCCACGGGCCCACTAACATGCATGATCAGCACTACATTTCCAAAATTCTTTTTCCACTTAATCAGATTTCCAATCTCATAGTTCACTGTGCCAATCTCATCCACACCAAGGTGCACTGATGGCAGCTTCTTGGGCACAAACTCCTTCATGTCACCCTCACCAATAGTTGCCCGCTGCCTGTCGATCTCCAATGACATAAGCCGAGGTTGCCGATACCCCACTGCAAGCAGGTCCTGCAGCCAAGCAGCTGTCAATCGCACATCCTGCTCTGTCCAGAACCCTTCCTCGGCCATAGCGTAGCTTAAGTCGAGAATCCTCTCGAATAGAGTCCTCTTGTTTGATCTCCACTCATTCAGGAATTTAATCAACCTACCAACATTCACATGCAGATCCTTCTCCTCAGCGAATGGGTACGCCTGCACATGATCCTTCCGATAAATAGTCGGCGGATAGAAAGCCACATACCCACCGATCTCCCACAAGATCCTCTGTGCCCAGTACCCTCGGATCACATCTGCAGCCATTGAGCTCACAGACACAGGCATCATGAGACCCCAGAAGGCTGGTGTGTGGAACAATGTATTGAACGAGTTCACTGGCGCCATCATTCCCTGTGGCAAGGCCACCTTTGGCGCCTCTGAATCAAACCTCAGATCGAATGCTGAGGTTGGAGGCTTCCTTGTGAAGTAGAACACAGCGTCCACATCCGGCAATCCGTCTGACAACCCTTGCTGAATGAACTGCCGGCCGCTGAACACCTCAGTGTAGAACACCTCGTGCCCAACCTCCCCAACCTTATCCAGCGGCAGCCCCCTCGGCCACACCGACCGCTGGCCAAAGTGCACGTAGGGGTTCACCACCGTCCGGTTCGGATCCGCGTGGCTGTACTGCAGCATCACGGGGTGGTTGGTGACGCCAGATCCCAGATCAACATCGAAATGCTTCCCCAGATTGTTCCCCGGCACCTCGGCGCGGTCGTCGGCGTCAAAGATCACCTTGGCCCCGTGCTGGACGGCGAAGATGTAGCCCGCTGTCTTCCGGACGTGCGACGCGTAGGGCAGGAAGTCCACGGAGCGGTACCCGAGCTGCGCCTGCAGGTCGAGGGAGAGGAAGATGGCGCCCTTGAGCTCCCACCCGGAGGGCGTGTGGGAGTTGCCGACGGCGAGGAGCTGCCAGCCCTTGACGCGCGCGAGCGCGGCGAGCGCGGCGGTGGGCGGGGACGAGACGGAGACGACGATCCACCTCTCGGCGCGGAAGGACGCGAAGGGGAGCGCCGGCGCGGCGGCGAGCGGCGGGATGGCGGACCACGCGACGTGCGGGTAGGGGAGCCTGGCGGCGGCGCCCGAGGCGGAGGCGGAGCGGGAGCGGTCGAGGCAGAGGAGCGACGCGGCGTCGGGCGCAGCGCCGCGGAGGAGGAAGACGGCGGCGGCGGAGGCGACCGCGAAGAGGAGCAGCAGCAGCTTGGAGGAGTGCTCGGAGGCCCAGGTGGCGAAGTCGAGGTTCTTGGCGAACGGCCGCGGGTGGCGCCGGTCCGCCCCCGGCGCGCCGCGCGGCGACGACGGCGCCGGCGGCGGCTGGTGGCTCCCCCCACGGTCGCCCGCTGCCGCGTGCGGGGAAGCGCGGTCCTGGACGAGCATCGCGGCGGATCTGGGCGTCTGGGAGTGCGCGCGGCTGCGGTTGGGGGATCGGGGGGCGCGAGATTTGGGGTGGTGCGGATGGAGAGGCCGGTGAGGTGGGTGCGGCCGCGGACAGACAGCGGGGAGGGGAGGGCGGGGGATCTGGCTCGCGGTGGGGTGGGGCGTCGCGATCGGCGCGGGGAAATGACGGGGGGATTTGAGGCGCCGGCGCGGGGGAGGGGGCGTGGTGGTGGCGGTGTCGGTCGGCGAGAGTGGAGCTGGAGTGTGCGCTACTCAAGAGGGAGATCGACGGGAGGGGGAGAGTCCAGTGGGTGGAGCGGTTGGTGGGGGCTCGTGGTCGCGCGCTGTGCCCAAGCGGGAGGAGTCCTCACAGTCCAACCTGGTGGAGCCGTGGATCTGGAGTCCCTTGGGATTGTGCCCAGGAGGTGTTTTTATTTTATTTTTTTTAGAGAGAGGAGTCCTATCTTGTTGAATAAAAGATTGTGCTCCAACCAAAAATGGACCGGAGGAATGATGCGCTCAATGCACGTGCAAATTAGGGACACCCTGTATTCGCAATATTTTATACTCCCTCGGCCCAAAAATACAAGCCACAGTTTACTTCACACGGTCTTCAAAATTACTCCCTCCGTCCCAAAAAGAAAGTCGTTTTAGCATTCAAACATTCAAATTATCTAAGAGGTGAAATGACTTGGATGCCCCTATTTATTAGCTATAGTTGGATGAGAAGTTGGTGGTGGGAGGGGAATCTATAGGCATTTTATAGTGGTGGGAGGGGAGTCTAGTATTTATTGTCCTAGAATGACATTTTTTTTGGGACAAAATTTGAATCCCAGAATGACTTTCTTTTTGGGACGGATGGAGTATACTTTATACTTAATTTCTCTTATAGTATACTCCCTCCGTTCCAAAGTATAAGGCGTATTTTGACCGGCGAAAAGTCAAACTTAGTAAATTTTGACCATAAATAAATCAAATAATATGCATCGTTGGTATACCAAAGTTGTACTAAATCGTTCATATTTCAAAGTGCTTTCTGATACAATATTATATTGTAACAATTCATAATATATATAATAGAGGAATCTGGCAGTCAAACTCTACCTTTAAAGACTTGTGGAGTCAAAATACGTCTTATATTTTGGAACGAAGGGAGTATTGTTTTTAGTAACAAAATTATAATCGATAGAAAATGCTTTTAAACATAAATCTAGTGATGTTGTTTTTCTGAGAAAGGGAACAAATTTATTCCATTTTCATATATCCTTTTAAAAAAGCCCCCTACCCTATAATAGAATTAAAAAGACAATCTCTAAATGCTCAAATGTAAAAATAATAAAACATTCGCGGATGTTCCTAATCCAGTCAATGTCGGCGAAAATATCCCCAGAATCTAACTCCGCCATCAACCCTCCTTCCTTCTGTTTTGTCCACATGTGGGAGCAGATTATAAAGATCAAAATCAAGAAATATGTATGATACTTTATAGATCAGACTTGGGGTCGAAGGAGCAACGCATAAACCCATCGCCATCTCGTTGAGGTCACCGGCATAGGAAAGAACTAGAACGCAAACACATGGGAGGTGTGTTCTTCCCTTTTTCCAACACAAAAACGGTTAATTCAAGGTGTTAATAGTGCATCACAAACAAATACATATTGTCAAATAGATTATTGGTCAAAAATTAAAAGTTTGAATTTTAAAATACAAGCATGCCTTATATTTTTGACTGATGGAATATGTGGTAGCTATAGAAATAATAATTGATATCATTGCAATAGGACTCTAGGAGTGCGATAGTAAAAACAAAATTTTGTTTTCGTTGGTGCGAACGATAACGTGAAGCGGGTCATCCAGTTCCACCGCTTCATCTTGTTCTGAACTATTTATCGGTACTTAAAATAATTTAATTAGAACATTTGTAAAACCAAATATTTATTCTTGACCTCACTTCTCGGAAATCTCTGAGCAACTTCCTTAAACTCTTAAGGGCATGTACAAAGGAGAGTCTAGGAGAGTCTCTTGACACATTTATCCAAGTACAAGAGGCCACACTACTACAAAGGAGAGCCCCAAATGCATATTAAATCCCAGCATGACATTAATAATCCCATCCTCCTCCCATAAAAAAAATCCCATTCTCCTCCTCTCGGAGAGCTCCAGGAGAGCCCACGCAAGTGGCTCCTCGCGCACCGGCGGCGGCGGCAACGGCGCCTCCTCGCGTGTGGCCGGCGGCGCCTCCTCGCGTGGCCGGCGGCGCATCCTCGCACGCCCGGCGGCGGCGGCGGCGGCGGCCCCTCTTCGCTCGTGGCCGGTGGCCGGCGGCGGCTGCGGCGTCTTCCTCCTCGCGCCAACCCGCGACGGCAACCACGTCGTCGTCGTCCTCCTCCTCACACGACCAGCTCGCGCGGCCGGCAGCGACCGCCACGTTCTCCTCGCACAATGGCATCGTCCTCACCAAATTTTAGGGGTTGATTTGGGGATTTGGGGGGATTTGTGATTGGATTTGGGGGATTTGTGATTGGATTTGTTGCTAATTGGGGGATTTGTGATTGGAGTTGATGCTTGACGGCGTGTTCTTCACTAAACCACGGTGAATCACACCCCTATCAAATTTCTATCTTGCTAGCCGACCAGCCCGAGTTCAGTTCGATTCAAGCGTCGAACTCGGCAAGGAGCGACGCGCAGCTATTACCCAGGTTCGGACCCCCCTGCTGGTAATAGTCCTACTCCTGCCGAGCCTTAGCTCTTTTCGTGTTGTGGTTGTATGGAAAGTGATTACAGAAAACTCTCTCCTCTCTTCCTCCTCTCTCCTCTCCTTTTATACAAGCCTCAATCCGGCGGAGAGAGCCGAGGGAGGTAGGCAGTACAGTACTTTCAGTACACTGATGAAACGTGAGGGACTGGACAGAAGAGACGAAACGTGCTGTTACTGTGCCGAGCGGCGCCGCCCACGCGTGCTTCGCAAGTGGCCTCTGACTAGTGCGAACACACCGGTGAGAGAACGAGCGGGACCCAGCTTGCTCCTCCTGACGCGGGCGACCATCCTGATGACGGCAAACTCTCTCTCTCTCTCTCTCTCTGCCAGTCAATTCCGCCGCGCCACAGTGACAGTTGATCAGACCTACAGAGGTCACTGTGGCAGTAATCATCTCTTCATCTGTCTATCCGCGCGTAATGTCGCATTGAATGCGCCTGTCCTTCGCAGCAAGGGGGGAGCCTTCGCCCAGAAGACTCCCTTCGGGACGCTCCCTGCCACGCGGGCCCCACCTGACAGTGAGGGGCCCTGCAGTGCTCGCCCTGCGCGTCCTGAGGGGCTCGCCCACACGCTAGGGCCTGATCTTCTTTGGAACTCTTCATACCCCGGTATTTATTGTACCGACAATGCTAATTGGGGGGATTTGTGATGCTGTAACGGGAGGAGACGACGGACGAGACGAGGGGATGTACAACGCCTGTTTTTACGGTCTCTTGCGCATCGGCTCTTCCGCCCAAAGACGACTCTTCAGTAGGAGTCGACGTTGCAGTTAATGCTCGTTTTTTGATGCCATGTCAGCTAATTGATGCCACGTCCTTGCTAAGAGACGGGCTAATAACTACCGTTGTACATGCCCTAAAATGAGTGTAACAAAAGGCGAGTGACATTTTGAAGTTGCTTCCTGAAGCTATCTAGATTCAGCTTTTTCCGATTGAGCTCAGTCTTTAAAAACATGCTAGGCTTTTTTTTTTCGAAAACACTTGTGGCCGTGCTTCCGACGCGTCCGGACTCTCGCGAGGAGCTGCACTGTGCCGGCATGCAGGTGGGTCCCACGGCATTTTTTTTTTCTTTCGGTGACCATAATTTTTGACTGGGTGCTCTAATTCACAAACCGTTTGCACCAACGTGTTCCTCGTATTTTTACGAACAAAATAAGATATATGTTGCCATATAACTCTTCAAACTTACCTGGTGAAACTTGGGTTTCGCCTACTGAAACTTGGATTTCATATTCGTTAAACCTGCCGAACTGTCAAGTTTTTTCAAGTTTAATGCAAGTTTCATCAAGTTTCAACAGGCCTCATACAAGTTTTTCAAGTTTCATCAGGTCAATTCAAGTTTCAACAGGTTTCATCAAGTTTGATCAAGTTACATCGAAGTTTCATCCAAATTTCATCAGATTTCATCAGCACACGGTCTAGTTTCGCTAGTATAGTTGTAAGTTTCATAAGTGTCTTCTCCTAGTTTCACATCAAAAAAATTGAAAAAGTGAAAAAAAAATAAAAAATTCAAAAGTGTTTAAATTGGGTTGCTCTCGATTTTAGAAGAATTATAAAATTTATTCCACACATTTTGAACATTGTTTGAATTTTAACAAAAATCAGAAGTTTAATTGAAAATTTAATCAACTGCAGCTAGCAAGCGCTCGTACTGATCTGATCACGCGGGGCGTTGCGGGCGCGTTGGATGCTCGCGGTGCCGGACGATCGGACGGACGGCGCTGGTCCAGCGCGCGCGTGTCCGTCCGGACGTCCGACGCTTAGCGCTCGCCCTTTTTTTTCTATTCTTTTTTTTCCTCTTATTTAGTACTTATAAGCTGAGCTTTGAACGCTTCTCAAAAAAAGATTGAAAAATCAAATGAACTTCATTTAGTTTTTTTCTTAGAGCTCTGAGGTGTGGTCTTACTTTTTAATTCGAAAATAAGTAAATAAGTTGGAGACAATATCTTATCGTGGCACGATGGTTTCTACAAGCTGTTGCGGTGTTGCCCGTATTAAATCGGTGCGGGCAACCTTGAGTGTCATATGTACATGTGCCCTTTGCGTATGCTCCCTTTCAGATTAAAATTTGAGTGATAGTGTGCAAGTTACTGCATAGTACGGTAGCAGATGTTTCGGCTAAGTTTAGCAACAGTTTCTTCTGTATGTTCATCAGATGTTTGTAGTTTATTAGAGCTAAATAAAATAGCTGCATTAAGTAGAATTTTAATGACATGAGGATGCAACCACGCATAGCCGTACGTGGACCGTGCAGTTTTTGTTCAAATGACTATAGATGTGATCGGATCAGATATGGTCGGATATCGCTTTACCTGTATCTGTATCCATACTTTTACCGAATATAAATTTGAATACAAATATGTCAAATAAAACTATATAGTCTGAGCACAAATATTATTAAATTGGTACATATTCAAAAAATCCTCATTCAAATTTGAAAGTTGGGAAAACATCAATTAGAATTTCGATAAATCAATTCAAGATTTGAGTGATATTTCAACTTAATTTTAAAAATAAAAAAACACCTAAATACCAGATGCCCTTTGAAACACCAGATTTAATAACAATAATAACTCTCAAACAGTATCAAATTGCCAGAGGAACAGTATATAGCGTGGACTATATCAGAGGTTTGAAAAAATTGCACTATGTCCGAATAAATTTGCACCGTTTCACACATAGTCCCTCCAAACTTTTGGTTTAGTTTTGTGCCCATAAACTTGTCGCTATTTATACAAAAGAGAAAAGTACATTATTGCCCCTTAAAGTTGTACAAAAGTCTCACTTAGCCCCCGAAACTTTGGAATTACTTTTTCAGTCCCCTAAAGTTGCTTCCGTACTTTTTGGAGCTCTTAAAGTTGCTTCCATTTGCACAGGGAGTGCTGCGTCGTGAATCCAATACCGTGGATTGATGATCTGGCTATGAGTTGGCACTGATATGGCTTAGAAGTTGGCCACGACATTCTGTGAGGCTATATGGGTGAAGTAAAAATCTCCTTTCTCACCGATTTGAACCCTAATCATGTGCATGACGGCGGGCTCAGATTTGGTTAAAACAGTATCAAATCATTACATTTGCCCACATGTCAACCACATAAGTCTATATGGATGACTCATCACCATATTCTATGTCAAGCTAGCGTCCAACTCATTAATTTACGACTAGATTTACTGTGCAGAACTTCTTATGTAAGCAAAAGCAACTTTAGGGGGCAAAAAAAGTACGGAAGCAACTTTAGGGGGGCAAAAAAGTAATCTTCAAGTTCGAGGGGCTAAGTGATATTCGCTACAACTTGTGGGGGCAAACCGACAATTACCTCTATACAAAACGTCAAAAAAGTTAGAGCAACCATTTAGCGTTGAGACGGCATCACATGTGTCCATTGAATGTCTCTATGTGACTATTAAAAACCTATGTGGCCCTCCATCTAATCCTTCATGTCGTCCCCTCCCTCTCCAAGTCTTACTAATTTTTTTCAAATTGAATTTTGAGGATTTTTTTTGGTTTTTTAGGGACTTCACAAATAAAAGAAGAATTTTAGGGATTTTAAACTCATTTTTTTGACAATTTAATATTTTACAAATTAAATTTCAGAATAGCGACGCCGCATCGTAACCATGAGACAAAACTCAAGATCCGAAATAACCATAGATGACAACTAATGTCTAGCTATAAAATCGAAATAAACCTAAAGATGCGACTATGCACTCTGTGTCTCAACTGACATAATCTGATCACTCACCGAGCCACCCAAGTGTAGGTCTCCCGAGGGAAACTGGTGGATAAGCAGGCATTAGAGCCAACTAATCACGATGACCTACTTCACTGGATTCCATCATCACTACTGGTGATGTAGCTTCTTCTTCACGAATAGGGATATCATCGGTGTGATATTTAAACCAATGGTTGGGTTGGCTAGTATAGATGTCGGTACAGTAAATACTGGGGTATGAAGAGTCCAAAAGAAGATCAGGCGAGGGCCCCACACGTCAGGTGGGCGACCAGACCCCAGCGCGTGGGCGAGCTCCTCAGCGCGCCAGGCGAGGGCCCCGCGCGTCAGGCGGACGACCAGGCCCCAATGCGCGGGGCGAGCGCGAGAGGCCCCCTCACTGGCAGGTGGGGCCCGCGCAGCAGGAAGCATCCCGAGGGGAGTCTTTTGGGAGAAGGCTCTCCCCCGCTGCGAACGACAGGCGCATTAAATACGACATCACGCGCGGATGGACCGAGGAGGAGATGATTACCGCCACAGTGACCTCAGCGGGTCTGCTCAACTGTCACTGTGACTCTGCGGAATTGACCGGCAGAGAGAGAGTTGCCGTCATCAGGCTGGCCGCCCGTGTCAGACGGTGCAAGGAGGGCCCCGCCTGTTCTTTCATCGGCGCGTTCACACGAGTCAGAGGCCACTTGCGAAGCACGCGTAGGTGGCGCCGCTCGGCGCAGTGGCAGCACATTTTCGTCTCTCTTGTCTCGTCTCTCAAATCTTATCAGTGTACTTAATGTACTGTATTACCATCCCCCTTGGCTCTCTCCGCCGACCCACGGCTTGTATAAAAGGGGAGGAGAGAGAAAGAAAAGGGAAGGAGAGGAGAGAGAAAGGAGAGGGGAGGAGGAAGCATTCTGTAAACATTCCCAGATAACCACAACACGAAAAGAGCTAAGGCTCGGTAGGAGTAGGACTGTTACCCGCGAGGGGGTCCGAACCTGGATAATCTCTGCATGTCGCTCCTCGCCGTGCCCGACGCTCGAATCGGATCGAACTCAGGCTGATCGGCTAGCAGAATAGAAATCTGATAGGGGTGTGATTCGCTGTGGTTCGGTGAAAAACACGCCGTCAGTGGAGCGCCAGGTAGGGGCGCTAGCATCAGTTCAAATTCTTCGACTTTTCTTCAGGTGGCAATGGCGGATTAGCAAGCCGCAGCGGATAAGGAAGTGGCCGCCAGGACCGCGGCTGCAGCAGCGGCCGCGGCAGCAGCGGTGGACTAGCCGGGCGGCAGCCTCCCGCCTAGGGTCGGCGCCCTGGCGGAGAGCAGCCGTCCCAGTCTGGCTAGGCGGCGCCTGGCCATGGAGGAGTGCTCCTCGGCACAAAACCTCTATGCGACCAGGGCCCTGCTGGACAACCCGCCGGTTCCGGTAACTCCGGACTCCCCGGCGGCGCCGTGGCTGGCCAGTTTGGCCCGCTACGTCGATGCCGCCGCGGCGGTAATGCAAGCTCCGGGAGGCGCGGGAACCGGTGTTTCCGCTTTCTCCCGCTCCTTCATTTCTCCGCACCTCTCCCGTGGATCTCCTGGCGGGAGGGAGCGGGGTCGGGATGACAGGAGCCGGGCGACTCCTTCGGGGGCCCGGCAAGGCAGACACGGCGGTGGGCCGGATCTCCGGGCCCACTTGGAGGACCGCCACCTACGACATGAAGAAGATCTACGTGACAAGCTCCGCCGGCGGCACGATCGAGCGCGCGATCGCGCCATCGCTGCCGCTCGCGGAGGCTAGGAGGAGAGTTTCCGTGACGCCACCTTGGCTGACGAAGGTGGCGCTTCCTTGGCGCCGCCTGAACGTCGGGGGCGGCGGAACGAGGAGCGCGTCCAGGAACAAGAGGCTCTATACGTCGGATGCCGCGCCTTTTCAAAGGAGCTGCGTCGTGTCCAGTGATCGGAGAAGTTCTGACCGGCCCCCATCGAGAAGTACGACGGCTCCGCCAACCCCGACGAGTTTTTGCAGATCTACGCCACCGTGATGCAACCGGCTGGAGGGTCGGGGAAAGTTCTGGCGAACTACTTCCCCACAGTTCTCACCGGCGAAGCCCGCTCTTGCTCATGAACCTACCCCCGGAGTCGGTGGGGTCGTGGGGGGAGCTCTCCGGGCTCTTTATCACCAACTTGGGCACTTTCGAGCATCCCAGAGTCGAAGACGATCTCCACAATGTGGAGCAGAAGAAGGGAGAGTCGCTGCGCGACTACATCCGGCGCCTCGGTTAGGTTCGCAACACCATCCCTGACATCTCCATCGACGCCGTCGTCACGGTTTTCAGGAGGGGGGCCCGAGATCCCAAGGTCAAGGAGAAGATGGCCACCCGCAAGATCAAGACAACGGAGGGGCTCTTCACTTTGGCCCCATAAGTGCGCCCTCCAGACGGAGGCCTGTTTCCGCCCGGCCGGAAGGGCGGGGGCCGCTGCGGGCGGCGAAGCTGGGACCTCCGAAAATCCCGGCGGGAACGACAAGAAGAAGCGCAAGGCGGCCGAGGCCGGGCAGGTCCTGGCCGCCGAGCGCGACGACGACGACGACAGCGGCCGGCCGCGCGACGGGCGCGGCGGGCGGAAGAAAGGAGGAGGTCGTGGCGGCGGTAGGGACGGTCCCCGCAGGGGCGGTCGTGACGGTCCCCGCGGCCGCGGCGAAAGGCGAGAGCGCCGTCCCGGCGAGTGGGACGGAAGGACTTACTGTCCCATTCACCGCAGCAATTTCCGCGACTTGGCTGATTGCCAGGTCGTCAGCAAGATAGTGGACAAGCGAGTCCACGGGCAGCAGCAAGCATCCGGCAGCGGCAAGGGCAAGGAACCGGCTTCGCTTGGATTTCAACAGGCAGAGCGCGAAGTCGCCTTCATCCACGGCGGATCGGCCACCTATCCGTCTCATGCCAGTTTCAAGCGTGTGATGAGGGAAGTGTGCGCCGTCGTGCCCGGCGTAGGGTCTGCTAGGCAGCTGGTGTGGTCGGAGTAGTCGATCACATTCAGTCAGGCCGATCACCCCGCCAGTACCGCCGGCCCATGGCATCTCCCGATCGTGGTTGCACCCACGGTCCGGAATGTCAAGTTGGGGCGGGTGCTGGTAGATGGAGGAAGTTCTATCAACCTCCTATCCGCCCGAGTTGCCAAAGCACTTCAGATCCAGGAGCAGGAGCTTCGTCCGGCGCTTCCTTTCTTCGGCGTCACGCTGGGGGCTGAGTCCGTCCCTCTGGGGCGCGTCAGTCTCCCGGTGACCTTCGGAGGCTCCGACAACTTTCGTACGGAGATGCTTGAGTTCGAGGTAGCAGACTTCGACCTCCCGTACAATGCCATACTAGGTCGGCCGGCGCTAACCAAGTTCATGGCGGCCTGCCACTACGCTTACATGGTGGTCAAGATCCCGGGGCCGACCGGCCCCATCATCGTGAAGGTGGACCGCCCGGAGGCGCTCCGCTGCGACAAGGACGCTCTCGCTCTGGCGGGGGCGATCGGCGCCCGGAAGACTGAAGCCTTGACTCTGGGAGCTCCTCCGGCGAAGATCCGTGCTTCCCCCGGCCCGTCCGCGGAGGTTAAGACGATCTCCCTGAGTGAGTCAGATCCGGCGTGGGCCGTTCAGGTGGGCTCTTCTCTCGGCGCCAAATAGGAAGGCGCGCTCGTCTCCTTCCTCTAGTCTAACGCAGACGTGTTTGCTTGGCAACCGTCCGACATGACTGGGGTCCCCAGGAAGGTGATTGAGCATAAGTTGGCAACGTTCCCCGGCGCGCGACCGGTTATGCAGAAGGTCCGAAAGCAGTCGGTGGAGCGCCAGGCCGTTATCCGCCAGGAGTTGGACAAGCTGTTAAGGGCGGGAGTCGTTCGAAGTGTCGCCCATCCTAGGTGGCTGGCGAACCCCGTCCTCGTCAAGAAATCCAACGGACGATGGAGGATGTGCGTGGACTTCACCGACCTCAACAAGGCGTGCCCGAAGACCAACGTGGCACCCACGCCGGGCAGTCCCCCGGTACCCCGTGGCCGTGAGCCGTGCCCGTGACTCCGCTCCCCGTCCGCGCAGCCTTTCAAACCGAAAAAACCCGTCGCCGGCGAGCAAGGCGTGCACTCAATCGGCGGTTCGGCGCTCGGCACTCGGCAGTGCCGTGCTGCCATCTGCGTTGTCACTCGCTCAGCTCATTCTCCACCCTCCTTACCCTTCCCCAGCTCCCGAGCTCCCAGAGATTGGAGACTCGCGAGCGAACGATCGGGGAGATGGCGGCGGCGGCCGTGAGCGTCGGCAAGCGGGTGCTCGACACGGGCTGGCTCGCCGCGCGCTCCACCGAGGTCGCCCGCACCGGTGTCGAGCTCACCACCAGCCACCCGCCGGGCCCCGACCCCGCCGCCCCCTGGATGCACGCCGCCGTCCCCGGCACGTACGTGCTTCTCCTCTTCCTCGCGGATTCCCCCCTTCCCCGTGAAAATTCTACTGCTGGGTAGAGTAGCAGCACTAGTTCGGATTCATGGGGATTTGGGCTTCTGTGTAGGTGTGCAGTAGTTTATCTGCGGTTGGTGCTCTGGGAAGTGGGAAGCTGCGAGCTTTGTTTATCTCGCGTGGTCCTTGCTTAGCTAATAACTAAGCATATTTCTGGATGCAGCGTGCTGGGGACTCTGCTCAAGAACAAGCTGATCCCTGACCCGTTCTACGGGCTGAACAACGAGGCTATCATCGACATCACCGACTCCGGGAGGGAGCACTACACCTTCTGGTTCTTCACTACATTCCAGTGTGATCTGGTATGCTGCTGCCCCTGCATTAGTTAATTTTGATGTTCCCTAACAAGAAAAGTAGCATGATTCCCTAGTGTGGAGCAGTGAATTATTAATTCTGATTCCCTAGCGTAGAACAGTGAGTAGCGCAGCCCGACTGTTTCCGATTAAAAAAGGGAAGCTTTTGCTGCAGACAATTCTTGGTTTAGCACAGTCGCATTGCAGCGTGTTAGGGGTGCAAAGCGGCTGTTTCCCCAGGAAATAGTTTAAAGACACCTGCTATAGAACCAAACAGTACATGTCGATGCACTTCTCTTGCTGCATTGCCTTAAGGAACTAACGTTCATAGTTGGGGACAAAAATTCTTCTCCTGATTTAGAGAAGAAATTGTCTGTACTTGTATCTATCCTAGAGTACCTCAGTAACTTGAGGTTACTAACTAAGATCTTAGCTTATTTGATCAAATTTGTAATCTAAAGCTGTTCGTTTAGTTGACCTATTTTTCATTTAAGTTTTACTGTATTGATGCTTTTAATGAAAGTGATATTGCTGCAGTGTTGGACATATGCTTGCCTTTTTTTTTCGTTATTGAAACTATTCTCTTTGATGAGTGCTAAATCCTGGCGCCTCTTAATATATGTGACAGTTTACTAATTGTCTCCTAGGAATAATGTTTTTTGACAATGCATGAAATCAAGTGTTCTTTTATGCTAATATATTGATGTTTATCTGCTTCAGTTCCACTAACTGTTTTTTAACTTTTACTCTTAATCTAGGTAGGAAATCAGCATGTGACTTTAAACTTCCGTGGGATAAACTATTCAGCAGAAGTGTACTTGAATGGGCACAAAGA
Source organism: Raddia distichophylla (assembly GCA_005191435.1). NCBI lineage: Eukaryota > Viridiplantae > Streptophyta > Magnoliopsida > Poales > Poaceae > Raddia > Raddia distichophylla. The sequence continues at coordinate 634,763 of SPJY01012851.1, forward strand.
GACACTTCCAAAAGGAATGTTCCGACGGCATACCCTTGATATTACTGACGTTCTTCATCCCAATGGCAACAATCTGCTTGCTGTCCTTGTTCATCCACCCGACCACCCTGGTGCAATTCCTCCTCAGGGAGGTCAGGGTGGTGACCATGAGGTTAGTCTGATGTCCCTCTAGCTTTCTTCTTTTAGTGTCATTTGTAATACTGTTGAAACTATGATAGCTGTCCAAGAAGATTGAACTTACAGCCATGTGTGTCTTCGTAGTTTTAGTTCCACCATGCTTCAACTGTAATATATTTGTTATTGAGATTTTTTTTTCAGCAAAATTGCTGAAAACTAAGGTATATTATTTGCAACTTTCAGCATCCATGTTCTGTGGTTGGGTATTCTGAATTTCTGATCAGTGTGGAACATGTTTTGTATACATAGCTTTGCACATTGCAATAATATGCTAGTGTTAATGTACAGTGTATATGGGCCTTGTGTGTGTTTACGTGCTTTTCTTTTCTGGCCCTTTTACATATATATATACCGGCCTATGGCTCCTGATCAATACAAGCCACCTTCATAACAGGTAGTTGCACGCTTGCACTTGCTTGCAAGTTCCGCATTTTGCACATTAGTCAAGATTTTAGGAGAATGTTATAAAGAGGTATCATTGTATCAAGGATTCATAAGAAATGGGATCTATGATTCATAATCATAATATTTGTACTCTTCATGTTTCTGTTAATAGCAGAACTTTATTTCCAATATTCTTTCAAAAAAATAGTATTACTAAAGGAGACAACATATGGCACATGTATCATGTATGTTACCATCTATCAAAATGGTTCATTTCAGATTGGGAAAGATGTTGCAACTCAGTATGTTGAAGGATGGGATTGGATCTGCCCAATAAGGTAGTTCATAATTTATTTGTAATTTTGTAAGCACGTTGTGTATTACATTTGTTCCTGTACTGACACCACCTGATTTTGTTTATGACCTTGTATACATTGATAGGCATTCATTTTGTGAAAATTGTAGATGTTATATTTTGAACTACAAACCTTTTACACATTGTTTGTTTCATTCTTGAGTACATCATGCCATCATGGCGCTAGAGTTGGCTAAAATGGCGTTCTTCTAGGGAATTATGTACTTCCATCACGATACACGATGTAGCATGTTTATTGCTCCGACTCATTTGAAAATCTCATGATCAGGCCCAGTATGTTGGGGGAATACATCGTAGAGGATGGATTAGTTGGGTGTATGGATTATCAGCATATGCTCGGACAAATTTTAAAAAAGGAAAATTTGAATTTGTATCAGGAAGCTAAATATAGGCTTAAGGTTGCACGTAAATGCAGTCTAGATATGAAGGTTATATTTTGTTACAAAATTGCAGGAGGTACTCATTAAATTGTGCTTCAAATATAGTCTTCTGTGCTGAATTTCCATCCGCCCTCTTTCACCATTATAACAAAGTTGTACTTACAAAAGACCATCACAGTAAATATTAGGTTCCATAACTGAACATTTTTTTCATTAACGTTGGTCTTACTTTGCTGAAATCAATAAACTGTGTACGAGATCTACTTGCATGATTGATTTACACTGATCACGGTAAAAGTTATTATCACAATGTTTGTCATCAGGTGATGGGCTGAAGGGTTTATAAAATTATTCCGGTTGTTTTTGACAAAGATCATAATTCATAATCCATAGAGTAAATGCTACTGCCAAGAGTGATCAATCTCTGATGTCTTGTTATGTTTCCACCTTCGATTTTTTCCCAAATAACTACTTACTGTTGTATCTTTTGCACCTCTACTAACAAATCACAATGCTTGCTTTGCAGAAGCATTTCTTTTCCTTTCCTTTTATCAATGTGATGGTACTTATGACAATGTGCGGCAGTAACTTTTTCAATATTTCTTCTCTTGTCCACCCTAGGGATCGAAATACAGGTATCTGGGATGAAGTATCAATTTCCATAACTGGGGTGAGCTTATTAGTTCCTGTTCTCTTTTATTAGTGTTTTTCTCCTTTCTGTTGTCTTTTGGAGGTAAAATCAAGGATATTGCAAAGAGAAAATTCAAACAGAAGAAGCTAATCCCTCATTATTTATCATAGCTGTTCTTTAGTCTTCGATACTTTTTTTTGATTAAATTTTTGTGATGCAGCCTGTGAAGATAACAGACCCCCATCTGGTTTCAACTTTTCACGATGATTTTAAGAGGTCATACCTTCATTGTACACTTCAGCTCGAGAACCAAAGTTCAATGCTTGCAAATTGTACACTGCAAATCCAGGTTTCAACTGAACTTGAGGGGAACATGTTCTTGGTGGAACATCTTCAAACTTATGCGATATCAATTCCTCCCCACTCAGTTCTTGAATATACTATTCCTCCTGTAAGCTTATTTTCCTTTTCCTTTTATGCTACTCAGGTATTACTTTGGTAATTTCCTTATTTCGTAGTAATTATGATATATTGCTGCATTCACTCAAATAATTTATGCATGGTTTTCTATTTTAGGGATCACGTTTATTCAATTTGTTTTCCAATACCAAAAAAGCACCAATGGCCATAGTTGAGGGACTAAAAATATATTTATTTTCAAAAAACTATTTCACGAAACACTTGAGAAGCTGAAGTTTTTTTTCCTTGCTGAGTAGATGTCATATGTCGACATATCAGCAATTATCTAAGATTATAATTGAATTTGTTCCAAGTGGGCAAAAATCCTCCGGAATAAAATACAGGCTAACTAGTAAAGAATTTTACAACATGCTCAAAGTGCCTTATGTTAATTCACTTTAAAACTAATTTGACTTTTTTAATCCAGTCTTTGCATATCGCGAAACCACCTCAAAATCGTAACGTAATGAAGTGGACCAACTTTGAGAAGCAGATTCAAGAACTTCTCGAAGTCCAACTTAACATTGAGCTCACTTCACCTTAACCAACTTATGCATTTATCTCAACCACTTCAGACATGCTCTTATGGAATGTAAATAAATTGTATAACTCAAATAACATGGATTCTGGTGGCACTAAATTGCTTCACCTAACAAGTATCTACAGAAAGTTTTATTTTGTTGTTTTTGGACACATCAAGTTATGAACATGGTGACAACCTCTTTTTTGCATTTTAACATAAATATTTTACCGGAATTACTAAACATCATCTAAACTATCTAGATTGCATTAACTCAGCACATTTCAGCACCACCAACATCAAACTAGCCCACATTATTGTGTTAAGTAAGGAAGTTCCTTGTCATGTCAAACCTCTGCAGAGAATATCCAAAGTTGCTTAAATCATGGTTGCACAAATCACATTTGTATAAAGGCATAAGAACCTTGGTGCAAAAACATTTGCCTTGCTTTGCTAATCCTTTTTAGCAAAATGCACTTTTGTTACCAGAAAGGATGTAAAGTGCAAATTTGTTGACTATTCTATATGAATATATGCAGCTATTCTTTTATAAGCCAAACTTGTGGTGGCCAAATGGCATGGGAAAGCAATCCCTATACAATGTTGAGGTTAGTGTGGATGTAGGTGGATTTGGGGAGTGCGATTCATGGAGACATTATTTCGGGTTCCGTAAGATTGAGAGCGCTATTGATAAATCAACTGGTGGGAGGTAACTAACTTTTGATGTATCCTGTGCCATACTTGATCTCATAAAAACATTATGGTGCAAATGTAACTCATGCAGGCTCTTCAAGGTAAATGGTGAACCAATATTTGTCCGAGGAGGAAACTGGATATTGTCGGATGGGTTGCTTCGATTAACAAAAAAGAGATATATGACTGACATCAAGTTTCATGCCGATATGAACTTCAATATGCTTCGCTGTTGGGGTGGTGGATTAGCGGAGAGGCCTGATTTCTATCATTTTTGTGATGTATATGGTTTATTGGTAAGCTTAAGATTCTCTCTTTGTCAATTGATATTTGTGTTTCCTTACCAAATTGCATAATGTTAGTTTCTGATGATTGATAAAGAGTATAACAACTTTGTCTTTTGAAATAATGTCGATCACTCCTTACTTCATTTTTATTATTCAGAAATTGATGGTAGACAGCTCATTGCTCAATATCCTCACCTTGAAGTAATTAGGTATACCAGATGTTATATGGTTAGACTCTTTAATAATTTAGCTGTGGTCCACCTACATCTAGTTTAATGAGCGATTATTGTTTCACGCAAAGACATTGTTTGAAAATATTCTTTGAGATTAATATGGAGAGAATAGTTTTTTATATAAAATACAATAATACACTTACTTAGTTTGGTGTCATGCTTGCACGATCACTTAAGAGGGTGGAACCGTTTTATGCAGGTATGGCAGGAGTTCTGGATAACTGGAGATGTTGATGGACGAGGAATCCCAGTGTCAAATCCAGATGGCCCTTTGGACCATGATCTCTTCCTTCTATGTGCTAGAGATACTGTCAAGTTACTCAGGAACCATGCTAGTCTAGCTCTATGGGTTGGTGGTAATGAGCAAGTCCCACCAATTGACATTAACAGAGCACTGAAGAATGATTTGAAGCTACACCCTATGTTTGTCAGTTACCATAGAACTAAAACGCAAGGAAAATATCTATCAGAAGACTCAGCTGACCCTAGCAAATACCTTGATGGTACTCGGGTGTATGTCCAAGGTTCATTGTGGGATGGTTTTGCCAATGGAAAAGGTGACTTCACTGATGGTCCATATGAGATTCAATACCCAGAGAGCTTTTTCAAGGACAATTTCTATAAATATGGGTTTAACCCAGAAGTTGGGTCTGTGGGGGTTCCGGTTGCTGCAACAATTAGAGCAACAATGCCTCCAGAAGGATGGAGCATTCCAATTTTCAAGAAGAGAATTGGTGGGTTCATAGAAGAAGTCCCAAATCCAATATGGGACTACCACAAGTACATACCTTATTCAAAACCAGGGAAGGTCCATGATCAGATTGAACTATATGACCATCCCAAAGATCTTGATGATTTCTGTGAAAAAGTAATTTAGGACTACATTCATTTTCATCTGTAGGATGTTATGCTTAAACATCTGAAGTACTGTAGTTTCATGTCTAATGTTTCTTTAACCTACAGGCTCAACTGGTTAATTATGTTCAGTACAGAGCTCTTCTGGAAGGATGGACTTCCTTCATGTGGAGTAAGTTTACAGGTGTGCTAATTTGGAAAACACAAAATCCATGGACTGGACTACGAGGACAGTTCTATGATCATCTGCAAGACCAAACCGCCGGATTCTATGGTTGCCGTTGTGCTGCTGAACCAATTCATGTCCAACTTAATTTGGCCAGTTACTTTATAGAGGTACTTTCTTAAACTTGGAACATTTGGCCCTCAACCAGTCTTTGTAGAAACTAAATACATGGAACATCTTTAGGTGGTAAACACTACAGCCGATGAACTGTCAGACATGGCTGTAGAAATTTCAGTATGGGATCTGGATGGTGCATCATCGTATTACAAAGTTACTGAAAAAATAGTGATACCACCAAAGAAAGTGAAGAAAATTATGGAGATGGAATACCCTAAGATGAAGAACGCCAAGTCTGTCTATTTTCTACTACTAAAACTGTTCAGCTTGTCAGACAGCAGAGTGCTGTCCAGAAATTTCTATTGGCTACATCTTCCTGGGAAGGACTACAAACTGTTGGAAGATTATCGGCACAAGAAGATTCCACTGAAGATCACATGTGAAGTTTCCATATCAGCCTCCAGATACAAGGTAAGAATGTCCATAGAGAACAAGTCAAAAAAATCAGTAACAGAAAGCATAGCCTCTGTATCGACCACGAATCTAGTTGGTGGAAATGGTTTCTACGACACTGGCGAAGAAGCTACTTGCGACAGACAGCAAAGTGGTCTATGGGGAAAAATATGCAGAGGCCTCGGTGTCGCGAGATCAGATGACAACCCAAGAACAGTTGAGGTGAACGGGGCCGATTCAGGCGTTGCATTTTTCCTCCATTTCTCAGTGCACACCTCAGAATCATCCACTCAGGGGAACTACAGGGACACCAGAATCCTTCCAGTCCACTACTCAGACAACTATGTTTCGCTCACGCCAGGGGAGAAGATGGCCATCGACATCTCCTTCGAGGCTCCCCAAGGCTCCACCCCCAGGGTCATCCTGAAAGGTTGGAACCATCATCTGAACCATGCTGTGACAATCTAGCTAGACACCTTCGTCTATCAAAATGCTGATCATCCAGGAAACAGCAAGATCTTTATAAAATAAAGGAAAAAAGCTAGATCCGTGTAAAATAATCGCACCCTTGTAATAAATGAATACCAGAGATCAGATCGTGGCATTGCATAGCAGTGCAATTTGGTGCCCCCTTGGATGATTTCCTGTGTGCTGACGATGTCGGCGGTGTGCACTGTGGACAAACCAACCGACAGCTCAGCTGCTCTGGTAATGTCAGGGCCAGAACGAAATGCTTCTGTCCTCTTCCATTGATGTTTGGCAAGAGAGGGGTATGGTTAAATCATCCTCGTTAGTATGGTTTATATCTATATTTCGAGACCATTCAAAAGTAGCAGCTTCATGTATTCTTCTGGGGAGACGCGTTGCTCGGTCGAGAAATATTTAGGGGGAAAATATTGTTTATGTCAGAAGTTGTATCATATCATATTCGTCATCAAATTATATATCTATCCATCCATCCATCTATCTATCTACTATATATATAAAGCAGAGTTAAACGGAGTCACCACATTAATCCTAAAATCCTAGAAAATCCTACGTTAATCGAATAATGCTAGAATTTTTCACGTTAATCAGAAAAAGAAAAGATCTACGTCATTGGATGTGGATAATGTTATGTAAATCTATCGATCAATATTAATCTCTATAACAAATTACTAAAGTTAATCTAATATATTAGAGAAAACTCTAAATCTGAAAAATTTAGAGTTTTTCATGTTAATCAGAATAAAGAAAAGATCTACATTGTTGGATGGGGATAATGTTACATAAATGTAGCGGTCAATATTAATCTATATAACAAATTACTAAAGTAGATCTAATATATTAGAGATAAACTCTAAATCTGATCCGATATATTAGAAAATATACATCACCCAAATTATTTCAACTATCCGATCAATGGTGGGACCAAATTATAACGTCCTAGATCAATTAAAAAGTTCTCACATAAATCAAGAAAAAAAGATAATGCCATTGATTTTTGTGGGGCCGGATTATAACGGTTTAGATTAAAATAAAAATATTAGAAATTCGGACTAAATACTAAAGATGATATAATATGATCAGTTTAGCCGTTTGATCAACGGTGGGACCAAATTATAACGGTCTAGATTAATCAAAGAAATTCTTACATAAATCAAGAAAAAAATAAAAGAACTATGCGGCTTAGATTAAAAGAAAGTATTAGAAATTCATATTAAATACTAATATATTAGAGATAAACTCTAATCCAATCTGATATATTAGAGACAGATTATGAGTTAAAGATAAACTCTATATATCTAAACAAATCTAGCCACGCAAACGCGCGGGCCACCTCGCTCGTTGATTTAAACTGTGAGTTTTGACCCCTTTTGGCTATTACTTTGACCGTTAAAAAAGAGCTCTATTGCCCCTAGCTCAACTGGTAAAAAATAAAATAAAAAAGTTGTACAGAGCTCAGGAAAAAATAGAAAATGTTTGAAAAAAAAATCAAAATAAGAAGACTCATGGAGGTTTCGAGTGAGTAATTGATTTATTTATCGTAAAAAGAATTCATTAATACAATCTTTAAAATAAAAGTATTTAAAACCTTAATTTTATTCCATACTTGCATTCTTCTTGTTTTTCTTATATTCCACTAAAAATTTTCTCATATTTTATCGCAACACAATTCCATCCGATATCTAACTAGGCCTTACATCCTCCACCAGCATGTTTGTCTCTTCATGTTGTCTCTTCATGATCCTCACTACTATGTGAAGCATATTCTACGATATCTTTAGGATCTCTTTCCCACATTCTCTTTATGCATCGGTCTCTCCTTCTGAATTGATAGTCTACTCCGATGCTAACTAGTGGTTGGGTGTCCGAATATCTGTAAGCTTCTAATACCTGCAGTGCTACCCCTCCAACTTGCCACCATTGTCTATTACAACAACATAGGTGTCATCCACCTCTTCATCAACCCTATTCAAAGTTAGCGCACTGAACATGCATGTTTGAAATCGATTTGCATTTTGTTCATGAACATGTTGCTTTGGTTAAGTGTGCATTCTCCATGTTTCAGTATCGTCACGGTATGCTGATATCTTTATCGAAGGGTTGCCTTCGTCAGTCTTTGCCAAGTTTTGTTTCAATATGAACGTTCACTTCTCTATAGTTTGGATTGCGCCGTGGGAGCATATATGCCCCCCCGGGTCTTGTAGGCTACTATAGGGCTGGTTTCCTTGCATATCTTCCATGATTTTTGTTTTCATAAATCGTGTCTCTAGATAAGTAATATTCCGACCGATGTAATCTCTACAGATTAATCTATCACTTGTTTATGTCGCTATCGGTGTGATGGGCACCTCCTCTACTACCACAGCTTCGCTCCCAACTCAATGTTGCCATTGTGGATGACTGACTACCATGTTAGTTGTGTCATTCTGCTTCTACGTCTAATGCTTGTTACTAAACCGATATGCTAATGAATTAACTAATAATCGAAATATATTCAACTTCTGTGTGTAATGATCGTTGCTAAACCCATATTCTAATGAATTAACTAATAATCAAAATATAACCAACCAGGCCGCAATACTCGCATCTAGTATTTTCGGCTCCTCCTACACATATTTTTCGTGAAGTTCCGTTATAGAGGGTTAATAAAGCCCGTTGGTGGTGGTAATTGGTAAACAGATTTCTCCATCTGGCGCAGGTGAGCAGGGACATTTGCCACGGCGAAGTGCAGGGACTACACGCACGCACTACGCAACCTGACATCGAAGAACCGGACAGCACGGAGTACGGACACTGCTATGCGCAACGCGGGAGGACAACGGTATAGCTGTCAGATTCCATCGTAAGCCGCGCCCTACTCCTCGCCGTTCATCACGCCCGCCGCACTGGGCAGCCCTGTCGGCTCAAGGAACACGCGGCGCCACGTGCTGCTCGCGCCTCGAAATCCACAACGGTCAAAAAAGGATGCATAAAACTGTCCTCAGATTCACGACGGATAAAAAAAACGATGGCTAAAACTGTCCTCAGCTTAGGCTCTGTTTGAAAGCAAAGTTTTTCAAAACTATGGTTTTGTCATACCATGGTATTTGAGTGTAGTTACCATAAATACCATGATTTTACCCAACCCTTTTGAAATCATGGTATTCCTAGAAACTACAAACTGTTTGGTAGCAAAGTTTTTACCATGGTTTGCTAGCACAAGTGAGAAAACTTTGGGTTGGAGTGGAGTCTACAATACTCCAAAAATACTATGGTATTGTCAATACCATGATTTTCAAAACAGAGTTTTTGAGGTTGCTTTCAAACACCTCATGTCGGGGATAAAATTACGGCCCATTGTCATGGCCCACTCCCTGACGGCCCAGTCAAACAGCCTGCCAGGGCCTAGCTACCTGGAAGGTTCTATCTGGCCCATATGCATCCTGCCGAACAGCTTCCTGGCTGGCACGGTGCGTAACGGCATAGGATTCCTGTTTGAGTCCGACTCGAGCAAGAGTTCTGCACGGCTACGTGAAGACCCAGACGTTGGTCTCCCGAATTGGAATAGAAGTTGTGATCCCCAAAAATTGGAGTATACCTTATCTATCTCGGGATGTATTTGGCATGTATATGAGTTCGTTACGATCTTGTAGTTAGCCCGGCCCGATTATCCCTTGATAGGTCGGTTGTTCAGCACTATATAAACTGAGCCCCTACGGCGTGTAGAGGGCACGAGGTCTTTGCATAATACATCTTGTACACCCATAATCTCGCCGAGACTTGTTCGTCTCGTCGAGCCTCCTCTTGTAATACTCTTTAATGTAAAGAAAGGCTGGACGTAGGGCTATTATCTCTCCCGATAGGCCTGAACCAGGATAAAACCCTTGTCTCCCTGTTCGTCGCTGGTTGCTGTTCGTGTTGTTCGGCGTGTCTCCTATCTCCCTCTTTAAAGAACCTTAATCGACTTGGGATCGATATCTCAACCGTCGACACCTCATTGCTAAAATACCATGGTATTCTCCAAAACTATGGTTTTGCCTCGAAAATATGAAAATACTTTGTTGACAATATCCAGTCCTCTCTGGATGTTGCTTGTTTGAGCTGAAAAGTTGCTTAAATTTTTAATCTGAAAAAAGTTATGATTTCTCCGAAGACGTTTTAATTTGAGCCTTTTTGGTTCGCATCTAACATTGCCACAGCATGACAAGCCTAATGTTAAGTTTAACCGAGTTAGGTGTGCGTTTGATTCACTACCAAGATTCTTCTTTTTCTATGCGTGTCCCGCATATAAGTGACATGATAAATTGTGGCAAGATTTTTTAGGTGTGCTAAAGTGTGGCAGATCAATTGGAGAACTAAACTTAGGCAGGTTTAGTATCTTAGGCGTGGCAAACTTAGCTAAATTTAACAATGAACCAAACAGAAAAATTATAATTTTTACGAACTCTAAGAAAAAACTATTTAAAACTACACAAAAATGACTACAAAGTATATATCATTTGAATTATACAAAAATAAAAAATTTAATTTAATTTAAAATTTAATTTAAGCTGAAACAAACAAGGCCATAAGCAAACCCTGTATATTATTTAAAGATAATTAAGCAACTGTTCAATGGATTAACTATAATACTTTTTTAAAAAATTAATATGCGTCCATATGTAATAGGATGGATAACACATTAATTTTTAGTGTTTTTTGATAGATGCCACTTTAAAGTGTCAATATCTGATAACTGCCACCGCAAAGTTCATATTTAAATATTTTTCATTACCAAACTAGCATATTTGGATATATGCCACTATGGACTCCACCAGGCATCTTTATATGCTGTGAGGACAATTTTACCCTCGTCATGCCAATTCATTTACATCAATTTTACCCTTCTTCCTCTAGGCCTATCTCTCTCCCCTTCATCCCTTCCCACACTATGAAAATCGGCTTGGCTTTCACCCCGGTGAGATTCTTCCTCCTCCGAACCGCTCCTTGGTGAGATCCCCGACGGCAGCCATCCTCTCCCCCTCTCTCCTCGCCCTCGCCCTCGCCCTCGTGTGCCCTCCTCCCTCTAGAGCTCAATGGCCCTCTATATCTCCCTCACCCAGATTCACGGCGACAACGAAATCGCGAAGGCGAGAACAAACTTGTACCCGACAACGGAGTAATCGTGGAGGCGGCGGTGGACTTGTTGTCAACGAGAGCGAAATCACGGTCTTCTTCCTCCTCTACCCCCATTGTCCGTCTCACGGTCGTCGGTGTCGGAGCTGCCGGAGACACCTCGCCTATGCCCTTCTCGGCGTTGCTGTAGTGGGCACCCTCTTCCTCCTTCCTACACATCTCAATGACAACGGGAACGCGCAATAGTGAGTTCGCATTTGAGGGGAAGGATGCCAACGAGAGGCAGGTTATGGAAGTAGAGGCAGAGGAGATCACTGGCGATGGTGCAGTTCAAGTCAGCAGGGATCGGCGGTGCGACAGTGGAGATTGGTACGATGATGCTAAGGAAGTACAACGGTAGGTGGGAGATGGTGGCGGAGAAAAGAAGGGGAGGAATAAAGATGGGAGGTAGAAGATGAGGGCAAATGTGTCATATACTCCCTCCGTTTTTTTTGTTTGACGCTTTTGACTTTTTGGCACTTTTTTACCATTCGTCTTATTCAAAAATTTAGTATAAAGATGTAAAAAAAAGTCATATTTAAAGTATCTCTATTGATAAAACAAATCATAACAAAATAAATGATATTTACAATTTTTTTTGAATAAAACGAATAGTCAAAAACGAGTCCAAAAGTCAAAGACGTCAAACAAAAAAAAAAGAGAGTACAATAATGCGGAATGGATATACGTATAAAACACACTCTGAGATTTGCATAGTGGCATCGATCCAAAAATGTTTGTTTTATAATGGTAAATATGCATATACAAACTTTGTCGGGCATTTATCAGAAAAGACAACTCTGTGTTGACATTTATCTTAAAAATTCTAATTTTTAAGTTTTTGTGATGACGTTAGAACAACGTCATGTATTCAACAGATCAGGCGTTTGATTACTTGTGGCGTCAAAAATATATTAGATGAATAGCAAAAGAGAGGGATTTAGGATAAATACGGACTAGTCTCAGTCTAATAAGTTTGGCACGGTTAACGATGGTCTCAAGTGTCAAAACAAGGAATTACTCCTGCAGTGCAGCTCAGTTTGATGGTGAAAAAAAAGGTCCAACGGCAAATTTCAAAATGACTTTCCAAAGCATTTCTGTGAGCAGTTACACTGTCGCATGATCTGCAAAGGAAGTTTGGAACTCTGGATTCTATTGCACTTGTTACAGAATGCTGTTCTTACATCAGAGGACACCCAAAGAATCAAGAATGAAGAAGCAAAGAAGAAAACTCTTTGTACTGTAAAACTAAATCAACAAGAAGATTGTTTCAGGAGAGCCTCCACCATAAATTATTCCCCTTCTCCTTCCTAGTAACAACATGAACCAAACGAATGCACTGTGCACGGAGGCGATCGATCCCCAATCCAATTCTATGTACAGGATCTCCCTTTTATCCTTAATTATACTCCTCCTCCCCCAACCCAACCAAAAAAAGAACTTGAGATGAAGAGAAAAAACAGTAACAAGAAAAAGAAAAGGTAAAGAAAAACACGGAGGATTTGACATCTGTGATTAATTAACCCCTAAGTAACGGAGCTTGATTAGCCATGGCGCCCTCCTACCTCGCCGCCGCGCCGCCGCCGGCGGCGGCCTTGCCACCGCAGGCGGTGGCGGTGGCGTTCTTGAGGTGCAGCCTCGCCGCCCGGAGCAGCTCGCCGAACCTCTTGATGTTGACGGTGACGTTCTGCCGGTCCATGTACACCTTCTTCATCTCCCACCATCCACGGCTGCTGATGACGGAGGGGTCCCGCACGACGGTGCTGTTGACGCCGTACTCGGCGGCGAGCGAGCTCTCCTCGGCGGCCACCTTGTACTCGAGGTACCCGAGGCCGAGCTGCTGCGCCGGCTTGCCGTAGAAGGCGTCGGCGGCCCAGTCGAGCCCCACGGGCACGATCTGGAGGAGCACGGTGCCAGGTCGCATGAAGAGGAAGTGGGTGACCGCGGCGCCGTGCACGGCGACCATGGCATCGGCAGAGGCGAGCGCCGCGTGGATCACCGGGAGCGGCGTCTGGCGGCGAACGTTCATGACGTGCGGCGCGAAGCCCGCGCGCCGGCAGGCCGTGACGACGTGCGGCAGGTTGAGGAGCACCCGGTTCTTCTTGCGGATGAAGATGACCATCTTCGGCTTCGCCGCCCTGGCGGCGTGGTCGTCCGGCCGCGGGCACGGCCTCGAAGGCGGCGCCGCCAGCGGGAGCTGGAGCGCCGCCGACGCCGACGCCGGCGTGCGGCTGTAGCCCTGGTGCAGCAGCGCCTGAAAGTCCTGGATGCCCTTGCCTACAACCACGCGCAAAATCAGCAAATTTTACTTGCATTACTTAATTGTACAGCACATTGTAATTACAGTAGTAAAAACAGTTTAGGGGCCGGGTAGTGAAGCGATGATTGCTGGCATAAAAACATCAAACGAGCAATGTTAAAAACTTGAAACTAATGCGAGTGAAAATTACTCACAAACTTGCAGAAACCTAGCTAATTTGGAGCGGCAGCAATGACGCGATGCAAGCATGAAGCATCCCCTATTCCAAGTCCCCTACTCCCCACGCAACACATGTGTCGCAAGCTAGCAACATTCAACTACCAGTACTATTTTGGCAAAGATCGTGTTCCCTGGCACACACCCAAAAAACAGTCTCTTTTGCGTTGGCGAATGTCACCCTTTCTGTTCCGAGCCAGGGACATCGATCCAATTTCACACTCCAGCATCTACCAGAACTGCATCGGCACACACACACCATGCGTACTACTGTCTACTCGATCAGGAGCATCACCTATACTCAAGTGTTCCCAACAACCCTACCGGCCGGTTCACTCCAGCCACTGCCAGCTTCTTCTAGCCACCACATCAATAAATGATCACCAGTCCAGTGCGAACGGTTGACAGTGGTCAGCAGCAGCATTAGCCACTAAGCATCCCCATCAGAAAACTTAATACATGTTTTACAACAATGTTTACTGCACGACATATCCATTTCTCTAAAATTTCTTCACACTTTATACTACTACATCTTAAAAAATCCCTTTTCTCCCGTAAACACTCTTATCTCTGGCTCTCTGGGCACTTTATTTCATAGCCCTAATGATACCTTAGAGGCAGTACAAATCAGTCATCAATCACTGGAGCAAAACAGCAACGATCAGCTCGTGTTCCGTGCGAGATCCAGCGCCCAGCGGCGCAATGGTCCCATTGGCCATTTCCATCTGCGCGGTTTCGTACTACCAGATTGACCCGGCTCGCTTTATTAACTAGAGGAGGACGCTCGGACAGCTGCCGACGACGCCTTTGCGTGGCTTGTTGGCCTCCGGCCGCCACCATGGGATGCGGCATGCCAGCGACGCCCAGCTTGGCGCATCTGGATGCGTCCCAGGATCCCTTGGTCCAAGTTGGATCAAACCGCGGTTAATTCAACAACCCCCATCAGGGTTCACAGAAACCGTTCGGTTTTTGGGACAATGCTCAATGCTCAATGCTCAATGCTCAATGCTCGTCCTACCCTGATTCCTAACCGTCCAAGAATCATTCACCCACTATTTAATCGTCATATATCCAGTTTTTCCCTACAAAACCTATATGGAGTATTTTCTCTCTTTGTATTTTACTCAACCCTACTGCTTGCTACAATATCGAGGCCAGCTACAGGCCTACAGCCACAAGACCAACAAATACTGGGACCAGCTCTAAATTAGCGAACGTTTGAAACCCACAACTCTTTTTTTTTGTTTGCAAACAGCCGGTTTCTAACTTATGATAAGGGGTTGTTCTCCCTAAATTATTTGACTTATTTACTTATTTGACTTATCTCAACTTCGACAGCTTTTCAAGGTAGATTTGAGAGTCGATTCCCATTATTTGACTTGTTTTAGAATGTTTTTAGACACGCCTTTTAGATAGAAAATAAATCAAATAAGTTTTAGAGAACTGGGTTAAATCTGTCGGTCAAGTGGGTAATGGCTGCTACGTGCCAGTAGAGACGTACAGTACTACTCGGGTGTGCTAAATACAGTAGGTTCGGATCTCAATTTCAATAGGGCTAGTTCTTGGAAGGTGAATCTGTCGGGGAATGCACCCAGAAGACATATCTAGGCCTGGCCGCCTGGCTGCCTGCCAAATCCAAGCCATGCATTGCTTATGACTTATGGTGACAGTTTGACCAGGCTGCAGTTTAACCTTGCACATAAAAATCAACGCTGCAAGATCCAAGCTTCTGCCACGTGCCACTGCACTAGGTCAACTGTACTTAGATGTTGATTCACCGAGCGGACTAATTAGGTCAACCGGTAAATTTGATTTACCGCCAGCTAGTTGTTGATTTAATTTTCATTTTCTACAATGCACCAGCACTACGTGCCTAGCAGATTCCATAGCCAGCTGAGACTCCGATCCATATATATCAACGTGCAAGTGACCAGTATTAGTAACTAATCATCTTACACCAATACTATTTTCCATGCTTAATGCATCTCAGGGGACATATAATCCTAATTAATCTCCTTATCAAGAGAGATGTTGAGGTTCGAAGAGAAAAATAGAACATAGCGATAAAACGTTGGGGGGAAAAACAGGTTAATTAGCATCATAGCATGTACTGGCTAGCTATCTAGCTAAAGCGTCCACCAAACCGTGCCGACCCAAACCCACCGACACAATGTAGCATAACAAACTGGAGCTCGCTTTGCATCCATTATTACACACACTCTCTCAGCTTATCTCTCTCATGTCCTCTTTCCCTCCTTTTAGGCACTCTTTTGATCAGCTTTTTTATTTGGTAGCCCGGTCTGGTGGCCTTTCTGTAGTGATCACAACTCACAAGTCCCCAGCTCCTTTCATCAAAGAGTTCAAGGCATTGGGGTCAATTATTCTCGAACTGAGCATTTTGCTTTGGGGCTTTGTCGAGGCTATTGAATCGATTCACATGGATTTTCCGCTCCAGAAGACAACGTCACATGGACTACAGGGCTAGCTAGCTTTCCTAGCTCAACTATGCGTGTCTGCTTCATCCGGTGGAACAAACGCGAGCCGTGCCTGTGTACTTGTGGAGTTTTTCTTTTCTTTTCTATTGCCTAGAAATCAGTCATCAAAAGTTGAATTCCTTCTGTTTTCTGTGCTGCATTCGTTACAAAAACTAACGTAAACTTTACAAAATAGAGAACTAAATTTTGGCCGCTTGAACTACTGACTTCGAAAACCTAGAGACTGATAATGGAATCCAGATCGATTAGATAATGTTTACGAGTTAAACTTTTGTGACTGAAATTTTCAAGTTAGAAAAAATAGCCAAATAATTGAAAGGAAAAAATTGCCGGGCAAGCTCTAGAAAAAAGAAAAACAACTTTTTTCAGACACGTTAATTTGACTATCATGAGCTCTTAGTAGGATCTCTAGCGACCTCTCTACGATAATATAGTGTAATGTAAATTATAAAAAAAAATAAAAATAAATAGAGGAGACGTCAATAGCTTTTTAGCAGAAAGAGATAAAAAAGTTGTTGGTGATGCTTAAGCTGTCAGACTATACATCACACACTGCTACGTACAGCAAACAGCGTTACCAAGCCCGGAGTGCACGTCCACTGCACGCTCGCTTAACTTGCCCGTATGCGGAGCCGGCGGCCATGGCGAAGGGCACGGGCGGCCGGGCCCACAGGCCAGTGACGTCGAAAGCGAAGGAGGCCCACACCTACGCGAGGCGCCCCCATACGTCACCCCACAGGCCAGAGACAATCACCGCCTGTTCCTTGCTCATCCTCGCTGAAAAGCTGGCCATCCATGGTGGATCACCAAGCCGTTTGGTTCGGGTGGTGGCACATTACTTAAACTAACACCTCTCTCTCTCTCTCTCTCTCTCTAGACGTCACAAACACGATTCTCTCCCTAACTTTTGTTGTTTTTTGGTTGCATGCAATTCCACGTGGTCCCAGTGAGGAGGTGGCCGGCCGGGTTAGGTTAGGTCACCACCGCGGCACAACACATCACAGGATTCATTCATTCCTCCACAGGCAGCAACGCAGCATGCCCTAAAAAAAAAATTAACGGAAAGCCGGCTTCCTGACGCTTCGCTCTCGGCGCGGGGGCTCGACAGCAATGTCCTACCTGCCGACGCCCATCGTCCCAGCACCAGCAAGCAACGACCAATCCATTATCCACCCGAGGTGATTAGGACACCGCGATTAGCACACTTTGGTCGCACACATATATATCTACCATATATATACGCATCGACCCGGCCCGACCGCCGCCGCCGAGTCCCTACACGTCATGCTCATCAAACACAGCGCCTCAAACGCATCGATCCTCTTATCACCTCGCGAAAGGCTCCGATCCTACGAGCAACGGAGCAAGGCTAGCTGTACACTGCCACTGTGCAAGGCACGGACAACTGGTACGTTTTCATGTCATATTGTCATGCATGCCAATTGCCAAACCGTGGGTGGTAACCGTACGCGTCTTCTCCACCGGTTTCAGAAGCTACGTTTCCGGGCGATTTTGCTATGCAAGCAGCAGTAGCTCTATCCATTCATCCTCTACGTCGACCCATCATTCTACAGGCCGGATATTCGTGGTCCGTTCTCTAAAGTTCTTTCACGTTTTGTATTGTATCCTCGTTTTTCGGTCAAAAACACTATATACATCCTCATCTAAAAAATAGGTTCGCCTAGCAAGTAGCAATTACAACGTCCCAAAACAAATCAAATAAATAATGTTCTACAGCTCAGCTCTATTGGAGATGCTACCACGTCGTGAAAAAAAACCCCTGGTGTTTCGAATTGATGGGCCATAGTTGCAGTATATATAGTACGACAACACTGCTGCTACTCGTGCCTCATGTGGCTGCATGCGTCTCGCCTCGCTACGCAAGGACAAGCAGTATTTAACTACTGGGGCTGCACCGGACACCCTAAATTAAAGAGGAAGGCAGCATGTTGAGATGTAAAAGAGAAAGAAAAGAAAAGAGAGAAAACTTGAATCGAGCAGCACGAGTGTCCCTGCCCATTAGCCCATGCCTCATTTATTCTAAGGAGAGACACTCACTCACTGGTCAGATTTGGAAACAAGTTGTAATTTTTTCTCGCAGGGAGGCATGCACGCTTGCCTACTTGCTTGTCTCCGTCCGACGTGTGGCGCCGCGAGGTGGTTCTTCTCCCCCGCACGCAGGCACGACGCCTGCGAATGGACCAAGAGAATTCCACGCACATGCGGCGCCTCCCCATTCGGCTTGCAGGTTTGCTGTCATGCCACGGTGATAATTAATTATAGTAGCCAAACACTGTGCTCTAAATGGTGTGGTTACTTGCCATGTAGGGTTTAGGGGTTAGTGATCTACTCCCTCCGGGGTTCACAAAACCATCGGAGTTCTCTAAGCCGGCAATGGCGCGGAGCCAGTTAACTAGCGGTTCCGTACGATTTTTTTTCCTAAATTCAAAACTCCGTCTTCCCGGTTCTGTCCACGGTTAGCCGCGGTTTTTGACGGTAAACCGACGGTTTTTCGCGGTTAGTCGTGGTTTCTGAGGAAAAAAAAATGTCAAAATCGGTGAAAATTGATAAATTTTTTTAAAATATACATTAGAAATTAGAAATTTGTTTAAGCCAAAATGCTTAGAATGAATGATAGTATTTTTAGAAATTTCATGTATATTTTACGTTCAAAAAATATTTGAACGAATTTTGCCCAAACCCCTAAACCCTAAACCGCCGGTTTACCTAACCGGGCACGTGGAGGCGCGGTTAGCCGCGGTTAACTGGCGGCTTTGTGAACCGTGACTCCCTCCGCCCCCACCTCCTCCACTTTTGTAGAACTCATTTTGATTTTAGCAAGTCAAAATCTATAAGTTTTGACCAATAATTAGTTTAACTATATACATTTTTTATTGTACAAATTAACTATATTCATATTTAAAGTTTTTGGGTATAATGTTATTATGTGTCCATTGGCAATATATAATAAGAGAAATTGAATCATCAAAATCAATCTTGATGCAATGTTATTATGTGTCCATTGGCAATATGTAATAAAAATTTTAATCATCAAAATCAATCTTATTTTTTAAAAAAAACACACATCAACATACACCTTACAAAAATGGACAGAGAGAGCCAAGATAACAGGCAGAGAGTGGTAGTAGATCGTATAGTCGTTGCTACCAGTGGTAGTAGTAGTAGTGTCAGTGTACCGGCAGCTGGTACACGGGTTTCATTGGGCTATAAATGAAAGAACATATTGTAATAACTCAGGTCGGCCAAGATTAATTGGACCGTGCGGTCGATCGATCGATGCGACCAACTCGGGTTGGGTCGCGAAGCTGAGCATGGAGCCCCACCGTTTATTTCCTAATCCTACCCCATAAATAATCGATGTACAAATCTGACCTAAAGCGTGCCGAACCCTATAGCTTAATTCCTCGACGTCTCGTCAGATTGGTTAGCAAGGACACTTTCGAAATTCAAACGTTACTGCATAAACTACTGATACTGCGTCGCAATTAAATTAACCCACTAGTACAAAACCCAAGAAGTAAGCCCGGTCGTGTCAACTCAAAAGTGGCGATCCACATAGCACAAGTTTAAGATCTTTAATTCAATGTTTTAGTTTAGTTCGGGTCCTATTTAAAAATTTTGATTTTTTTTTGCAGACTATTCAACATAACATTTTAAAATAATGTTTTTCAATATTTTGTAGGGTTTTATCAGAGATTTCAATTTTTTTAAAATGATCTCTTCAGCTTTTTCATTTTTTTAAAGGACATACAACAAAAAAAACAAACTAAAACGTATAATCAAAGAGGCTTCTGACTTAAAGAAGAAAAGCTACTATAAATTATAATATAAAAATTTGTGAGCGAGACCAAAAAAAAAGTAAAATTAAGCATAGAAGAAACCCTAAAATCAAAGATCATTAGGCTGTCTTCAACAGCATCCTCTAAAGCGTCCTCTACCTCAAAATAGGGGATAAATTCTTCCCCTATGTGTTTCAACAGCATTCCCTATCACGTTCTTTAAAATAGAGTTTTTCTCTCCATTCCCTAATATGTAGAGATTTTCTTTCCTTCCCCTATACAATTCTCTATATATATGAGACTATAGGGGATTAAATTTAGGGATTCATGTTAGAGAGAGCCTTAAAGTACCGATTAGAAAGCACTAGAACGTTTGAATATTAAGAAAGAAGAAACAGATTTTCAGTTGTATACTAGTATAAATCTGAGCCGAAGCAAGCAAACTCCCGGAATACAATATTTACCGGATTGTTTTCTATCATGTTCCAAATATTCTCCTGATTTTTGCGTTCCACCTTTCAACATGGCTCGGCATCCGCACCGCACCTCATGCATTGTGCGACAACTTCTTTTCCCCCAATGCTTTAGCAAAAGCCGTCTTTTGCCCACCCGTTCCGGCATTGTATAATACTCAATAATCGCGGCCATTTGGTCGCCCTAATGATCGCCGCCCCGCGCGAGATTCCCGCGCCCTCGCCGCCCATGTCGATCGTGCTCCTCCCTCCTCGCCGCGCACTCGTCTCTCCCGAGCTGTCTCTTTCATTCTCCGACCACTAGAAAACGACGGCGGCGGCGCCGCCTCCGGTGGTCGCTCCGCCGTGGGTGGCCGGCGGCGAGGTGGAGGCTACGGCTACACGCGAGGAGCGCCCGCGCGCGCGGCCGCCTGCGTGTCGTGACGGTCGTGATCGGCCGGTCGTTTTCGCTGACCGCCCAGGCGCGATGAGGACGACGGATGCGTCACTTGCAATCCAGCCACTCTCCTGCGTTTCTACTCCACTAACCACCCTAACAAACCGTACTGCAGTCTACAGCCAGAGGCGAGCTCTTTTCCACTTCGAAAAAGAAGAAAAAAAATAACAATGTTTGTACTTACATTATTTATTTATCTCTGTGCTTAAAAACATTATTTTTTTGTTTTTCGAATGTTTTAAATCTGAAAACCATACAATTCTTACAACTTTATAACGACAGAAAAGGCACCTCGAGGAGTCCATAAAGTTTAGGAAATGGAGTAAATGAGAAGATAAGATAAAGGAGTAGTAATTTAACTGTAAATAAGCACGAGGGCGAGGCGGTAGCCGTAGGGGGGAATGATTTATCCGACCAGAATTAGCACGGATCTCGATCGAGCCGAACGGATTTTCACACGGCTTTTCTCGCGGTTTCGCCATTAACAAGCTACTAGCTAGCTATCGATGCGACGCTAAACGAACAGGTGGATCACGAAACTCTATATAACGGAAGAACCACTCGGAATCGCCTCACTAATCAGGAGACATTCTTAACAGACGAAATGGACATCGCAGCAAGAAACGGCGGCGATTAACTAGTGATTAGTATGTGATTAGCGAGGCGAATTGGGGGAATTCGGGGTGTACCGTTGGGCATGAGCTTGGGGTCGATGACGAGCTCGCCGTGGATGCGGAGGCCGACGATCATCTCGGAGAAGCAGTGCACACGGCGGTCGTAGCGGAAGTCGACCACCTTGTAGTTGGTGAGCTGCTCCAGGACGGCGCCGTAGCGGCCCAGCCACCAGTAGTGGTACTCGAGCACGACGAACACCACCTCGCCGGCGAAGCGCTGCGCCGTGATGTACAGCGGGATCAGCCCGTCGCTGAACTCGTGGTACACGTTCCCCGTGTACCCGCCGGTGGAGAACACCACCGCCGGCACGCCGGCCGGGTGCCGCACGTCGCACCGCCGGCGCAGGTTGTCCCGGCCTCCGCCACCGGCGGCGGTGCCGTTGGCGTCGACCGGCACGATGGTCACCTCATCGATGGTCCCCATGATGCTGTCCTCGAACTTGCGCGTGTACGGCCGCACCTTCTCCGGCGCGCTGCCGCGGGGCGCGCCGTACAGGAGCACCGACGAGGTGGACGGGTCCGTGCGCACGTCGCCACGGAGATAGCACACGTCACTGCGGTAGTGGCTCCGGTCGCAGCATAGCGCGCCGCCGTCGCCATGGCCGCCGCCGCCGGTGGCCTCACCTGCGCGTCACCATTTCGCCGGTTAGCATCCACGGCGGCGGCGAATTCGCCGGCTAAGAAAACACCACCCGGACTGAATAATATAGCTCACCGTTGATAAGCGCGGAGCAGGGGAGTGATGCTGGGGAGCGAGTCTCCTCGCGGGCCTCGAGGCCGTTCTGGTTCGAAGGCAGGTGGGTCTTGAACGCCTCCACGTCCTCCCGCCGCTCCACGCGCTCTGCGGAGGGGAACAGGCCGCCATTACAGCACAAAAGGGGGGAGCATTTAATTCCGCAACGCCCATGGCGGCGCGCGAGCAAGAAGACGAGAAATCGCAGCCGGGCCGGCGGCGCCGGCCTGGGCACGAACCTGAATCGGTGGTGGTGACGACGAGGGAGGAGCTGGGGATCCGGAGCACGGTGAAGACGCTGTACACGGTGAGCACGAGCAGCGGCACGAGGCGGCACGCGTACCGGCCCCTGCCTCCGCCGCCGGCTCCCCACGGCTTCCTGTGCGGCGGCGACGGCGGCGGGGACCTCCGGATCCACGACGAGCAGCTGGAGACGGGGGGCTTGGGCTTGTGGTGGTGGTGGTGATGCTGCGGCAGCTGCATCCTCTCTCGCTCTCTCGGCTCCCCGGCGCTCTCACCGCCGCATGCTCTGCTCCCTTCTCCCAGGCCACCGCCGCCGCTCTTCTTGGTGGCCGGCACCGGCGCGCGCTCCGAGCTGAGCTCAGCGCGCACCGAATTGGGGAGCAGGAGGAGATATATGCAGCGCAGGAGAGTTTCGCCGAGGTGGTTGAGCTGCGGAGAGGGGAAGAAGAGGAGGCGGGCTAGTAGTAACAGCTCCTCACGATCACACTCGTGGGAGAGAGGAGAGGGGAGGGGGTAGGGGGTGGAAGAAGAAACGAAAGGAAGAATACGGAACCCTTGGAGTCACATGGAGGCCGAGTGGAAAACAAGGTGTTTGATGACGCTAATTATGCCCGCCCGCTGGTGCTAATAGCTAATTGCAATTCCCCCTCCCCTTCCTTCCGCCTCGCTGTCCACAGCCAGCTAGTATAACTTGTAAGTTGTAACCTCTCCACCGGTTAAAAACAAAGTGCTCCTGTAGCCCTATGGGCAGAATGATGTGTGTTTTCAGCAAATCCTTGAGCTAAAAAAAATATAGGTACAACTCTGTATGTTTTTAGTGCCTATTTTTTTAATGACTTAAGCGCCTACAAAATTATGCTAGTGGCATGATATAACGCTCGTTGCACTCTAGATTGGCACTCACATTCACCTTGTACAACAAAACCACTCGTCTAAGATTAATTGCATATATGCATGATAGTTGAACATAGAGATCACATTTTATGACATAGCAAGGTTTTTGACTACTTGTATTGTGGCTAGAGACATTAGCTCTTTGACTACTTGTCTTGTAGCTTGACGTCTGTAACCACATTACTCTCCATGACGTCTTAATGTTTATAACCGCATCACCATTAACAACATTGCAGGAATTCTCTTAACATGGAATAGTTCTGTTGTGTGAATGTCTAGCTTCATGATGACTTAACGTTTATAATGGCTCACGGTTAGCAAAGTGGCAGGAGTTCTTCCAAATTATACCTCTTATGTTGTGGTTGGGTGGCTTCATGACGACTTAACGTCTATATTGACGGCGTGCTCACCGCTCAACCACTGCGGATCACACCCCTGGTCAGATTTCTCGTCTTGCTAGCCTTTCGGCCGAACCCAATTCGATTGAGCGCTGGACGCAGCAAGTAAGCAGTATGTCAGGAATTCTCTCGAAACATACTATATTCATTGTAGTTGGCTTCAACATAACTTAACATCTATAATGGTTGCACTATTAGCTTTGTGGCTAGCTTTTTAACGACTTAACGTCCACAAGGGCATCATTACTATCAATGTAACAAGAGTTCTTTCAACACGTACTATATTGCAGTTGGTTTCATATTGTTAACTACAATGACATCACTATTTGAAATGTAATGGTGAGAATTGCAAACCAAAAATCATACTTGTATCACAAAACTTATCGCATGATGACTTCATATCTATAATGGTGTCATAAGATCCATAGCTACTTGCCCTATAATTGACTTTATGAAAATGTAACGTATATTGTCACCATTGTTCACAACGTGGCAATAGTTATCTCACTATCAACTATATGCAATACAATCGGATACAAAATGACTTAACACCTCCATTTGACATGATTGGACACGGCATGGCAAGATCTATGACTTCTTGAGTTGCAACCGACTTCATGACAAGTTCATGTTGAATTGCCTATGATGCGATAGTCATTTGTAGATATATATATGGTAAGAGTTACCCTAGAATTTTGATGCTGTAAATACTATGATATGAAACTTAAAGCGTTCGATCTTATAGATACATCAATCTTCTATATATGTATGATACGAAGGATACCACTCACATGTCTACATCAAATGGGGCAGGGTTGCGTATTGTATGTACAAATACAAATAATATTGTATTTACCCAAACCTAAGAGCCTATCAGGCCTATATTTACTCTCTCTTTTTTCATTTGTTATTTGTTCATAAAAAATGCCTAATACATAAGAATGTTCGGAGATGGTCGAGTTGTATATTAGAGCTTTTAGAAGTGGTCTAATGATTAAAAAAACTAGACAAAAAAGCCAAAGTGTTTAACTTTGCAATTCATTTAGGACAAGAGCATGTTCGAAGTGAATCAAGCTTAATTAAGTAAAAGACGATTTGACTTTTTTAGTCCAGATTTATTTATCATGGATACACTTTTTGAAATACTAAAAACAACATAGAAGTGGACGGAAGTATATTCAATAACCTCCTGAAGTCTAGCTTAACATTCAACACAATTTAGCTTAACTAACTTATTTATTCAACTTACGCTCTGTTCTTTTGGGCTTAACAGCTTAACGGCTTATCTATGTTTTGAAAAGACATGTGATTTGGGTTTTTTGTCTTTTTTTGTTATCTCAAAGATGGGTCATAATGCTTTAATTAAAAAAAGTCAAACAAAATGGATCCGAATCTCGAGACTACCTCAAAAACTCTTAAAATTCAGTCATTTCAGTTGTTCGACTCAGCCCAAAAGAATAGAACCTTAGCTACCGGAAATATGCTATTGAGCTTTAAACCTAAGCCAAGCTAAAACAAACATGCTCACTGTGGCGTTTTAAAGTTTGTAACATTGAGAGTGGCATTTGGACGGGAGTGTCATTTGATCAATTTTCACTATTACATTCATGTCCTCAAGGGCGACAACACACATGTTGTATAGAGATAACCTTTACGAAGCGCAAATTTATCGTAAGTGTGTCTACAAGGGTTCCTCTATACCAAACCACTTGCTGCCCTTGGCCACAATGGCACCTGCCTATGAAGAGCTGCACGAACCAAACCAACATCCTTATTAGAGTTGGATCCACAAGACAAATGCAACACAAGCCTATAGATGATTGTCTGGTTTTGAAGATGATTTAGCACACATAGGACAACATGTTGGTCATGTCACGGTTGTCGATGACCTGTAGCTCAAGGGTGTCGTTGGGATAGCTAGTGCCGCTTGGAAATCGATTGCCAGGTATGAGTCGGTTATGTCGAGTATAGAAAGAAGCAGCAGAGAGGTCAGGTCCTCAACCCAAGTCTTGCATACATCCTACCAACCGCATGTCGAGGCTACCAGTATGTAGAACACGAAACCTCTGGTGGTGAACCGTAGAGACCGTGTAGACATTACTATCCCACTGTAGAGATTAACCACTAAGGACCAACCTGTCGGAGCAATGCCCACCATCAACATCCCTAAGACTCAGACTCCCTACTCACCATTGGTGCAACCAAGAAACAAATCTAGTCGAATGCAAAGGAAGAAGGGGAGGTGGGAGGGAGCTTGCCTCCGACGAGATTGCTAGAGAGAGAAGGGCGGCGACCGGAGCACAGTCTTTTTTAGAAGACAGTGCTACAGTCTACATATCAGAGAGAAAGCGAGCAGAAGAAATGCGCTGGTGGAGGTTTGGACTTTGGATTGCTACCGGTGCGCATCGCTAGTTAAAGTACCCCATATTCTTTTTAAAAAAAGCAACCATCTCACTCTCCAAACCGTTGCTCTCGCTGGCTAGGCCAGCGGCAAGTGACAAAACGGCGAGGCCCGCGGCATGCAGAGACGCCGCCTCGCCCTGCAACGACGTCCGGTCAAACCAGCCCGGTTTGCCCCCATCCTCCCCTGCCTGGTCACCAGAGTCATCACGAACAAGTCACGACCGGCCGAGCGGAGCCGGTCGCAACGCGCCAGTGCGCCGCGCGCGGCCGCGCCAGCCAGCCAGGCTTGCGGAACACGCGGCGCGCGCCCACGACTCGGCACGCACGCACGCACGCAACCACGCCGCTGTATCACACACGCGTCGTCGCGGCTCGCACGCAAGCACGCGACCGGGAGGGGAGCCTAGCTGGGACTTGCACCTGAAGACGTACGGTGTTGAGAAGGAACCGACGCCGCGGCACTCCATCCCATTCCGCGCGCCGCACGGCTCCGACCTCCGACCCCGAGGCCACCAAGAAAGGAATTGGAAAGGCGCCGCCGCCCGCCGCGCGCGCACGGCAAAAAAATACTTGGATTTCGGCGCACGCACGCTCGTTCGTTCGTTCGTTCGTTCGTTCCTTGGTTGGTGCTGTTCCGGCCGGTGAAAGCATGGAATATATGGCATCCGCTGATCCGCATCGCATCTACGAGTGCGCCACGCGCGGGCCACCACCGCCTCTGCCCGCCCGCCGCTCGCTACACGCAGCGGCACGGCTCTTCGCGTCGCGTCGCATTGGCATGTACGTGCGTGCGCTCCACTAAGGAGGAGGAGCGAGCTAGGAAGGATAATGGCGAGTGATGATCGGAATTAGATTAAAAAGCTTGGCGTTTGTAGGTAGCCGTCATGGGGTCCGACGCGGATTAGCACCGCAACGGCATGGATTATTAGAGTGAGCAAGTTGTGACTACCATGGTAGTGGAGTCAATGACCGCACGCCCATGCTGCCCTTGCCCTTGTCATGGCTTTTTGTGTGTGGGACTGGGGATGGGGGCGTGGCTTGCCACGGGTGATTTTTTTTATGCCAGGCAGGCTTGTTTCTTGTGAATGCGAGGAGGCCGACTGGCAACTGGCCATGAACCCGTGGTTTTATGCGTTTGTTTATTCCAATATGTCGTAACCTAGTTTGTATGTGCTCAGGGTCCAGGGAGGTCACGGCCAAAATTTCTGAGAAATAACTTGTGATTACGTCGACAACAGAGGTGAAGTCATTTGAAGTTGGATCGATCCCCTGTCCGAACCCACTTGACAATGGTGTCACCAACAATAGAGAATTCTAGCTGAAGTCACTCCATGGTACAGCAATGCACGGAACGATTATAATCCGGCTTAAAATGCAGTGGTCCAAACCTCTTTTGAACTAGAAGCTATAAATGTTTAACTCTAGGGTAAAAAACATACATGCCATTGCAGAGTCTCCTTTGAACAGAAATGTCATCGCAGAGTCTTTAATATCCCAGATGCCATTATAAAGTGAAGATTCGTACATATGTGCCATTATCAGGGGTGAGAGAGTTTTAAATAAATATACAAGAAAATACGGTACGAAATACGGCCTGATAAGTGGGACCCACATGTAATACTCTCATCTTCTTCCTCCTCCTATCTCTCTCTCTTGTCCCCTCTCTCTCAATCTGCACCTTCCTCTCTCTCTCTCTCTCTCTCTCTCTCTCTCTCTCTCTCTCTCTCTCCCCTCGCCGGCACAGTGCCGGTGGCGACTCTGCTTGCTCCGACGGCACGCTCAGCGACAACAGCCTGCAACCGCCGCACGCGGTGGCCACGGGATCCACCGCTTGGCGCAAAGCAACGACGCAGCGGCGACGGCCATCGGGCGCGGGCATCGTGCTGGTGCTGGTCTCCCTCCTGGAGTACGAAGACGTGCGAGGGTAGAAGGAAGAGGGGAGACGAGAGATAGAGGCGGGAGAGGCCACGCCGGCGTCGGATCGAGGCGAAGGGAGGTTGCGCCGCCGTCGGAATGAGGCGAAGGGAGCCCGCCCCGCCGTCGGATCGAGGAGGGGGAGGTCTCGCCAGTGCCGAATCGAGGTAGGGGAGGCCGCCCCATGCCGCCGCCGCCCCACGCCGACGCCGCTTGTGCAGATCGGGGAGAGAGAGCGGAGAGAGAGAGAGAGAGAGGAGAGAGATGGAGGAGGAAGAAGAAAAGATAGACCGTATTTTTTACCATATTTCTTCACATATTTCGTCCGAAATTCTTTCCCAGCTCGAATAATGGCATCTGTGCACATTTCTGTTGTTTGTAATGGCGTCTAGGATATAAAGGACTCTACGATGGTATTTCTGTCTAAAGGAGACTCTACATTGGCATGTATGCTTTTTACCCTTAACTCTAATAAATAATAGGCTGTTTGGTTGCCTTCTCTCACGAGCCTGGCCCGTCCGACTCAGCCAGGCTATTGAGATACGGGATGTACAGATGCAGAGACAGTGTTTGGTTGAGTGTTTAGTAGGCGAATATTTTGAAATTTAATTATTTTGAAATTTATATAGCGAGTGTGGTCTAGTTTTGTTCGAAAAAAATGTTCCATAATTTGAAGAACTAGTGTGGTTGATTGATCTTGATACTAGTTAGTGCAGTGTGTAATTGAGCTGCTGTTCGGCTCAGTTTGGTGGCTGTTTAAGTACTGGCCGAACTGTTATATTGATCCTTTATCCACACTGCCTTTAATTGCCATTTACATAGCAAGGATTATCTATTTTGGGCTTGAGCAGTACTGATCTTTGGTTGCAATCCTGAAATTTTCAGATTTAATAATCTGTGATATATTGCCCATATTATTTGTTGGATGGCTAGTTGATATAGCAACCCATAATTTGCAATCGGAGAGCACAATAGTCATCTTTAACCTGAGCTTTATGTTGATTGTGTCTCTTTTGTTGGTTGCCATGCTTTTTGAGATAAACTTGATCATGAATTTATTTGCTTCCAAGCTTTTATTCGAGGAATTCATGATTTTGTTCATATATCATGGTGATTTATTTCTTGCTGTATTTTGTGTGAATTATTTATCCATCTTGCTTAGACTGCATTGTTTACGACAACAAGTGGGACCCACATGTAATACTGTCCTCTTCTTCCTCCTCCTCCTATCTCTCTCTCTTGTCCCCTCTCTCTCTCTCAATCTGCCCCTCGCCCCCCTCTCTCCTCGCCGGTGCAGCGCCGGTGGCGACTCCGCTTGCTCCGACGACGCGCTCAACGACGACAGCCTACCACCGCCGCATGCGGTGGCCACGGGATCCACCGCCTGGCGCAAAGCAACGACGCGACGGCGGCGGCCATCGGGCATGCGGGTGCCGTGCCGGTGCTGGTCTCCCTCCTGGAGTCCGGCGACGCGCGGGGGAAGAAGGAAGAGGGGAGAGAAGAGATCGAGGCGGGAGAGGCCGTACCAGTGTCGGATCGAGGCGAACTAAGGCCGTGCCAGCGTCGGATTGAGGCAGGGGAGGCCGCCCCACGCCGTTGGATCGAGCCGCCGCCCCACACCAACGCCGCTTGTGCAAACCAGGGAGAGAGAGGGGAGAGAGGGAGAGAGATGGAGGAGGAAAAAGAAAAGATAGACTGTGTTTTTTACCGTATTTCTTCACGTATTCTTTCCCAGCTCGAATAATGACATCTGTGCACATTTCTGTTGTTTATAATGGCGTTTAGAATATAAAGAACTCTACGATGGCATTTCTGTCCAAAGAAGACTCTACAATGGCATGTATGTTTTTTACCCTTAACTCTAATAAATAAATGAATCAGTAAATAAGTCCAACCATAAGAATAGGGTAGCAATAGCCACGCAACTAACTGATGAGGTTTACCTTGTTCTGATGGGTGAGGTTTACCTTGTTCCAAACTTCCAATATGCTTAATAAGCCAATCAACAGTTCATCGGGTCAAAATACTTTTGACATGTTTACCGTGTTTTCTGAAAAATTAAAGCAGCATGTCATATATCTTAAAACAAGTCAAAGCAAGTGGATCGACTTTTCAAAGTTGTTTTGAAAAACTCTTGAAAATTCTCTTTCCATAATTCAACAATTAGGCACAATCTTTTACAATACTGTTGAGATTCGAGAAGGTAGAAATATTTTTGTAACTGAGATTGAGCTTCGATAATCAGCTTCTTCGACGAGCAGTGTTTGGTTTGATAAAGCGGTTTTTATTCTCTAATAATTGAAAGCTTTCATAATCGGCTTTGACAAGCCCTGGTGTTTGGTTTGATGAAGCAGTTTTTTATTCTACATGAGTTGTTTTAAATGGCAGCCTATCTGAGATGCAATCTTTGTTATGTGTGCATGTATATATCAATTGTTGCTACGTAGCTTTGAATTCCAGAATTTTTGCCGTACTTACCGCCATCGCATATCCACCCGTAATTTTTAATAATTATGGAGTGATATCTCCTGTGAATCAACAAGACTCTTTTCTACCCGGTAGGACTTTGGTGGTGCTATGAGGTAACGAGTAGGATACGTAGTGTATCTTGTTTCGGACCTCTCGCAACACAGATAACAGCCATGCTCTCGTGCTTGTCATGAGAATATGTGTGCAAAATTGTTAGAATATGGTGCGATCCCTCCCAATCGAGAAAGAGGGGGTATGTATAGTTGGAGAGGGAGACAATAGTGCTATAAAGTGCACTAATGCCACTATTTACTTATGTCGGTTACACATAAGACATGACTATAATTACACACTAAGGCTAAGTACACTTTTTTTTGTCGTGGGCAACGGTCCTGAGATTGTGGGTGACATGGCTTTTTGGTATAACCCGAGCATAAGCTTACCTTAACTTGTGATCGTTGAGGCTTATTCCTGCTTGGGAATAAGAGAGGGTGTTTCAGGTTGAGTGTGGTCGATCATGGTAAGAAACTTGCTCCATAAGGGACCTCATTCACAGGGTTTTGATCTCTTGAGTTACTCCCCCAGTTCTCGAAAGCATATCCTTATATACATATCCTAAGGCAAAGTTTTAAAACTTAATCTATCAATATCTGTTAAACTATTTGGATTGGGCACATTAAAGTCATACATATAAATTCTCCCCGAAAAACATTATCATAATAGCATGTTTTTTACAATTTCTATAAATAAATTGCATAGGTAAGTGATCAAAATTGCATTTCTAAAATTGTATTATTAATGTTTAAAACGAACATGTTTACAAGAACTGAAGGAAGTATTTCTTTTGGCACAATTTACACGGCACAAGTCATTATTTGGATCTAGTCGTCCAAAATACCTCACCATTATTGAATTTATCCAATCAATGAGAATTATCTTTTGCCCTCACGGTATTGTAGTGGTATGCTCTCTTGTTCTTAAAATTTTGGTGCTTTGGACATCAACGCGGTCTTCGAAATACAAATTCGACCACTAAGTACCATTGCAATCTATTTATATAACCCACAAAATTAATGAAAGTATGAAAGAATTTTTTAAGACAATTTTTTTAATGATTTTATGTGTCCTATCTAAATAACTTAAAGGATTTTAATAGATAAAGTTTTAAAAATTTGACCTAATACATGCCTGAAACGTCGCGCGTGTTTTGAAGGACCAGGGGAGTATAAGCTAAGCGTCATAGTATCATCTCATGTATGCAAAGATAATCCCAACAAAATTCAAAACCCTTTCATCTCATTTAAAACAGAAAGGTTGTCTCTCCAATATTTACGTAACACTATAGGATGTTATCAATCATTCATTGATCAAGTTTAGGCCCAGTTCTTTTCAGCTTATCAGCTTAACGGCTTAACGACTTATCTACGTTTTAAAAATACATATGTTTTGAGCTTTTTGGGTCAGTTTTTTCGCTGTTTTGAAGGTGGGTCCTAACGCTTTAAAAAGCAAGTTAAACGAAATGGATGCAAATCTTGAGACTACCTTGACAAGCTCTCGAAATTCAGTCATTTCAGCCGTTCAGCCATTCAGCTGTTCAGATCAGCTCAAAAGAATAGGACCTTAGTTTCGTTGGCCGAGAAAAAACGATAAAATTCCATAGCCACTTTCATCGGCCAAAAGATGATACTTGGCTTTCTAAGAGGCGTACCACATAGGATTCCAATTTTTTGAATCACTGAACTTACCAAAATAATACTTAATTATTTATTAATCGGTCTAAAGCCCATTAAATTAATTGATTTTAAATGTTTTCTATTTTTTATGCTTGTAACCGACCAAAACATAATTTAAAAGCTAATTTGTTTTCAGGCTGGCTACCATGCGGCCTATATTCGTTGGCAGCCAATGAAAATAGGTGCAACTTTTTACGGCTTAGACGCCTCTTTTTATCTTAATCTAACTTAATTTATCTTTCCACCCACAAAGTCATACGAATTAAGTTAAAGCAAAAAGAAAAAAATCAAATTAAGATAAATAAGATAAAGTATTTGCAATATAAATAAATTAAGATAAATAGCTTGTTTAGTCGATTTTTGCTCTATTTTGGACTCTGAATCTATGATTGTTTCCCGCTGTGGAAAACAGGTCCCAAGGTGCTTGACGAACTAAAGAAGTCATAGCTTTGTTAGATGCTGAGCCACGGTTTAGAGTTTGTCATGTGTCAAGGTTTTGGAATTCTTTAGCTCATAACCCCTTTGCTTGGTGCCAGCGGTCGACTACATCAGGTTCCTAGAGGAGGTGTGTTCCTGCCGTGTTGGTTGGGTATTTAGCAAAATGCTGTAAGTTAAACTGACAGGGAGAAAGAGTCCGTTAGTAACTGATGTACTGAGTTTAGTATTTAATTTATGGATAGGGTGTCTATCTCAAAAAAGAAAAAAACCAAACAGGCCTGACATATATATACTGGTGTTAAATTTAAGAGCCCCGATCGTCTGTCTCCGTTAAATTCAAGGATTGTTGCGTGTACAGTACGACTTGAGATTTCACACGAGAGTGGGGGTACATTCCAACATAATTAAAAATTCTTCGAGTTCTACCACTGTTTACCCGTGGCGCCACGGACCATGCATGGACACACGAGCAAGAGAACCCCAACCCCTCGCGGCATGCATCGCCGGCACCGGTGACGGGCGAACGAACAGACGTGCAGATCCGTCGCACCGATGGAACGGCAGCCGGCCGGCCGACCGGTGGCCCGTGGTCGCGGCCGCAACGGTAATTAATCAGGAACTGGCGTCCGCGGTACGGCGCACGAGCAACGGTTGGTGGTTGCTGCAACCCTGAGGCTAGCCGGATCTGTCACCTACTGCCTCTGCCGCTACCGTTGCGCCAAATTTATTTCACCACAGCAGTGTTAAATTATTTTTTTTTATAAAAAAACGATTACACAACGACCAAATACCTTCTACTAAAACGAGTACGAAGAGCATTTTGCATTTCTCTCGACAAGACCAAAAACTTGATGCGTGCGTGCTGCAGCGGCTACACTAGTGACCATAACAAACTAGGCATTTATGCGCTCTCTTAGGGACATGCCTTTTGTGGTAGAAAATAAACCTCGAACACTTAAATTCAGCTTCTCCGTTAATATTTTCATATATGCTCTCTCGTTGACCTAACCCAGGCTCGCCATGCTTTAACAATACTTCAAGAACCAACATGATATGCTTTCGAAACACTACATAAAAGACATAATTAGTACCCACTAGTACATGAATAGATCGAGAACCAAGTGTACAGCCTAGCCAAACTCCAATGAGGATGATATTGAGGTCAATAACACAACTAAAGAATCTCAGAAGAAAACTTATTATCATATATCATTGTACCGTCATCAACTCCATCATTGAGATAAAACAACTAGCAAACCCTAACACACAAAAAAACTAGATCTGGTCAAAAAAATTAGAGCAAGGCAAATAAAGAGTCCCCCTCACCCTCCCTACCCAGCGAGATAAACGGAATTGAGGTGGGCAAGGGGGCTGGGAGGGCACCCTGGAGGAGGATGGGGTGCCAGCATGATGTGTCACAAAATGGTCCGTTAGTTCCATGTGTTAACTCTTTGCCTCTTTTAGTGCACATGTTGATAAATATAATAGGATCTAGAGCTATTTTACAATATGCATTAGCAAATATACTAGGATTTGTAGGATATAATAAGAGTTAGATCTGACTGTTCATCCAGAGAGCGTCCCACACAATATAAATCATTGTTGCATTATAAATACTACCATGGTATTATAAAGAAAAAAAATCAATATCCATCTATGCCACCGTATCAATAGAAATAAATGGCTCTGCTCATTTCCGTGCACCGTAAAAATCGTCTAGGTTCTAACCATCCATGTAGGGAGCCCGACCCTTACATCAATCATCATCATCAGGCTTCTGATTTCTGGAGCGTCAGGCCGGTCATGTGTGTGGAGTGTGTAATCTCTGGAGCTGGAATTGGACGGGAGCCCGTGGGCGAATGCAGAATGCTTGTGGTTGTGAGTGGCGGTCGGTCCTCGAATGATTGTGCGCCTTTTGGGCGTGGTCCGTGTGGCCTACGGGCTACGGCGGCGGCCTGGAAGCATGCCCTGCCCTGCTCTGCTCTGCCCCCTGGTCCGGCGGTTACGCGCTCGCGGATGCACGCATATGATTTTAGCGTCAAGTGCACACCACCCGATCCCAATTCTATGTTAGGTCTGTGGGCGCCAGGTGCACCTGGTCGCTTCGGCTTGGTTTCGCGCACGAGACGCCGTCGTCGTCCAGCCCGGCGCAGAGCGAGCCACTGGATCGCCTCGCTCGCATTAGTGCCAGGATTCTCGCAGGCGCTGCTGTCTGTCCGGCACGTCTGAACTAGATCCCGATTGGGACAGGTCGCTGCCCTAGTTTGGAGTGGATTTAGAACCATTAAACATTATTTATTTGCCTTAACTCTATTTTGTTTTATTGTTATAATGCTAAGTACATTTTAAATTTGGATATTATTGAACTAAATATTTTTTATTTCCATATAATCAGAATGTTTACGTGCAATTTCTTAAAGATTTTTTTCGTGTTTCAAATTGGATCCGGATTGGAAAATTTTCCTTCTGGTATTGAGCTCTTGTTATTGTACGTCCGATTTTAGTTCTAAAAACATATAGAATCAAGTAAACTCGATCACCTCAATTTATTAAGCCGAGCATAAATGGCAACTTAACTGGTTAAACTGTATGTTTTTGACGAGGTAACTATCCATATGTAGGTTTTTTGGGCTGATGCAAACTTGTGTGACCGCTGGTAACCAAAACCGTCAAGGAGTCATCTGCATCAGGTGTTGTAATATAAATTATGGATCTAAGCTTGCTCGGTTTTGATTTTAAGGTGTCAAAACAGGATGAATGACAAAATTGAAACAAGGATAGGATTTTCTTTTTCCCACGTGGATGTTATTATGTTTATGGACCTTCAGCTTGGTTGTCAATTTAAAATCATTGGTTGAGGTTTTTGCACGCTCTTCGAAATCCGATCTTGCACTTGTCGTGTACTTGTTGTGGCCAAGTGACAAGCCACCTGAAACATCGATGCAAGAGGTGCCCTTTTTAAATATGCCATGTCATGTATAAAGAGTTATTATCAAGACAGCTCTTTTAATATACTCCTTTTGTTCAACAATATAAATCTTATTTTAATTTAAATAGCTAAACTTTATGTTTTAATCAACAATTAGTCAAATTATATAAATCTTTAGTGCACAAAAGTTGTATCAATAGATTTGTATTGCTATTAGCTTTTGATACAATATTACTTTATAGCAATTGACAATATATAATAAGAAAAGTTTATGGTCAAAGTCTATCTTCATAGACCTTTTCAAATTAATGTATGCCTTCAATTCTTAAACAGAGGAAGTATTGTATCTAATAGTTAATTTGGTCATGAGATAGTTAATTAGTAGTATCTATAGCCTTTTCTATATGGTGCGGCATATTTAGAATTAGAAACGACTTATAAATCAATGCTTTGGGAGTGCCCTCACACACAGAGATCATCTTCTTTTCATATTAACTACTTTCCACCTCAGAAATCCTCCAGGTGGTAGCTATAGAAAATACTAATGTCATTGACTTAGTAGTGTCTTAGGAAATGTTGGTCCTATAAAACACAATTCATTTCACTTTTTAACATGATCCGCTAAAGGAATGAATCATTTTAATAGATACAGTGTGGAGTAACGCGGGACCACAAGCTCAGGCTCAACGAAATACTAGAGATTAGTACCAACCTCGTTTCAAGCTTAAATCAAGCTCGAAAGCTAAATGAGTTGATCTTGAGTCTAGGCATAAGTCCTCGTTGAGCCCAACTAAGCCTAGACAAACATTATTACACCAGCTATCCTTATCTCTGAACCACCTAATTCAACTAATTTGAGCTGAGCTCAAACCCGAGATTAAGCTCAACCGAACGATATAATCCTCTCACGTATCTTCTCTTACCATTGACCCCTTCATTTGAATTTAACCAACCCGGGCTCAAGTCCAGTACTCGAGCTTCCACCGAGATCGATCTCAAATCTGACCCTAAGCTCGATCGATACCGATTTGGTTTGAGCAGAGCTCGAGCCCAATTAATCTTAACCCTAAACATTATAAGCTTGCTCAAAATTGGCTCGAATCAAACCATAGTATAAATTAAGTGTGTATACATTTCAGAGGATGGATGATGATGTCAAGAAATAGTGTTACACGAATGGGCAGAGGAGCTGGAGGATGCCGCGGTTGTTTTTTAATCGGCCGGGAACCGACACTCGAAGCACTGGCTCCCGCGATGTCCTCGAGTGCCCAGGACGGGTGATATGTGGTTTCTATGCTTCTAGGGCTGGATCCCCGACCGGGATATATGCAGTTTCGCATGGTCTAAGCTCACAAATTTATAGAAATGTTAAAGAACCTATCCGAAATCAGGTGCGCGCATTGGGCTATCCATATAGGTAAGCACTGCAAACGTTCTAATTTCTAATTGGTGCTTGCATGAGGAAAAGGCTTCTTTTGATCGAGTTTATTGCTTCGGTGACTCAAATAGTGATTCCACGTGTGTTTTTTTTAATCGTTGCTTGGCTGTTTCGCTCCGTGTTCAATGCTAACGAGGTATACCATTCATTGGACCATTTAAGCATTTTGAACTAGGAAAATTCGGGTGCTTGCTTGAATTTAACAAGTTATTTCACCATTTAAGAACATGTATAGATAGATTTGTTCACACATTTATACAGGGGTACATGACGCGATCGATCGATATATATATCGTGTGTGCATGCAAGCTAGTAGTACTTTGCATAGTAGTCATCATAATTAAACTTAATCTGATCATCAAGGTTTCATCGTGTTAACTGTTCGTAGACGATCGAAGCGTTAGTACGCTGCACTTCAGGTACGTACGTACGTAATTTGATGATCCACCAGGCATGGGCTAGCTAGCTAGCGGCAGGTTGTACCGGCAAAGTGCCAAACCTATTAAAGTTTGCCATTCATTCATTGGGGGCATCCACATGCTCACGCCTAACAATCACGTACGCCACCACCCGATGTAAGCGTGTTATTGGGAACCTAGCTAGCACTTGAGCCATGGACGAAAGATCGATGTAATTCCTTTCTTGTTGCATCCGCAGAAAAAAAAATTGTAAAATATAGTGTACAGAAATAGATTGTTTGTTAAAGAAGAAAAATTAGAGTATAGTAGTGTAAAGCGTGAACAAATTTTAGATAGATGAATAAAGTGTGTAGTGAATAGCATTAGAGGACGTGAATTTAATGTTTTGGATAGAAACAACGAACTGAACATGCTCTAAAATTCTTTCGCTCTTTATATATACCGCAGCGTCTAAATGATACTGACGAGCTATATAAAGACTCTTTTAAACATGCTCGAGGATTGGGAGTACGTGTCATGCATGTGCTAGCTCTCCGATCCACACATATAAATGTACTCCCTCAGTTCCAAATTGTAGTTCGCTGTTGGTTTTTGGATATTCTATTTGATCATTCGTCTTATTTAATATATATATATATATTATTTATTTTGCATGATTTGTTTTATCATCAAACATATTTTAAGCATGACTTATATTTTTACATGTTTGCACTATTTTTTTAAATAAGATGAATGGTCAAAAGACGTCTCCAACAGTAAACGGTGAGCTACAATTTGGAATGGAGAGAGTATAATCCATCTCGTGGCGTTGTTGAAATTTGCTTGTATGTCTTTCGATCGATGGATCGTCGCGTATTGGACGGGCATTTGCACATGCACGTAGAAAGAAACCCGTTATAGTTGACATGTGAGAAGTAGGCATCTCTCGTTCTCTCTCTTCTTTATTTCTCTTTTTTCTCTACATGTACCTCTATGAGTGGGACAATAGTCCCGATGGAATGGAAATCGTTCGATCACGTTAGACTCATATAAACCTACAATTGGTTTTATTTACTTTTTATATGCTTGTACTGTTGGATCTTTTGACCGTTTGGCTAATTACTGCCAGACCAAGACTTTAATGGCAATTAACAGCGCTAATCTCGTCTGGCTGGCTGTTGCTAGACCGAGCACTAAAGGGTATTCATTAGCCCTAATTACGGCCATTACTGTACACCCTAATCACGCGCCCTGATCGGGGGCGCA
Organism: Raddia distichophylla; assembly: GCA_005191435.1. Lineage (NCBI taxonomy): Eukaryota > Viridiplantae > Streptophyta > Magnoliopsida > Poales > Poaceae > Raddia > Raddia distichophylla. Next base: position 673,723 of record SPJY01012851.1, read on the forward strand.
CACCTTCTCTCTGGTTGCGGCCCCCCTCACCCAGCGCCATATATAAAGAGAGCACCGGCAGCCCTTGGTAGCCAACGCTACAGGGGTTCTTCCCTCTGCTCCCGATACTCCCGATCTGTGAAGGGCGCTGAGGTGTAGGGAAGGCCGTCGCCGGCAAGGACGTCACTGCTACCGTCTCCCTGCGACCGCTACGGTTTCTCTGCACCGACTCGCCGTCAAGCAGGCCCCTACGGCCTAATCTGCTATTCACTCACTAATGGCATCATCAAGCAGCTGTAAGTTCTCCCTAATGCTTAGATTATGTGGTTCGGTTCTAAGCAATTAATATTGCTGCTGTTTTTTGATAAAACATCAATTTTAACCTGCAAAAATAGACAATTCCCAGCAGAAATAGCCCTCCCCAATTTGTCCACACATCATCCACTTATTTAAATGCTTGAATCCACATCTTTTCGAGCACTCTGCAATCACATCGATACAAAACATAAATTCAACGACAAATATAAACCAAATTGCACATAGCCCTCCCCAAACATAACCAAATGGCACATAGCCTCCACATATATACATAACCAAATGACAACATATATATAAGGGCTTAACAATGTCATATAAGCAAGTTTTATATCCTAGACACTCACAAGTGCGTACATACTAAACCTAATGGTTCTGCGAACTGCCGTAGAGGTTGGGATCCTGCGCAAAGAAGCCCTCCACGAACTGCTGGGCCTCGGAGGCTGTGGCACTGTCGTCACCTCCCTGCTGCACATTCTGTGCATGCGCAGGCGTAGCTGAGCCGGACACCTGCAAGAGCGAAGAAAATTATGTATCTGACTAACGTTGTGTATTTATGTACTCATATGAAAATGTTATGGCAGAAATACATACCCCTAGAGAAGGCATTGCTGCTGGCGGGAACTGGAACATCCAGGGTGGCGGCACGAATGCAGGGAAAGCGCCGGGCTGCGTCATTGACCATCCACCTCCCGCCTTTCCCGAGCCACCATCGCCTCCGCGGAGTGGTCTATTGCCCAACACAAGGTAGTATAGACTGCCCTACAACTCCTCCAACTTTCCATGACGTTATATCGACCTCATCTGTAGTTTTGCAACACGTTGCTTCAAAGTCTGCCTATCGGGGTTCAATGTATCTGTCACCTACGCGCAGGACGGAGGTGAAGTGTAAGATGAAAAAGTTTCAATTCTACCTCTCGTAATCGCTACGTCGAAATGGGTGCGTGGAGCGAGTTATGAGATGTGGTGCATGCCCTACAACCTTGGGTTTGACAAAAGATCCTCTCGACAGAGCTCGGCGAAGCAGCGGTAGCTAAGGGGGGGACCAGTGTGGGCGGCATAAGGAAGCCGCCGACATAGGATGGTCTATGTCGACGGTTTACTCTTGACCGCCGAGAAAAGCTGCGTAGAACACTATAAAAAAACTCAACTTCCTAACTCGTTTGAAAAGATTCACTTCCTTACTGGTTTACAGCGCGCGGCGCGGCGCGGCTCGCCCATAGGTCGTGGGTTCGAGCCCCTGCGCCCCCTGTTTTTTTTTACTGAGCTATCTCGGCGGTATTACCATGGCCGCCGACACTGATGCTCCAGGATGCTTTCTTGCCAACCCACTGTGGACCCACATGTCATAGACTTACAGCGTCTGCCTTGTGGGTCCGTTTCGCTTCGTTGCCGTTAGGCCTAACGGTAGGGGTCACGTCAGACTATTTATGTCGGCGGTATTTATAATGCCGCCCACATAGGGTGTGTTGGCGCGAGGTAGGAAAATTCAAATTTGCATCCGGTGCGCTTTGGGGGAGGGGGAGGAGGACCTATGTCGGCGGTATACCTTATGCCGCCGATATATCGTTCACAATGTCGTCAGGTCTTTCTTGCCGCCCACATTGGATTTTTGGCCGCCCACAGAAATTACGTTTCCTGTAGTGATGGATTGGTGTCTCATTAATTAGTGGATTGGAGTCTCATTAAGGGCTTGTTGGGGATGCTCTTAGGCTTGTTCTTTGTAGCTTAAATTAATATTTAAAACTATCAAATACAATTTGTTGTTTTTACACAACCAAAACGCATAGCAAATTTTAATAATTTTTATGAAACTTTTGGTGTATTTTCTTAAAGATTTTAAAACTTTTAAAATTATTTTTAAACTCTTCGAGCCCCTTATCAAGGATAGCATACAACTGGTCAAATTGATCACGTTGCTACCATTTATCTATCTGTATCTGTTGCATTATTAAGTTGGTAGGAAAAGAAATGGACATGCTCAAGGACAATAAATTACTACCTTAACGCTGTAAAAGAGAGAAAAAAAAAACCTACATCGCTGGGTATACACTGTCTAGATTATAGATGTGTGCATATTCATTACATAAAAATAAAATTATATTGATTGTGACGGGCCTAATTGTAAGGAAAAAAATAAATGTGGAGGACATTGTAAAAGTGACGGCTATATATGCTAGTTATTACCCCTGAAAAATCTTAATATTTCCTTATAGCACTACAAATTTGGGGGTTAATTTATAGCTCTAGGAAACTTTTGCCAAAAAAATATTAAAATCGTTGATTAAACGAGAAAGAGCACAGGTAAATACTGTTTTCCCCTTCCACTAAAGTAATCAAGAGTTAAAAAATATAGTCGTGAACTCTCTCCTATTAACAGCTTTGTAACACGTTGGCAACCGATTTAAAACCGACAGTGTAGCCGGTTTAAGTGATGCCCATCTATGTAGCACTGATTTACGATGATTTTCCGTGTGGTACATTATGAACTCTCTCCTATCAACAGCTCCCATCCATTGCAGAAATAGCAAAGAAATATAAACAATTTCGCTAATCCGTAATCGATCCACATCAAATCACCGACCACACACGCCCGGTGAGCCGTCATACTCCGGCTTGTTATGCATATATGGGGGCGGGGGGCCCTAGCTAGCTACGCATGCATGTCGCCGGCGAAGGGCGAGAAGGAGATCACCTGTCAGGCTCTCCTATACGCACGCACGCACGCATGACAACGATCGATCGGTCGCTCGTCGCGGCGATGCGTCCGCTTGCTTCACACGCCGCGAGATGAGGCGTGCGATTATCCCGAGGAGGTTGTGCTACACGCATCGATTAGCACATGCACGTTCGGTTCGTACGTACTGAGATTGTCAGCTGGGACACAGCCACACGTACGGGAGCCTCTCGCCCCTCGCCCATGCATGAACCTAACGTCCTGCATGCATGTCGTCCGGCCCCCTGCAGATTTGTAGGCTTGTGGCTGCAGATTCATGCGTGCGTGCACATGCATGGGAGGGGCGGAGGGAGCCTCAAAATGCAATGCTTTGGTTAATCAGGTGGTGTCCCACTACGTACTGTGCGTGCCGCATGATAGGGTCATTCCAGCAGCCCAGCATGTCGATCAGCTTGACTGGGACAGCTAAATTTGAGATTCGAAGGAGATCGCTAGATTAACGTACGCATGCAGGCTGCCAGGCTCGGTCCTGATCGATCTCAGCCGTCAATTTGCCGGTGACACATGCATATATATAGAGTACGGCAGTATATGTACATATACGTGAGTTGTGTCCACCCGGTCGATCTACGCACCATGCATGGTAATTACTGGTTGCTGTACTTAGAGCAAGACTTATATATGCAACCATCAAATTACTCGTATTTGTAGCCCATGACACTGTAGTTTATTACAGTACGTGTTTGGCATAAAGCTTAGTTTTGGCATAAGGCATAAGGCTTAGTTTTGCATAAGGCTTAGTTTGGCATAAGCCCATGACAAAAAAAAAACCCACTGTTAACGGCGAACAAAACCGGCAAACCGTAGTTTTGCATATGGGATAAAAGTTGGCTGAAAACCGTGGCTAACCGCGGTTACCGCCTCCACACAGTAGACGGCTCGGAGCTTCTAGCCAATTTTGTAAACCCTGCCCTCCAAGTATAAACTGTTTCTACATGCAATCTATATACACTGGATTTGGGAACTAAGATCCGTTTTCACACAGCCATGGAATTTCCTGGTTTTTTAATCATTGTCATTGGTTCCACATGCTGAGATATCGTTTGCAGTCTTCACTGTTAAAATTAACCTTGAACTAACATATCCGTTCGGAAGTTACTGAAACCTTGAACGAATGTGATGGGTTGGACAATCTAACCCAGGGGGGCGATCGTCGAGTTCGGCACAATGCTGCAGAAGGGCATGGACACACCTTTAATCCTAGACAATGGAATCCACATCTAGTCAAGGACCTTTGAACTGATTATGTCCAGGGAACTACATCCATTGATTAGAACTCTCCCCATGCAAGCATTTCTAACAGTGGGTGAGACGATGAGGGGAAGTCTATGGGACTTGGTCAGCCCAACCAGGCAATCCTCACGGGCGAACGTGAGAGGTGTGCTCGCCCCACTTGATTGGTTCCAGCGTCGGTTGCTCTTGCTCAATCTAATACGAGTAGCAGACTTCACAGGTGGCGGCCTTGAGGGTGCATCGAGACAGGCATGCGGATGAACCCCCAAAGATGACAATGATGTAGCGAGTCGATCATATGGCTTCTTCTCCATCACCCTCTTCGTCCAGGCTGGCCAATCACCGCCATCCTGGTTGTTCACGGTATGCTTGGGTGGCATAGGATAAGCACCTATGCCGGCGTAGTAATCCTCAAGCAAGAGGTAGCTGACTGGGGCGTAGGAGTATTATAATCAAGTTGATGGGGCCTCTAGGGCGAAGGCGCGCGCTAAGGCTGACGACTTATCCTCACACACTTGCGGATGTCAGTTGAATTTTCCCATTGGCCGTCTCATGAAGAAAGCATTGTGCTACCAAGCGCTGGGCTTCGGGAGCATGGGTGCCATCACTGTCATGAACTGTCTGGTTTTGGTTCTAATGGCAAAACCACAACGGGAGCATTTTTAAGTTGCTCGCGTTTTTCGGAATCTGCCGACTTGGCCATAAGGAACCCCCGCGACTGAGTATCCATGAAGGGTGTCATAGCCGTATCGTCGCACGAACCCTAATTCTAAAAAAATTGAAAATCTAATTTCAATAAAAATCAATCAAATATTTGGCCAAATTCATTTTTTATCGATATGCAAATTTATTAATTGGAATCAATAAAACCGACAATCGTTAATTATCAGCCAGATAAAAAACCCCTAGTATACATTAATTTTTTTGACACTACTATATAGTAATTACTCGAGCATAGATGCACCGGTGCATGATCAGACGATTAGGGTTTAATTAGAAGCGAGGAGGCAGCAAGCTACACCTGTCCTGACCGTGCAGGGACAGACAGAAGATACATGGAAAGCCCTGCACACTCTGTTCGTCAAACCTAAGAATCATGTTCGCTGTATGCTCCTCTGCATTTGGTTGCTGTACAAGGTACTCCATCATTCACCTACGCATGTGCCCAGAACGTCTCAGGAACAACGAAAAAGGGTTAACAAAAGGTTAGAGAAAGCTCGAGAGTGTAAAGAAAAGATTAAAGGGAGAGAGCTCCCTCCAAGCCCAAGATTAATTAAAACCAGGGGTCGTTTGAGGTCACCCAGGTGGTTAGGAATTGCTAATCATGCTTGCGGTTGCATCGACAAGCCCAGCGTCGAGCTTCCAGCATGTTACATGCTTGCGGTTACATTCTGCTTGCATGTGTTTGTCTCTGAATTCTTATTGATTAGAATGATACACGGAGGCTAGAGGCTACTACTGCCCGTGCCTCCACTGAATGCCGAAGGTGCTTATGGCAGTAGTACTGCACAGTGTGCCTACACCCAACAGTAAAAGATGCCGGTTACTTCCTCCGGTCAGATATATAGGTAGTACAAAAAAAGGCTCGTTTTAGAAAATAGGCTTTATAAATACTATATAATAGTAACAAGTGGTTAAAATTATGTTTTTGGAGATTTTGTGGACGTCCGAAATGTCGTATATTTATGACAGGAGAGGGTAAAGGAACCAAAACACATTTGCACTTCGGTCCGTACAAAGAAAGAGCTTAAATAAATCTCTGCGCCTCAACCTTTGCTCAATTAGTAGCCACCGGCGTCTTGCAAGCAATCAACAAAAAGGTGCACGGGCCACCGCATCTAAGGTACGGCCTATGGTGTTGCTCTAATGCTCTTGTACTGAAAGGTTTCGTAGTCCGGGCATCGATCTCAAAGCATGCAATGTCTGCCCCAGAAAATTTCGCATGAAGTTCTTACTGTGAATCATAATCCAGAGTTCATAAAGATATGATGAATTTTAGTCGATTTACATGTGCCAACCGAGCAGAGCTAAGCACAGACAAGCACTAGGGCAATACCAGTCGGATGCATGCTAATTAACGAGCATACACGTATGTTTTGCGTGGATTTGATTCGGTGACCTTCGTGACACCACACTTGCCTTAATTTTGGTGTAGGCCATGACCATCCGGCCTCCTCCTAGCCACCCGTGCATCGGTGCATGCATAGCCATTACCATCTCCCCCTGAATTAGAAAATGCAGTGGTTAGCTGGCTTGTGTTTTGTCTCTCCTTAGAGCAGAGATACCTACCTACTAACTAACAATCAAAATTTTATAATCTAGTCTCAACTACTGCCATAAGTACCATCAAAACCAACAAGTCGGACAACTATAAGTTTAGAACCGAATAAGAGATGCTCGATTACAACAGCTCTTTTTGCAAATTTGTATATACTTGGGTAGGTTTTGAGTGTGTGTGAAGTAAGTAGTGGAGTCATTTAGTGGACCAATGCAAGCATTGATTGTGCTTGTTATCAGCATTTTTTTTTACGTAAAGGGGCAGGAGAGCTGCCTTGCATTGATCAAAAGAAAGAAGAGTACAGGACGGGGGAGGGGGGGAGAAAAAGGCCCCTCCCCCCAAGGGCCAAACGAGGTGAACTAACTAACTAATTACAAAACAAGCACCTGCGGCTGCCCAGAGTCGCAGAACATCAAGCAAAAAATTGAGAAAAAACTAGCCTAGGCCGCTCAACGAGGAGAAAGATGCGGTTGTTCCTTTCCAGCCAGAGATGCCAAACTGTGGAAGCGATGATTGAGAGGGCACCCGAGAAGGCCCATGGCGCAGGATGTCGTCGGCCCACCAGCTAGCGAAACTGTTGCAGTTAGCCCAGGCGGTGGGATTGAGCTGCGGGGCGTCGAAAAGGCTAGCAAGCCGAGCCCATATGAAAGAGGTGAAAACGCACTGCAGAAAAAGGTGCTCCGGGGTTTCTAGGCTACGTCTGCAGAAAGGGCATAAGTAGTCGTTTGGGAGTTGTCGACGGAGTAGAGCGTCTGCAGTCATGATACGCTTGTGTAGCAGCAACCAGAGGAAAAACTGGCACTTTGAAGGTGCCCAGAGTTTCCAAACTTTCTTCAGGGCAAGAGTGGCAACACGGCCTTCGAATTGAATACGGTAGGCTGTTTTGACTGAGAAGCTTCCATCTACGGAGGGACGCCATAGCAGCTGGTCCGGTTCATTCGGCGTAAGAGTCACCTGAGCAACCAGACGCAGGAGCGCAACCAGTTGCGGGATCATTTGCGGGGTTAGGTTAGCCTGAGATCTGCGATCCAGTTATAGCTCGCCATGGCATCTCGGACTGATCTATTCTTCCTGGTTGTAGCCTCGAAGAGTGAAGGTGCTAGGTGCTTTGGTGCGCGGCTTGAGAGCCAGTAGTCTTCCCAGAAAGAAAGGATGGCACCATTTCGCAGGATGGCAGTGGAACCAGCCCTCAGTAGGTGAACATCTGGCTCCGGTGCAGCAATCTGGAGCTCGGACCACAAGGAGTTTGGGGAAGACTTACTAAGCCAAAGCCAGCGCAACCTTAGCGCCCGCACAAAGTGGTGGAGGTCCAAGATTCCGAGGCCTCCAAGTGAGGTGGGGGAGCAGACCGTGGCCCACTTTACCCTGCCTCCCCCAGAGCTGTAAACGGGGCCCTTCCACAGCCAAGCTTGGCGAATCACATCGATTTTCTTGATTACTGACGATGGTGGCAAGGCAACGGATAGGATGTAGGACGGTAGAGCAGAGAGCACCGCCTTGAGCAGGGTTAAACGCCCTCCCTTGGACATGAATGGGCCACGCCAGCCCGCTAGCCTAGAGAAGATCTTATCGATGAGTGGTTGGAAATGGACATGGCGCAACCTTTTGATGGATAGCGGGACGCCCAGGTATTTGATAGGGAAAGTGGACCTCTCAGCCAGGAGATCTACAAGTATGCTATCAAGGTCTACCCTCTCGCATCTAATTGGCACAACCTGGCTTTTGGAGAAATTGGTGCATAGGCCGGTGATATCTCCAAACCCCTGCAGGATGGAGGCAAGGGAGGAAACGTCTTCTTTGGTAGGGTTAATAAAAACTGTCGCGTCGTCTGCAAATATGGAAACTTGGGTGTTATTGTGGGATCCCCTGATTGACGACAGGGCACCTATATCAACAGCGTGATGAAGCAGAGTAATGAGCGGCTCGATGGTGATGTTGAAAAGGAGGGGGGAGAGGGAGTCTCCCTGTCTGAGGCCTCTCCGGTGGTAAAAGATGTCGGTGGGATGGCCGTTAAGAAGCACCCTAGACGAGGTAGAGGCTGGCAAAAGAGAAATCCATGCTCGCCAGCGAGTTCCAAAACCACGGGCACGGAGGTTGTCTAGGAGGTAGGGCCAAGACACCGAGTCAAAAGCTTTCTCAAGATCAAGCTTGAAGAGGAGGGCAGGGGTGTTTGCTTTGTGGAGGGATTTTGCTAAACATTGGACGAGGAGGAAGTTATCTTGGATGTGCCTCTTCTTGATAAAGGCACTTTGGCAGGGTGAGATGAGGTCGTCCATGAATGGAGCGAGGCGAGACGAAAGAATCTTGGCGAAAAGTTTTCCAAAGCTGTGGATGAGGCTGATGGGGCGGTAATCTGAGGCGAAAATAGGGCAATCCTTCTTAGGGAGAAGGACTATATGAGCACAATTTAGCGCCTCCAGGCTTGGACCATCCAAATTGAAGAGGCATTGAAGGGCCGCAAGCAGGTCCATTGAGATGAAACCCCAGCAAGCTTTGAAAAATTCTCAGGTGAAACCATCCGGGCCTGGAGCCTTGTCATTCGGAAGGGAAAAAAGCACTTGCTTTAGCTCATCCAGCGTCAGCGGGTCTTCAAGGGAGTAGAGCTCAATGACCAGGAGCCCCAAGAAATCCCAATTGTTTTTGTTAACTGTCTGTTAAGACATTTTCATAGACAGCACAGCTTAGAACCAACAAATCCGAGAAAAACCCAGCAACAGTAGCATTAATTCAATCACCTAGGTTATGAGTTCCGGAGTTGTTCCTTCGATCTGCTCTTCTTCGAGCTTGAGTCAGATCTACAATACTATACCTATTTCTTAATATTGACTTTTATAATCTATTTTTATGTGTGGATAAGACATGAGGAAGCATAAGGAAGCAGGGTTGGTGGCGGTGTTGGATTTCGGGATTTCTAGCAATGTTTACGTCGACGTTGACTGGATTATGAACAACCGCGAATGTTTTGGTCTTTTTATATTTAAGCCTTTAGAGATCGTCTTTGTAATTCTATTATCAGGTAGGAACCTCGTGTAAAAGGATCTATAAAGATGGAATGTATACCTTTCTAAAAAAAATCAATCATCTGGGTCCCAGCCCAATAGAGTGAGCTTATCCTCTGTTTTAGGTTCATCACTTAAGTGAACACTGGTAGTGCTCTAGTAGTAGTTATGATGAAAACCCAGTGGTTGTGCGCAGATAATGATTTCATTGTGCAGATGCTCTTGTCCCTTTTGATCTAAAGAATTGGGATTAGATTGCATATGTGGCACTGGAGGTCGACATATATACATATGTATCTTGGCGAAATGACGCTCACTTATTGGGGTATGATATCGAACTTGGAGAAGATATACCGTGTACGAATCGTCCTGGTGTCAACTTAAAACAACAGTGGCTCTAATGCGGCCGCCAAATGTTGTCGCTTTGCAGGCATATCTTTCCGCCCTGCTATGTCGATAAGAACGCCAGCTCCTTCTTGTTTGATTCCTCTGTAAACACTTCTTTTTCCAAAGCAAATTTCATCTGTAACACTTAAGCCCTCCTGGGCCTTGTTATTTTTAGCTTAAATTAAATTAAAATTTAGTTTTTTTTTATGAGCCAAACAATGTAGTTAAATGGTTCTTCTTATAGTTTTTAAAATAATTTTATAATAATTTTTTGGACTCTTCAAAGCCTCTAAAAGGGTCACAACGTTTTCAAATTATAATTTTCAGCTACTTTCAACCGAAAAGAACAAGGCCTTCAATTCGTGGTTCAATTCGATTTCGTTTGGTTCAGTTAAAAATTGAGTTATAGAGGACATAAAAAAGCTAAAAAAAATAGATCTTTGGAAGAAAAAAAAAATAAAGTCCTTAAAAATATAAAATATTACCCTAGATTATTTATAAAATATAAAAAAAATTGGTTCAACCAACAAAATTAAATTAAACCACGAAACAAAGTGTAGTTAATCAGAACCATCTGTGCAGCACGCGCCAGCCTCCTGCATTCTAGTCAGGATTTGGCAAAGAAACAACTTCTGGAACAAAGCGAACCAGAATCAGAGAGAAATGCCAATTAGCTCTGCAGAACCATCTGTGCACAGCGCCAGCGTCAGTCTGGTCAAGTCGATTCGTGGTTCAGTTCGGTTTCGTTTGGTTCAGTTGAAAATTGAGGTTATAAAAAAAGACATAAAAAAGCTTAAAAATAGACCTTTCAAAAAAAACTATAAAGTCCTAAAAAATATTACAAAATATTACATGAAATTATTTATAAAATATAATAAAATTTGGTCAACTAACAAAATTAAATCAAACCACGAAACAAAGAGTAGTTAATCAGAACCATCTGTGCACACTGCACGCGCCAGCCTCCTGCAATCTAGTCAGGATTTGGCAAAGAAACAACTTCTGGAACAAAGCGAAGCAGAATCAGAGAGAAATGCCAATTAGCTCCGCAGAACCATCTGTGCACAGCGCCAGCGTCAGTCTGGTCATGTAAAACTTGTAGCTTTTGCTCTAAAGAAAGTTGACTAGGTCAAAATGTATTACGTAAGGCGGTTTTGGGTGCGGCCGGAGTAAAAGCTTCTCCCGTCAGGAAGCGTATTTTGTGCTTCACGTAGATCAGTGAGTCATTGGGATATTAAAAAATGACTAATTACCCTAGTTATGAATATCTCTTGAGGAGGGTAGAGAGCACAAAGATTCTCTCTTAACTATTGTGAAGGTGTTCAGCGTTGCCTCTAGGTCGGAGGTTGCCTTTTAAGCTTATTGGTAACCTCTAAACATAACTTGCAAGTTCTCATTTGTTAGTCAAAGTAGATTAATAATTTTAAAATATTAAAATTATAGTTGTGCTGTCTGGAACAGTGTAAGAGCATCCCTAATAACTCATCTATCCCACTGCTTAAAGCACTATTCATGAGATGTATAGAGGGGCTCTTGGTGATGCTCTAAGCACTACCAAACAGTGCTAAACCTTGAAGGTGAGTGGCGATGGATCACACAATATAGGTAGTTAAAGGCGAGCGCCAGGTGTCGGACGTTCGGAAGGACGCGCCAGCGCCGGACCAGCATCGTCTGTCCAATCGCCAGCGTGCACGCATCCGAGCGCTGCCGTGCGCCCGCATCCGCGCCGTACTGACTAAGCCGCGCGAGGCTGTTGGCTAGATGCACTTAATCAATTTTTCAATTAAACTTCTGATTTTTGTATAAAATTCAAACAGTGTTTAAAATGTGTGAAATAAATTTCATAATTCTTCTAAAATCGAGAGCAACCCATTTTAAATACTTTTTATTTTTTTTGATTTTTTTCACTTTTTCATTTTTTTTTGATATCAACCAGGAGAAAGCACTTATGAAACTTGCACCTATATGAGCGAAACTTGACCGTGTGCTGATGAAACTTGGCCGTGTGTTGATGAAATCTGATGAAACTTCGATGTAACCTGATGAAACTTGTTGAAACTTGAATTGACCTGATGAAACTTGAAGAAACTTGGATGAATCCTGTTGAAACTTGATGAAACTTGGATTAAACCTGATGAAACTTGATAGTTCGGTAAAGTTTAACGAGTATGAAACCCAAGTTTTAATAGGCGAAACCCAAGTTTCACCAGGTAAGTTTAAAGATTTATATGGCAATAAACATCTTGTTTTGTTCGTAAAAATACGAGGAACACGTTGGTGCAAAGTTTATGGATTAGAGCACCCAATCAAAATTTATGGCCATCAAAAGGAAAAATGCTTGTGGGACCCACTGCATGGCTGATTTCTTTAACTGCCCACAGCGTGCAGCGCGAGCGTGTGCGGGCATCCGGCGCGAGCGCGTGCGTCCGAACGTCCGCACAGTAGTGTTTCCGATAGTTAAATTGTATTAGTAAGTGGAATAGTAACAAGTGGTCAAAGGTGCATTTTATAGGGCTGTGTGCCCATGTCAATGTCTATAGATAGTTGAATCGTATTAGTAAGTAGTAATAACAAGTGGTGAAAGGTGTATTTTAGAGTACGTGTCAATATCTAAAACGATAAAAGCATGCGCAGCACGCCCTGTGCCACGCACCGGCATCATGCGCTGATGCAGGTGCTGTGCGCACGTGTCGGCGGGAGTTTTTAACCGCAGAGAGCAGTAGGTCGCCTGGGCGGGAATTTTGAAATCACTGTGCTACAGTATTTTACAGGGTGTGCGGTGGATGCTCTAACTATTTCTAACCATAAGGAGTATATTACGGAAGAAATACAAATTAAAATTAGATTAGAGGTATAAGATGGGCATTTTTCTGGGAGAGAGTACTGTATCTGCGTGACTCAATGGGAGCGGGCAAATTCAGAAGGGCTCTTCTTTTCAGGTGCAACGGTACCTTGCAGATAAATTGTCTTCCCATCTTTATTCTTCAATGCACCTCGACGTTGTGGACCGGTCACGTCTGGGGAGGAATACTACGTAGTTCGCTACTTCGCTACCAGTACAACTGTCATGACGCCAACGTGGACAAGATCTCATCACATTTTGTCGTCTCCAACTCCTAGGCATGTAGGAGTACACAGTACACACTACACAGGCTGCTGGGTTCAACTGCCTGTGGACAACAAAGTCACCAAGTTGCAGGCTTGAAGCTGCTGAGGCAAATCTATGCAGCTCTGGCCTTTCGGCTGGTTTAGCATCTCTGTTCCCAATTTGCATTTACATAAATTGTCTTTATCGGCAAAATATGATCCCTAAAGCTCTAGCTCTGAAAGATAGTGTCTCGATGGTCAGCATTTACCCAGCACTTCAACTTGCAGTGGAGTTGTCTGCCTCTATTCTAGGGGAGTATTACATTGCGCCGTTACGAGAGCGTTTCCTGAAAGGAAACTGGAAAGAGCTCTATAAAAAAGAGGAACAGGATTATTGTCTCGTATTAGTACGCCCCCCGAAGTCCGGAACAGAAACAACAGGGGCTATCTCTATTCCATTTGGCAACAGAAACCTAAAGTTCAGTGCATCTCGTAACATAGCTGGTAATAACCATCAGAACAGCAGCACCGATCTATATGCACAGCTGGATGTAGTCAGTTCAAGGAACATAGGCAGGGCTTAGAAAACCTATCAGCACAGCGGCCAAACAAGTAAAGATACAGGGACGCTATCAATTAAATTAATGTTCAGGTCCAAACCTGTACACTGGTATATGATACACTGAAAGAGAAAAAAGGAGTCAGGCGAATAATTATACATGTAAAAGCCTAGGTAGTGGTTATCATGTCTATTTCAGGTTTTTCAGCCTCTTTTTCATCCCCCTGCTTATCAACATGAAATACAACCTGTGGTGCCTATGCAACGATACCTATGTGCAACTTGCAACTCCACTGTTAACAGAGATCTCACTAAACTTGAAATAGTGCACAATGGGAGCAAGAAATCAGGTATGGGGTCAAAAGAATACCGCAAGACTATGAACAAAAGCCATTAGGAGCATCTGTCGACGATGGGATATCATCAAGAATGATGTCAGCAGGGTCCCCAATCCAAAGTCTATCCCTCCATCGAAATTTGATCCTCAGCTTCCCGCTTGCATCAACACCTACAACTTCTCCTTTACTCGCATATGTTTCCACCCCCCATCCCCATCGTGGGCTTACAAGGCCAGGTCGTATACGTACTCTGTCACCCTGCCGGAAGGGCCTCACCTTCTCTACTTCCCAACCTTTGCACAACCATAGTCTCTCACAGAAACAAAAAGAAATCCAGAGCTCTCCATCCTCAGCCCGGTGGACCACCCCTATGCTGTTGTGGTTCACATCACCCCATTGGTATGTGGGGGTTGAAATGCAGTCCTTAACCTTCACCCAATCTCCAACAGAGATTTCCTCCTCTTCTTCCACTTTTTCCACCTCTGCTGGGTCTATCAACCAAGCCCTGGCACCAGCTGGTGTATGAATCCTGAGTTTCCCATCGGCATCAATGGATGATATTGTCCCTATACTTGAATGGCTATGGTTAGACCACCCAAATCTTGGTTGGCGGATACAGCCTTTGATCCGCACACGTTGCCCAACAACAAACCTGCTAACTCCTTCAAGCTGGCCAGAAGACCCAATCCACCTCTCCTGCTCACCGCAAAATGCCACATGAATGGTTCCATCCCAAACATCATCTTGGTATCCAATCCCATGTACTACACCAATGCTACCAGGTTTGAGAGACTTCCAATCATCTGCATCATTCCTAAGCCTTACCCAGTCTCCAACCTCATATACTTCCTCAATCTCAAGATCTGCAGGATCACCTCTCCACAACCCAGGCACACCAAAAATGGCCACCCTTACTTCACCATCAGCATGGACACCAGCAATTATACCTCTAGAATCAGGCTTTGCATCTCTCCATCCCCACCTGGGTTCTGAAACTTCAGCTCGGAAACGAACATGATGACCAATCTTGAAGGGTTGTACTTTCTCAATGTCTGTGTTATGAGTTAACCATTTTCCCTTCCTGAAACAACCTGCCAGCTCCAAGTAACCGGAGTCCTGGATGCTGTGGACCACGGCAATGTTTATTTTTCCAACACTGTTCCAGTCATAAGTAGGTCTGCTCCCAATAGTTGGTTTCATGCGCACCCAGTCTCCAACCTCGAAAGCCGAAAGCCTCTCAGCATCACCTGGGGCTACCTTCCAAAAGCTATTTCGGCCAGAAACCTTGACATTTAAAGTCCCATCCATGTCTATCCTTGAGATGGCCCCAATGGTTGCTGCAGTTTCATTTGACCATCCAAGGCGTGGCTGAGATATGGAAGGTAGCACATGAACCTTTTCCCCTACCTCAAATGGCTGCGCCTTCTCCACATCTGCAACCGAGCAAATGAAAAGCTTGCTCCTGAAGCAGAAAGCAACACCCATATCCCCATCTTCTTCTAGGCTATGAACAACTCCAATACTGTTACGAGTAACATCCTCCCATCCATATTTTGGGGATGGTACTGTAGCTTTGACTCTAACCCAATCACCAACCTGAAAAAAAAAAAGAAAAAAAAAAGATGAGGATTCAGTTAATGTTCTGTACTAACTGAAGAACTAAGAGTAGCATTTGCGGAGCACAACTACGAGTAGCTCACTAGGGAGTTCCATACCTTAAAATTATCGATCTTTTCCATGTCAGATGGATCCGCCTGCCATGGCGCAGACCGATTAGGGATGTCAATTATGAGCAGACCATCACTCTCAATATCAATTATTTTTCCCACGCTGTGATGAGTCTCACCACCCCAGGCATACCTGGGCTCTGCAACAGACCTTTTTACACATACTTGGTCACCAATCTGGAAATTTAAAAGACACAAGAACATCAAATGAAGCAAAACCAAACTAGGACTGAAAATATCACAGAACAACAGATATGTGCAAGGGCCACTTTTATCATTGTTGTGATGCACTTTGCAATCTAGATGGTTAAGAGACCTTTTATATGGAATTGAAGAGCTAATCTCCTAGTCCTAGTACAACATTTCTGCTATGACTAATAAAGATTGCATTAAATAGTTTTATATACTCAAAAGGTAATCGTATAAAACTGCAGATAAAAGCCACCCACAATACCAAACGAGCACTAATATAATTATCATAAATATAAACATGCATGAACACAGACAATGTGAGTAAAATGGTAGAGTGAAAGAAAAAAACTACCTTGAAGGGATCAACATGTTCAACCTCCTCTGGTTCACAAAGCCATTGGTTGCCCAGATAGCAAAGGCCCAATAGAAGGCTGCTATCTGGTCTGATTGAGTATACAACACCAAAACTTCCAGGAGTAATAGACTCCATGCCATGTACAGCAACTGTTAATGAGGGACGAATCCGAACCCAATTACCGACCTTGTATTCTTCAACCCTTTCAATTTCAGCAGGATCAGCTCTCCATCCCCTAGAAGCTCCAGGAAAACCAACCCTCAAGATTCCATCATCATCAACACAGAGAATTGTCCCGATGCTATCTCGTGACTGACCACGCCACCCAAATCTGAAAACAAAGGATATTTGATGGTGATTTACAATTTTCAAAAACTTGAAGCATGATAGGCCATGTACAATGGAAGATGCTTGTATCAAATGCTTAAAGGGAGAGAGCATTGCCATTTCATCAAGCGTCTAGCTAAAAAGTCTCTTCCACAATGCAAGGAAGCTTATGCATGTGCTTAGATATAGCAAGAAGAGCAGAAAACAGGTGTTAGCACCACACAAGGATCAGTGCTAACTTAAGCATCTCCCCCCTCCTAAGCACCTGTAAATCTTACATTGTAAAATATGTTAAGAGATATATTAGGAGTCCTTTATCACATTGGATAGATTAGATTATTTGCCCTTATCTGGGCCTTCCCTTCCCTGCCTTATCTGGGTTTCTCATGTACACTATATATAGGCCCTTGGCCTACAAATCAATATACATCCCATATTCATAACATGGTATCAAAACCACAGTGCCTGAAACTTTAGTCTCCACCACCGACTCATCTTCCGCTGCCGCTGCCATCGAGAGAAGACATCTTGGATCCCAGGAGCAGCACCTGTGACACCAGCATCACTCATCTTCTAGTCGCCCTCTGCTTCTACCGCTTGTCGTCTTCGATCTGTAAGATCGGGCCTCGACATTGTTGGTGGTGGCTGTTGCTCATCATCGACGTCCATGGGGTGGCTGTTGCTCGCTGCTCGTCATCCACTGCCACGTGGATCCTTGCTGTTGCTGATGTGTGGGTACTCGTCATCGATCCGCGTTGCTTGAAGGTCATCATCGTATGTCACTATCGCCGCTGGGATCTTCCACAGATGCACCTCGTCTTCGCTGCTTGTCGTGCTCTGTTGCGGCCGTCGCGGTGCGCAGGTCCTCATCATCGCATGGCTTTTGCTCCTCACCGCAGCTCGCTGCCCTTGTCACATGGGATTGTGCCGACGTTTTTACAGCATGAACAGATCAGCTTCTCGTATATTGGCTTTTGTGCTTGGCAGTGCTACTCATGGCACTATGGTGGCTCTTCTAAGGGCTCAACTTATGGAAGGCATCAGCTGACTTTTTGCTTAAAAAAACAATTTGGATCTATGCTTCTATGCAGTATCTGCATTGCTCTTCGCCACAAAAAGCTCAATCTGGCACTTCTATGCAGTATCTGCATCGCTCTTCGCCACAAAAAGCTCAATCTGGCATGGACCAGTGCTAATGCTGCTTTTTTTTTTCTTGGAGTACAGCAGCTGCACTTCATATCCCGTGCTTGCTGCTCTTCATTCTTGGAGCACAGCAGCTGCTTTTCCTTGGACCATTGTCGCTGAACATTGATGCTTGCTTTCGGAGGTCATGATGCTTCTCTGTTACGAGTATTACTACATTATCTTTAGGTCATCAGTTGCTTCCGCTGTGTCTATCCAAGTCTAAAGCTTTCTTTTGTCTCTAAGTTCGTCTATGCCATGCGAGTCCACTACGGATCAGATCAGTACAACTCATATTCACAACAGTCAATCGATTTTTTACATGCCTGCAGTGTTCACTCTTTTCCTTGAGTTTATGTAGAGCACCTTTTTGGTTGTTGCCTTTTTTATGCAACTGACTTTTAAGGTGCCCATCTCCACTGTCAAGCTTTCTTAGCTTGATTGACACACTTCGTTATTGTGTCACCTCCTTGATCTTCTTTTATTCTTGTGTCATGACTTTGCCTTTGCACCGCGTGCTTTCTTGGCTGTCCTCTGATCATGGATGGATGGGGTTCTTCCAGATGTCGGCATTTTATCACAACAGGTCTACACACTACGACAACTACAACGACATTTGCAAGACCTAGATTTTTTTTTGTATTTTCTTTCAAATGCAACGCTATTGCATACGTCTTGCATTTGAGAGAGGTACTTTTCTTTTTATCTATTCTCTTTCAAAACAATGCTATTGCATATGCCTTGCATTTGAGGGGGGTGTTAAGAGATATATTAGGAGTCCTTTGTCATATTAGGATAGATTAGATCTTTTGCCCTTATCTAGGCTTTCCCTGCCTTATCTAGGCTTTTCATGTATGCTATATGTATAGGCCCTTGGCCTACAGATTAATATACATCTCATATTCATTACAAAATAAACCGGTTTTTTCATCAAGCATCTCTCCACGCAGCATGCATTGTACATAGCCTTAGTAAGCATTGTTTTTTTTCCCACTTCACAGCGAGGCACCAGCTGCAACATAGGACCTAGTACTGAAAGTACAAAGGATCGAACTTCATTTACCTTGGCTCCAAAACATCAGGTTTCAGCTGAACATGTTGGCCCCTATTTAATGGAATGACTTTGATAATTTCACTTGTCAAAACATGGGCTTCTCCAGAACAAAATGACACAACAAGGTGATCGTGGTCTTCAATAGACTGGACAAAACCAATGCTTCTGGGTCCAGCACCTTGCCAGCCAAAAGCAGGAGAATTAACTGTTCGTCTAAATTTCACCCAATCTGCAACCTCGTATCTGATCATAGAATTGGGAAAATGCATTAAAAATAATTGTGACGTAAAATACACTGACAATGACCAGCAAGAAAACAACAATGTTTCTCAGTGTACTAAAAGCTGTAAAAGCAGACACTGTCAACATGACACCTAATGAAAATCAAGGAAACAGACGAAACATGTTGCAAAATATAGATAAAAGCAATACAGCATAGGCTCCTTACATGGTTGGAGAGAGATGAACTCCTTTATCTTCAAGAGTTTCCATCAGTTCTTCAGATATCCATTCTCGTGGGAGTCTCTCAAGAAAATCCCGCAGTGTCCAGCCTCTGTAGTTGATAGGAACAATGTTCAAGGTTATAAAGATATGGTAAGAAGCTAATTTTGTTTAATAAAAACTAGCACATGGAGCCATTTTCTTCACACTATCATATTCATGAATTCAAAAGACAGTAAGAACAATATATTAAAAAAGACATGAAAAAAGGTTTCAAATAAACAGAAAAAAAATCACTTCCTTAAATGTCATTGTCATCATACAATAATAGTTTGGTGTACCCTAATACAAATTCCTCAAAAAAGTATAATGAGGAAAGCACCAACACAATCAGGGTAAAAGGGAGAAACTAAGGAAAATGAACTCATGCATTAGTCACTTGCCTGTGGTTTCTCACATCAACAGCAGGTGATGGCTGTTGTAGCATTTGAACAACCCAAGTCAAATTTTCACGTACCATTTTGGCTGCATCAGCAGCTATATGAAAAGCATTGTCACCGTCATCATCCTGAGTAGCCAAATAGTAGATTAAATCACATAATTACTTGGTGCTGACATATAGTGCTAATAAAATAAGAGTCTGAAGAAATAATAAGCAGTAATGACGAAAAAAATTGTCAGAGTTTCAGTTGTGTCCCAAGACTACAGAGTAGACTAGAAAAAAGGCAACCAACAACAACGTAGTCGTTAGGTCTTAAACAAGTTAGGGTAGGCTAGAAATGAAAACCGAACCACTAAGGCTAAGGCTTTTTTGGTTCGCGGTTCTGGTACTACTTTGGTTTGGTTTGCAAAATTTATTATTTTTATACAGACCATTCACCGTAATGTTTTGTAATATTTTTTTAGGCTTTATGGAGTTTTTCTCAAAAATCTCAAAAATTATTTTTAAATGAAATTTTTAGCCTTTTTCAAGTCTCTTTTTAAAAGCCCTCAACTTTTCCAACTACAACCAAAACCAAACCACAACCGCAAATCAAAGAGGACCTAAGTATCTAGGTATGTTTCAATCTTTCAAGTCTTTCCTTATTGCCTCCTCCCACGTCAGGTTAGGTCGGCCGCTACCTCTCCTTACATTATCACCGCGCCAAATAACAGAAAAGAGAACAGGTAGTACATTCCAACATCAAGGACAGCACTTAGTTTGGTGGAGGTAAACTATTCATCACACATCACCACATGTTTACGTAAACTATTCATCACACATCACCACATATTTTTCAAATTCAATACACCCAAAAAGGCAAAAACTAGCATATAAGTGTTCCTCCAAAAAACCCAAGAAATCAGTTTCAGTATATCCTCTACTTTTTCAGCAAATACATCACAAAGCAAGCTTGAAAAGATGGATAATCAATAGCACCAAGTAGTTCATACTTTAGCAGCAAGTAGTTCAGACTTTCAGAATTATCTAAGTGAGTTGGTTAACTTACAAGGTTCTAAATTTGGTGGCCAGTGCTCAATTATTCATTCAGGGTGTTTTTGATTGGTTGTACGGAGTTCGATGGAACGAAACAAAATAGGATGGAATAAAAATTGTACGGGGCTGTTCGACCAAAACGACCGAACCATGTCATACAGCATAAACAGGAGATATTCCCTAAATCTAAACCATCATGTACCACCTCATACATCCTCATCCCACCAATCAAATGCATGGACAAGGAACCATACTATTCCATCCCACCAACCAAACGCCTAAACTATGTATTGTTTGTACCATTCCGTGCAACCTCATTCAACCAACCAAACACACCCACTATAATGTGCATGTGGGCCACAACTGGCATAGGCTAGGCTGTGTGCGCGTGAACAATACCACATGGTACTGTAGCAGCATGACAGTGTCTGTGGTACCGTAGCGCGTGGGCCTACAGCATTGTCGAATCATTATCTTTTTATTTCTATCTTTCATTAGATCAGATTTGAGACTTTTCTTAGTGTCCAAGTTGATTATATTAGATCTGAGTCTTTCTTAGTGTCCAAGTTTGTCATCCCTATAAAAGGGAGGTCATGTTATTTAAGTGTGTTCGGTTTTTGGAAGAACTTATAATCGAGAATTGAAACCTGTCTGAAAGATGGGAAGATGAAGAAACAGATTGTTTGTGCATAATCATTCAAACGATCTATCAATTTTCCATTGTTGAAGCAGGGTGATGTCAGCTAGATTTGCTCTCTGTCCCTCTATACAAATAAGTAAATAACTATGTATGTATGTATGTATGTAATAAATGGACTGGTCAAAGGAAGCAAATTAAGCTAGCAATGGCCCATCTCATCCTCGAGATCGCAGTGCACTGCTTCGGTTGCACTCATAGACGAAGCCCTTGGCGACAAGGAAGTTCATGATGAGGCGATTCACTTCCTCCTTGCGGATCTTTACATCACAAAACCTTTGCTACAGTTGTCATGAGGGGGAGGGAGATTTCAACAAATAGTAGAGGTGGTGACTGCATTCAGCGTGTGGAGAAAGATATGGTGGCCCTATTTTTTCTCCCAACACTATTCACAGCAACTCAATTTTCATTATTCATTGACCTATTTCTACAGTATGGGGCAACAGATAAGGCTAGCATTGGTCTTGCCCTAATATGATATTCCTAGTAAAAGGCGTGGTCAACAAGCTAGTTAGATAACAAAAAATACTCATTTCCAGTTTTCAACATTGATCTTCTTGTTTATGCTATTGATATCATTTGGGAACTGGATGCATCTATTTTTCATGCTAATCTAATCATGCCAGCAATAGTTGATATGTGGTAGGGATGTCATAGGATAATTAAGTAGAGTTTAATATTTTTTGGGGTGCAAGTGCAATGGGTCATGTAAAATTGGTAGGTGACACATTTGGTTTCAGACAAATTAACAAATGTTTAACACAGTGACTCCTAATAGATTTCTATGAGGAAAAGGTTATTAGACTGTTAGGGGATACAGAACTACTTCAAGCCAGGGCTTCCCCTCTCATAAAGGTCACTGTATCACAGTAAGTTGAGATGATCTTATAGTCAGTTCTGCTCTTAATATCATAGTCAGGTCCTCTCCAACTGCTCAGTCATAGAAAAAAAAATGTTTTTGATTGAGATTCATTTTTCTATAGAATCATGAATCTATAGCACAACATCCCAAGTAAAAAAAGTAGTCATGCACTAATACGACTCGATGCTTGACAACAAACTGAAATATGTTAGTTGTAGCATTTGACTGGACTTCGGCCAGATGAGCAAACATACATCTGGTGATCTGGATATCAAGAAAAATGTGACACCCTGAAATACAAATTATATGTCTAATACTCCATATGCTTGAACTACAAAGTGCCAAGAACTAACGATGAAAATTACATAAAGTTGGAAGAGATTAGGAACTCCCATTTAGTAGCGCTACCAATAATCCACAACGTCCACTTGAATAAGTGAATTTTATTTAAGTAAGCTTAGACCTAATTTTATCTTTGAAAATGGTCAGAAAACGGCAGGAGACACGATACCTGTATGTTGCAGTCTGCTCCAGCAGCTAAAAGCAAGCCGACACATGAGTTTGCACCTCTGTTCAGTGCAACATGAAGTGGTGTTGTATTTTGATCATTTCTTATATTTACATCAACTCCAGCTTCCAAAATAATCTGTCATTAAAAAATAACAAGCAATATAATAATTTAATTGAAAGTACAAGCACCAGATAAGTGTCTGAAAAAAATCTAACCACCAGATAAGCTTTACCTTTACCAATTCTGCATCATTGATCATTGATGCAGTATGAAGTGCCGTTCGACAGTGTGGATCATCTTGTGCTGTAGGATCAGCACCAGCAGCAAGCAGTATTCTTACCAACTCTCGGCCCTCTGGCAAATATAAGGCAATCATACTATTACAACATGTCCAATAAGGAACATGTTCAATGAGGAAAAAAGCAGGCTTTTGCATATTCTACCACCATCTTTAGGGAAATGACAAATCCAAGTTTGCCGTAGCAGTATAACCAACTGTTAATATCTGTTGAGTGTGGTATAAGCAAAGTCAGCAATTACCTGTCTCATGCTCTTTTTTAAGAGCAGCTGCCATACACAAAGCTGTTCCAACAGGGCTAGGCACATCAATTGCTTCAGCAATCTCCTCTTGCGATGCAACCTCAATCCATCTTTTCACCACGGCCATGTTCCATGTCTCAACACATAAATGCAATGGTCTATTCACCATGAAAGTAACAAATATTACCAGAGATAAAAAGGAATAGACACAAAACATCCTACAGGAGAAGAATTGATGCTGCCACAGCTCAAATCAATTAGCAGAAAATACTGGCAGACAGCAGCATCAAAAGTCACCAGCTTGCAATTTCTGCCAGCCAAATATTCTTACGTTTTATTCTGAGAATTTGGTATGCTCATAGAACTGCAACCTCCATTCTCCAAAATGACAATAGCACAATCTGTATATCTCCTGGAAACAGCAATATGCAGGATTGATTCACCCTCTCCATCTACTGCATTAGGATCGGCTCCAGCCATGAGCAATTCCTGCATAAAATATAGAAACGGAATCTTAAAAAAGTAACCAGCAAACTGCAAAGTGTGGGGTGAACACAATGACGTACTTGCATGCACTCTGGTTGACCATGATGAGCACAGACATGGACAAGAGAAGGACCAAGGCCTTCTCTAAGACTAGAATTAACATTCGCAGATCTCCTTATTAGTGCACTAACACATTGTGGAGAGCCAGCAGCCAAAGCAGATACTATTGGAGGTTCTTCATCTTTATCTAGTATGTCTACATTCTCTTGGTAAGTCACAATAGCTTCCACAAGCTCTGCAGAGCCTCTGCGGCATGCTAAATGTAACGCAGTGTCTCCATCTGCATTCCGTGCTTCTAAGAGAGAATGAATTAAGCTACCATTTCCCTTTGAGACAGCCTCTGCAAGTAGATCCCTGGCAGGTGCAAAAGGTCTGAGTGTTAGACAGCATAGAAAATACAGGCAAGTAGATCCCTGACAGGTGCAAAAAGTTGCCAAGGACAAACCTAACACCAGCAGCATCTCCTTCACAAACAAGATGGTGTAAAGCATTAGGATTATCATGAATGGTATCCAAAATGGAGGTTGGCGGTGGTTCCGTGCCATTGGGCAATCTTACATTTGTGAAATCACTGCTTATAAGCAAGTAATGTATTAGAATCCTTTATCAGAAAGCTCACATATTCCATGAAAGAAGCTACAGTATCTTACTGAAGATGACAATAATTGTAAACATTGCTAATTAGCTCCAAAAGATATTTCACTATTCCATGCTATACCTTCAGCTAAGTTTCAAGAAACTTTTGTGCCGTCATTCTCAAATAAACTCATCAAATGAAAAGAATATACATAAAAGTATTATAAACTCATTACATGGAAATAATACTGCAGATTTTTCCTGGCAAATACATATCATTATAATTATAATCATTTTCCTAGCATATATTTACTATACCATATGATATATGTTATATGTATAATGAACCTAGAGTTATTGCCTACTTAAAAATCTCTGACAAAGAAATACATAACAGCAAACTCAAAAACATGGATACGCTCGTGAATGCAAATTCTCCAATTTACATATGGCCATTCGAAAAGGAACTACTGGTGACACCCGGCAACTGTAATGGCAATGGTAACTGGTAAGTACTTCCTCCTAAAAAATCCTAAAATAAAAAATAACAAATTAATTTCATCTCCTTGAAAATTCTTACAATAAAGAAAATAGGCCTAATATGTACGTGACACAGTTAAGAGAGAAAGTGGAGATCAGGGTTTGGGCCAAAGTGTCGATTACGGTATGGTTTACTATGATATTTGCGAAGCACTAGCACTCAACTGGTACTAATGGTAAGGTGCATGTTAGAGACCATGGCAATGTCCAAAACAACAAACGAGAATAAAAAGAGTAGTTTCCATTTATCATGCTTTTAACATAAACTAAATATGCCATTTCTGCCCAAAAAAAAGGTAAAGAAATTACTTTTCAGGACTTGTGGGCGGGCTCCTTGGTATATCTAGAAGATGGCGAAGAAAAGTTCTTAACATGTCCTGGAAGGATGGTCTCCTTGAGGATCGGAATTGAAGACAGTCACCAATCATCTTCCACAGCTCCCCAGGAAGTCCTACACCTACTACTCTCGAATATTGCGGAGGTGGCTTTTTTTCTTTTACAACAGCCTTATAAATTTCCTCTGCACTTAGCCCAGCCCATCTGCATTTCAATTAGCATCTAACCACACGATTCGCAAAGTATTAAGAGACACAAATGAAATAATCAGGCTACTTACGGGACAGCACCAGTACACATTTCTACAAGTGTGCATCCAAAACTCCATGCATCTGACTCTGGTGATATTCCATTTGCACTATCCCAAAAAAGATTCAGTGACTTTTTCAATGGTCCCCATGCCTCTGGAGCTATATAATTGGGGCTAAGCAGTGTAGCATCCATGCCAGCCATGTTGGAGTCATCAGGTACTCTCCGGTTAATGAGGTTCTTCAGAATTGCCGAAAGACCATAATCGGAAACAACAGCATGGCCATTTGCATCTAAAAGAATATTTGATGGCTTTATGCTCATACAAACAATACCGGCTGCATGGAGCTCTGCAACACCACGAGCAATATCTGCCCCATACCTGCAATTCAGTCCCCGTGAAAAGAGTCTTCAGAAGTTATAGAGTCATGAATAACATATGGATCATCGAACATAAGGAAATTGATAAAACGATACAATTCTCATTATGCTTCAGAAGTTAAACTTGTGTGCAGGCCTTTTTTCCTAACAAAACACGGTGTCGTGTCAGAGTACCCAAGTATCACCATCACAGTATCACATTACTACATTGATTATGAACTTAGGAGTTAGGACTGTCAATGATTTGAAACGCAACAAAAAAAGGCAAGCTACTGGACCTGTTGATTGAAATGTACCCAGTAACAACCAAAATACATGAATAGCCTCCATTAGTTCATTGCACATTGGAAACTAAAGATGAGCTGATAATTGATCTCACTGCAGCAGACAAAACCATTTAGTGGGAATTTTGCGCCAACCCTTTCATTCTAAATACTAGACTGCTTCTGTTTTGTGAAAATATCTTATACCTTATGTGTCAGTGCCTGATATTACCTGGAAAACCTCAGTATTTCACATGTTGGCCCCAAATGCAATATTCTAGAAATTTACTTATGAGCATGCACCTGTAAGAGTGCAATTCTCTTAGCATAACCAAGCATGATTATTAGACATAATTCCCAATTTGCCACTCCAAAGAGTGGTAATCCCTATTATGTCACTCACATGAGGGTTCAGGGCCTACATGTCAGTGACACATGAGTGGCAAATTGAGAATTGGAAATGTTTGATTGGCAAATACGAAAATTCCCCTTATTATTACTATTTCATAGATAATTAAGAGATCTGAAGTTACACAGCTCAACAACCTGACGGAATTGACTAAAATAATACATTGAAGCCAAAATTATGTTATTCACTTGAATGGGAAAAAAACTCACCTATAGGATTTTACTTAAGGTGCAAAGCAAGGACCTTTCAATTCTCCGAGCACTAAGTATGACCAACTTTAGCTTCTATATAGACCTCCTACGCTACAATACGACAACAGATACAGGCCAAAGGGGGCAAGGAAGCTGGCAGCACTCACCCAGACATGTCTAGACACGTATCGGCACAAAAATTCATTAATATCATATTGGAATGCGCCACATTTATCAAGAAGCCAATTTCCATGCCACGTCTCAACCATTAAGACTATCGTACTACCACAATTTGTCTCCTTCTAACGATCACTGTAGCCACATATGCTAGCTAGCTTTAATAACTCATGCACACAAACATGTGCAGTGACCGATAATTTATTACATGATGTTGAAAAATCAAATTGTTGTTTTGAGGTTGAGCTCCTGTTATGAGTGATCAATATTGACAGCAGCAATCATAACAGCATTATCCTACTTCGAATCCATGTTTAGATGCAATGCCACACCTGAGGATCTGCTCCAACGTAAGACGGCCACCATTCTGCCTCATCTCTGCCTGAACAGACCCGACATAGCGATCCATCACGAAGCAGAGGCGGCCATCGACCCTCACAGCACCATGGAAGGTGCATACGTTCCGGCACCATGTGGAGGCCCGCCTGAGACGCTCCACCTCCTCCTGAACCCCCTCAAGCCCCTCGCCAGCAGGGATGGGCACCCTCTTCACCGCCACCTGGTGCTTACACCTCTTCGCCCCACCGCCCCCACCACCACGGGACAGCGTGCCCGCCAGCACCTCCTGCCCTGCGGGCCCAGGGGGGCCGCTCCCGATGCGGCGGGCGAGCTTGAGGTCCGGGTGCGAGGCGAGGTCGAACGAGGTGCAGCCAGGGGGGGCGGCGGCGGCGGCGGGGGGCGCGGCGGCGCGAGTGCGGTGGTGGCCGAAGAAGTCGTCCTCATCGTCGGACGCGTCGGAGGAGGAGCCAGAGTCGGAGTGGAGGAAGGACGGGGAGGACGGGGAGGAGGAGAGGAGCGAGAGGATGGGGAAGTTCTTCCGGAGCGCGGACACCGAGTTGCCGACGGCGGTGGGGTGGCGGCAGCGCGGGCATGGCAGCACGGCGCCCTGCGCCGCCGCGAGCATGCGCGCGAGGCACGCGCGGCAGAAGCCGTGGCCGCAGTGGAGGAGCAGCGGCGCGCGCTCCTCCTCGTCGTAGCGGACGTGGCACAGGGAGCAGCACGGCACCCGCATCGCGCCTTGCCGGCCGGTGGCGGCGCGCGGAGGTGGGTACTGGGCGCCGCAGCGGTGCCCTAGCCCGGCCGCGGGAGGCGGCGCGACGGAGCCGAGGTACCAGATCTGGGCCGGGAAGGGGGGTTTGGGGGAAGAGCGGAGTGCGATTTTTTTGATGGGGGAGAGGGAGGCGAGGCGAGGCGAGCGAGACGAAGGGAGGGGGGGTTGGTGACGATGCGGTGGGACGACAAGAGCTTGCTTCCGCCCACCTTTTCCTGCTCTTGGAAATGGGGATGGTGCGGCGCGTGTGCGCATTCGGCGCTGTCGCTGGCTCGTGGCGCTAATCCTGTTTGATTTGCTGTTGGTCTAGGGTCTTAATTTTGGGCAACCACGCAATTGCTTGAAGAAAGTTATGAAAGTTCCGTTCATTTGAGTATTTGCTTGTGATCGTGGATTCGTGGTATTGAATGATTGTGCAATGCATTTTTTTATTGCAAGTTTAAAGGGATTAAAACAGCTATGACCATGTCTCGATGGAGTAGGAACTGAGAGGTAGTAATCAAGCAATGAGAAATAAGGGAAATTCAAAATTTCACCCACCGTGCTGTTTTATTAGTTAACAATTAACAATAGTTTGTCTATCAATGGCCATGCTTGATTGTGGCTTAAATCCCCGAGGCAACAATCCATATTACAGTCCAATCTTATTCAATTCACGATCCAATATGAACCCAACTCCATAATTCAATCCAATCGTATTAAATTTTTTGTTTCCTACTTCAAAACTTCATGATCATGCCATCACCTAGTTGGACATTGCCTTCGTAGAGAACAATTATTGATGGACAAACCAGTGGCGAATATAAAACAGTAGGTTTCATCGAACATTGTTTACGTGCACGCTTTTAATAGTAAAGATCGATGATTCTTTTTTAAAAAAAATAGTGAAGCACATGCGCTCAGCTATTAGTCAACAAATTCTTACATTAGATAGCGGACATAATGCATTTTTCGCAATTCCATATGAGAGAATATACAGATAAGAAAGACATGTCAATCTTATATAATAATGTATTTAGTTATTATGCATACCTAGTAGCAATCCTATTTTGAGAAGTAATATACAAGCAAAAGTGTCTCATTCCTTGAACTCAAATTTTTGAGTAACTCATATGCATATATAGGAAATCACGAGCTCCAATAACTTCATCAAGTTGTTCCCATACTTAGAGAAATGGAAAGAGAACCCAAATCGAGGGGTTTTCTCTCCCTTCTACATGTAATTATTTGTTGGAGTAAGATATGGAGAATGCTATTACAGATGATAAATATTCTATGATGCAGATTGACCAGCTATATGATCCGATCTTCACGACATAGGATTGGAGAAATCATGATTCATACAACTTTATGAATGATGTCTGATTTTGATTATGGCAACATGTGACACCGTTCCGTCGTTTTGATCATGACAACTTGCAACACGATTACATAGGCAATCAGAAGAAAAATGGAGTCAAGAAAACTCAGGCCCTGTTCTTTTCAGCTTAACGGATTAATATCTTAACGACTTATCTACATTTTGAAATGATATATGCTTTGAGTTTTTTAGTTCGTTTTTTCGCTGTTTCGAAGGTGGGTCCTAACGCTTTAAAAAGCAAGTCAAAAGAAATGGATTCAAATCTCGAGGCTATCTCGAAAAACTCTCGAAGTTCAGTCATTCTGTCGTTCAGATCAGCTCAAAAGAACAGGACCTCAGATGATTCCCAATTATGTGGCGGTGCACTTTCTCACACAAGATCTAAAATGAGAACATTTCTCCACGTGCTCTAATTAGACAATGCATGATAATTAGGATCGTAACGACACTTGCGTAGTAGCCATATGTTGTGAACCACGAGATGATGTTGCAAGCTTCTTCTAACTTAGCGGTTTCTTGTGCTGTAATTTATGATTATTCCAGAGTCCTCGCACTTGACTTTATTTTTTAAATTGTCCAATTTCATTAATTAAGCAAGCAGACAGAGATCGAAGCGTGCGGTTGGATGAATCAAGTGTAATCAAGATGGTGGTTGGCAACCTCGTTCATCGTGTTGCATGAATTCAATTATCTCCAATCTTACATTGTGAAGACCAAGCCACACAATGGACTAATTGCATTACTAGATATATATACGTAATGGTTTTTTATACGTATATGAAGATATAGATTGATATTTGAGTAGTGATGTTGGACTAGGTTTATCTCATCGCCTAAACTTACATAAGGCGTTTCGCTCTCCCATACGATCTTATTTGAAAGGTGGGATCCTCTTCATTCCTACTAGCCAACCAAACATGCTTTTGCTACAAGAAAATCTAAGGACCATACACGTCATATGCAATCGACTTCGTCATCCCATTAGTGTTATGCACTACATGAAGTGCCACACTGTGCACTATCATGCAAATGACAAATAGAGGTCGTTGCATGTTTTTTTTAGGAGAGGGGAGGGAGGGTTAAGTCAGATAGAATGAGTTTGTTACAATGATAATTTTAGTGATGTAGATGAGTTTGTTATGATAAACGGCATAGATGGATAGATCTAGAGAAGTGTGACATCATCATCACTCGTTGAAGAAATTTTTAAACAATATATAGAGATGGTATAGTGGAGAATTTTAGTTCTAAAACACATTTCTCATTTCACGCAGAATTGAAGGAGATCTTTGCTTTCCAAACTGGCACGCTTATTAAGGTGTTGCTTCATCATTAGTGACACCAAAGTAGAAAGGCAATCTAAGGTGGCAAAGTGTCGGTTCACCTTATTAGAATCTAAGGTGGAGAACCATCGCCATTGTTGTATGGTTTCAAGGTCGTTGCAGTCAGATCTGTCTTGTAGGAGGCCTCTAGTGCATGGATCTATCTAACCTAAGGTCACCATCGCGAGGTTTGAGTTTTTAGTGGAGGGGCAACTACGAGAGAAAGAACAGCTCTAAGAGGGGGCAAGGGGGAATATCGACTGTATCACTCTAGAAGGAATGGAGGGTCTCTGGGTGGTGGCTAGGAGGAGGGGTGTTTGCTAGAAGGAAATTAGGTGGGGAACATTTTTTTTAGGTCATGGAATGAAATTCAATCTTAGAGATTTGACCCAAGCCAACACTGTGACTACAAAAATTGGGGTAGTGGACTTAAGTTGAACGTCTATAGCATTTTCTACTCGCCTCACTGCATGGTTTATCATTACAAAGTCAAAAGGACAGTGAGTAGCCTTAGCCCCACGCTCCACTGTAGAATATTTCTGACCTTAAGTAAGTAATTTTTTGCTAACTTTAAATAAATAAAGTAAAAAACTTTTCTTCTTTTTGAATTCAAAAAGATTTGTGAGACAATGTTTAGCTACAAAGCATGCCAATTTGGTCGAAGACCAAATAGAGATATAAAATGTTTGAAAATGGTAGTGCAATAAACTAAATACTACAACCCTTTTGGTAAGAAAATATTTGACAAAATTTAGGGTATAGCATTGTAGTAGAATTTTTGAGGAAGTTGTAGTAGAATTGAAATAGGGAGCACCCACCGGAGAATCCAAATTTAACTTTAGTAATGGAATTTTGCTTGCTTGTACTTTGATTCTAAGGCCATATGTTTTGGGCTCTATTTGGAATGCAACCAAAGTTCTGCTCATCTTTGACAATTCACGAGCTCGTCAGTGCAATTCAATTACGAGCGCAACAATTCCTAGGCAAGGAAACGCCACGCCATTTGTTCGTGAGCTAATGTGCCTATGTTGTACCCATGCTCTTCTTTCTCTCGCCGCACCTTAGGCTCGGTTGTAAGGATGCTAAGGATACTTGTAACCTTCTCTCTAATTGCTCGTAGCCCCGATGGCTACAATGTTATTATTCATGTTTATTTCTATTGTTTTTTTTACGTCAATTTTATCTGAGTCGAGGTATAATGAAATAAAAGCCTTGTTTGTTTCAGATTAAAGCCGTGTTGAGTTTTACTTGTTGGAAATATTAGGAATTTTCTCAATATTTTAATCCACAAAATTAATTAAATCATAATTAAACAATTGCCAGTTTCCAGTTCAAGACCAGTGGTACTAGATATAAAAATATCTATCGGCTACAATGTTATTATTCATGTTTATTTCTGTTGTTTTTTTTACGTCAATTTTATTTGAATCAAGGTAGAATGAACTAAAGGCCTTGTTTGTTTCAGATTAAAGTTGTGTTGAGTTTTACTATAGCAAATTTGCGACCCTCTCGGAATACATTCTAAAACATTAAAAAAATGAAAAATTATTTTACGAACTATAAGAAAAACTATTTGAAACCCCACAAAAATGAATATGAAATATTATATCATTTGGCTTTTACAATAATAACAAATTTTCATTAAATTAAATTAAATTTAATTTAATTTAATCTGAAACAAACAAGGCCAAAATCTTTAATTCATCTAAAATCATAGCCAACCTCTCTGGTTCCTAATTTCTAAATTTTTCCTACTTTTCTATTTTCATTTGAAGTTAAAAGTATTATGATTTCATCTATTCGCAAATCTAATTTTTATTTTTCAAATATCGGTTAAGTTGTATGACTTCCACCGAAACAAACAGACATTTATGCCGAATTTAAGTTCAGCTAACCATAATAATTAATTTTGCTCATGATTTTTATCATGCTATGGCCTATGGGTTTAATAAGGGTATTTTCAATGGAGCCATGTCAGCTAGCTACAAATAGTTTACCTCATATTTTTGCCTATTTGGAGGAGAAAAGAAGATGAGAAAAATAAAAACTAATTGTTAACTAATAGCCAGTTTATAGCGGATTATATGGTGCATTGCATCTATTGCATATGGTCCATATTAAGTTCTTGGGCTAGAAGCTCAAACAAACAACCAACTTTTAAAACGCCATTCAAGAAGCCAAAAGCCTCAAAAGACCAAATTGTACTGTGCTACGAGAAATAAGTTTTGGGTGACTTTTTTCGGAAACAACATTTAGAGAAACTGCAGTTCAAACAACACAGAGACTAAATTTAATAGCCAATGTTATAACTAACGAAATTATTTGTGGGTGGGCGTTTGATGGGATCGAACGGCCCGGCCCTTTCAATCCCCTCGAGAGCGCGAGGCACGCGCTCGCTACTGGTTGGACAGCTCCACCGACCTGATTTTTCTAGATCAAAGTAGTGACACGAGCGGCGAACATGGGAGCGACCAGGACGAGGATGTGAGTGCGACGCCAATCGGCGGCACGGCAGAGCCCTCGTACGGTGGCTCGGCGCCGCAGCAACTCCGTCGAGTGGCTCTGCTGCGTCGTGTGGAAGCGACGACGAAGAAGCCAATCCCGAGCGCGAGCGGTGGAGGAACCAGAACGACGACGCCGGTGACTCAGCACGCCGGCGACATCAACTCCAAGCATGCCGGCGACGTCAAAAGAGACTCATGTGGCCACTTAAGTAAGGCTATGTGAATAATCGACATTATTTGGCTTGGATTTGGGGATTTAGGGTTCGAGATTTGGGAAAAAATTGTGGGCTTTCGCCCGATAATTTGGGCAGTATTTTTGTTTTTCGAAAACACTTAGAAACATGCGGAAACATACGAGAACATGGCATGTTACATTGGTTTTCGCCCAGGTTTCATTATTTATTTACCCAAGTTTCGGCGTGTTTGTTCATATTATGTCATGTTTCATCGAACAAATTTTCTTTGTTTCAACGCTACTAACATTAGTGTCATATTTATATTTCAAAAATCACATGTCGGAAAAGCGTCCGATTTTTAATTACAGATCGGACGCCCGATTCGTAGCACTGTCCTATAACTAATCCATTAAAGATGTTGTGTACAAACTATTTATAGATGTCGGCCTTGTACATTTCAGCTTAGCGTAGCGTTTCAACAAAATTTAATAGTCTTTAAAAAGTGATTTAAATATTTTTAAAAATAATTTAAAAATAGTTTTAGAATCTTTAAGAGAATTACTAAAAAAAACCTGAAAAATCATTACAAACTAGTACACCAAATAGGCTATACAAAAAAGTTAAATTTTGCTGAAATGCTATGCTACGCTACACTAAGCTGAAACATACAAGACCGTCGTTGTTCTTTTCTCCTACTCCTCCTCCTACGGACATGTCCTGAACAATGCCAACCTCCGACCGAGCTGCCTACTAGTGCTCCACAAGCGGCGGCGCGTGCGTGCCTCCTCCCCCACTGTACCTTCCCTGTTCATGTGGTGAACCCTATTCCAGTCGAGTGCCTGCCAGTCTGCCACCTCCTCTCCTCTCCCTCCTTTTGCCGTGTCGAGCTCGAATCCCAGGCTCCCCCCAGCATCCCACTGCGTTGCCCCTCGTTTCCCCCGTGAAGAACAGAGCCTTCCGTCTCTGCTCGCCATGGACTTCTCGGAGCAGGACGTGGACGTCTTCGACGACTACGACGTCCACGAGGGCGGCGGCGGCGGAGGGGGAGGCGCCTCATCTGGCTCCTCCTCCCCATCCTCCTCCTCCTCGTCCTCCGCCGCCGCGTCCTCCTCCTCCTCCAGCGGGGCCTCCAGCCGCAGCAGCAGCGGCGGCGGCGGCGGCGGGGGAGACGAGGAGGGCGCCGACGAGGGGGACGGTGGCGAGTACGACTCGTTCGATGTCGTGCCGATCACGGGCGCCCGTGTGGACGCAGATGAGGAGAGGGAGGAGGAGGGGGAGGAGGAAGTGGAGGAAGAGGCGGAGGAGAGGGATTTGTTCGGCCCCGACAACGAGGAGTACGTCAAGACCCCCGCGCGTAGCCATTACCTAGTCCCAGGTCCGTCTCTCGTTAGTTGTATCCTGCTAACAATGTGTGCACAGTTTGGGTGCCATTGATCCGCCTCGTTGTTTGCTGCGTAGAATTAGTTTAGGAGATGATGGGATTGTTGCTAAACCTGCCCAAGCATTTTTTATCTGTGTTTTGTTGTGATTTGGTTGTTCGTGGAGTTCTGGGAGATGCACCGAGTGTTTAGCGTGTAGAAAATTTTGCCCTTTTGCACTTATACATGGTACTTTTGTTTGAATTGTTGTTTCAACTTTCTGCCCGCATATGTCAGGATCTGTCACGCGTAATGTGGTTCTGGATTTAACTGCACTTATGGTTAGTTCTTCTGGTCTTTGCTCGTTTTTGTGGATTGCAAGAGAGTTTGAGTTACAGCAGCATCAAGCAAAATTGTTTGAGAGTACTTAATTGAACACCATCTAACTGTGTAATGAAAGAGTTTTTTATTTGTTTGAAATTGGGTATCTATCACCTGCACAAGATACATCTGACTAATTCGGTATTCCTATTTTGATTAAGGCGGAACAGCAGTTAAATAATGTCAATCTGTAAATAGTGAAATTTGAACTTAATTTTACTTTTGAAAAGATTACATTTAATATGACTCTGTTTGCAAAATAAATTCCTTTTTTTCCACAACACCGGCTCATTGGACATGAAGGTATGAAGAATACATTCAACAGGAAATTATATTCACCATGCATCAACAACTTGACAAATGCTCTGCATCTTTTTGTTTGGAGGCTCCCTAAAGCTCATTTCACTTTTCATCGATGATGTAGCATTGGAAGCGATGGAAATTGCACACATGCTTTGTATGTAACTACTTGAAATCTATGTGCCTACCACCTACCTATTTAACTCATCGATAGCTGAATTAGTGTTGGATTATTTTTCTGGCTTATATACTTGATATGTTGGGGGCTTGGGGCTGCTCATGCTTTAAAAGGATCAGTGTATGTAGATTCAAAGATGGAGCATTAACACTTGTTTTCATCATGTGCATTTCCTTGTAGTGCTGCCCTCAATACGGAGTAGCAATAATCATTCTCGGGGAGGTTTTGGAGGACGAGGTGGCAGAGGCCCGCCTCTTCTTCCGAGGCCAGGAGGCCATCCAGGGCGAAATAACTTTGGCTATGGGAGGTTTTCACAAAATGGGCGTAATGTTGAAGGTTTTGTTTCAGAAATGAAGCTTAATAAGAGCGAAGAAACTTTATCTAGAAAAGCTGTTGCCTTCCAGGAGGTGCATAGCATTACCCTGTTATTTTGTTCATCATTTAATGTCTTTGATCTCAATGGAGCTATATCCTTTGTTCATCGTTCAGCCTTGTGAGATTGCATGCTACAGCCGTGTTGAGGGTGGGGATGTGTATTTTGATGATCGCAGCTTGGTAAGTTCTCCGAGTTGTCCTGATACCAGTTTTACTTCCCTTTTACTTCATGTCTATGTTAAAAGTTTGCCAATGTAGTATGTCTTTCTAGTTGTTTTGACTTATTTTTGTTGCTTTAAAATTTGCTTCTTGTACTAAATATCATTATTTTTTTAGAGGCTATTCAAACGTAATATTTGTGATTATGCTGGTGAAGATCTCAATAAAGGATTTGAATCATTTATAGAGAAAAAAGGTACTTTCTTTCAGATCTCTTTTTTATTGTCTTTTTATTTTAGTTGATATTTAAAGTTCGATATAATCTGTTATTATCTCTGTTATGCCCTCTAAACTTTATCATAGATGTGCTTGTTAACTTGTACACATTTATAGGAGTTTATTAAAAGGCCATGACTACATGGCACCTTCCCCTTATTCTATATGGTAGACATAAATGTTTATATTGCAGCCGGGTGAGTATCTTGGAGGCACATACATAAATAAATATCCATCAGAATTAGTTTATCACACAGCCACAGCCACACACACTAAACTGGGACATTGCAATATTTGTGTCATGCAACACTATACAGTTTATGTTTATTTTATAAAAAAGGACATAAAAGAAACTGCATCTTTGAAACATAAGGACAAGGTACTAGCTGTTTTTGATACAAAGAGAAAACAGAAGAAGTTACTGACGTTAATTCATTCAACATGTGGATCCAGAAAAACAAGAACTCTGTTATTTTAAAGTCCTATTCCCTTTTGATTTTTTTTTTCATCTGAGGGCATTGCTTCATGAATTATGATTAATATGAATGGCAGATTTGGGTTCTGAAGGATTTGGCGATCTTCTCACATGCATTAGGAATTCAAACCTACCTCTTCAAAATATACATTTTGTGGTAAAATGCATTGTTTGCCAGCCTTTATTTGTTATTTAGCACACTATGCTTGGAATTGCTGATTATGCTCTCTTCTTGCAGACGTACCGCAACAATCTTAACAAGGTATGGTCCTTCCAGTGCAAACTATTAACTCACCACTGTTTGTTTAGTATCCGTAATTCGAATTTTACTGTGAATTTCTGAATTCCAATAATTTGTTTTAATAATACTTGTATGCTGACATAAAATCTAATTTTGTCATCAGTTATTGGCCACAGCTTACTTGAGAGAACCATGGAAGATGGGTGTGCACAAAAGAAATGGTGTTGTATATCTTGATGTCCATAAGCTCCCTGAAAGGCCGAAAAGCGAGGTAGAGCGCAGGAGGTGACTCTCTCTTTCTGTCTCACTCTCATACAGACAGATTGCGCTAGTTGGATAGGATGATTTGAGTTCTTACAGAAATTATCTTATTGCAATTCTATTTGCAAAGGAATTAAATGAGCATCCTCTCTTCACCTATGAATTACAGTTTGTTTGCTATCAGTCTTATCATGCAAGTGATATATTGTCAAATTTCAGTTTCATGGACCTTTATTTCTTTGTCATTTCTGTTGATCTGGTCCTTGGAACTCTTGCAAAGGTATAGATTACCCCCCTGAAATCCAAAGCCTGATTTTTTACACCCTTCAAGTCTCAAAACTGGATAGAATCCTCCCTTGACCCATTAAAAAGTGGTTTGGGAGCATTTTTTCACCTAGGATCCCGTTTGCCATCAATGAAAAAATTGAAGACCCGATCCTCTCATTCTTGGCTGTAGCAGACCAACAACAGAGCATCCAAGAAACAATTCCAAGAACACAAGAAGCAGTCGTAGTGACCTGCGTTTCATGGTTGATTTGGCCGTTCCTCCTCACTGCCCTATCCTTCTCGACGATCTCGAATCCGAGCTTGGCAACAGGCAGAAAGAAGTGGTGCATGTGTAACGACAGGTACTTTTGCTAGCTAGTCATTCGCAACAAGTGGCGGTGGCATTAGGCGCTTCTGCTGCATGGACTCTGCTTTCAATGATAAGAGGGAAGTGTATGATGTGACGATAGGTAGAACCTCTAGGCCGCCCATCAGGGGTAGTGTCACCTGCTCCCTCCCTAAACTGTTTTCTAGTGCCCCACCAGTTTGACACTTGAAGGGTGTAAAAAAACAGGTTTTGTTGTTCGGTAGGTAATCTATATCTTTGCAGGAGTTCAAGGCGGGCAGTCTATACTTTTTCCCTCAAGATATAGTTTTAAACTGACACAATTTGTGGGAAGTTTGAAAATGTGAGACAGACTGTATCATCATTCTCATTTTGTGCTTGTTGAACCAGCCATTGTTAAATGGTGCCTTCATGTTTGTAATCATGTGTTCGTAATTTTTATTGTCATTATAGCGAGGGAATTAAAAACATTAGATTAATTTGATGTACATTTTCTTTCTTTTGCTGTAATTTATGCTTAGATGTTACTGGGGCTATTCTTTTGAAAATCTTGCCACTGAGAACTCCATTGATGAGGATGGAAGAGGTATTGATGCAAATGTAGAGTTTTGTTCTGTAATAAAGACGAAATTGGGTGCACATCGCATTATCATGGGTGCTGAGATGGACTGCTGTGATGCAACTGATGATGGCAGGCGGTTCTATGTGGAGTTGAAAACAAGCAGAGAGGTATTTTCATTGTTTTAATAGTTGCAAGAATTATATTGTTGAATTCTAATTGCAAAAGAAAACTGAATGAAAATTCTCTTATTCTTTGGCAATTCTGCTGGTCTGATACTTTGATACTCCCTCCATCCAGAAATGATGTTCATATTACGTTTTTAGTTTTGTTCATAATTAATCTTCGTATTTAGAAACCGACAGCTCGTTTCTCTCGCCATTACTTGTTTTTCTCGCTGCATCTATTGGGCTTGCGGCCGTAGTGAATGGAGACCGCGCAACCTGAGCGGCATAATTTGCATGCATGCAACTCTCCGTCCCTCCGCATACAACCCCAGCCCACGAGCATGCAGCTGATTGGGTCGAGGCATGCCACGCGGGGATGGCGTTCGAAACGAGGCGACACTGCGGATGTGAACGGTTGCATGATTAATTGGATTAGGCTGCAAATTTATCAAGCCTTGGTCTCGCTGCCCATATCAAATACGTAGATGAATTATGGACGGAGGGAGTATAACAAGATACAGTTTTTTCAAACTGTCACAACTTGTGATATTTTTTAGGACAATTTGTGGGAATTTTGAAAATGTGAGTTTGGCTGTATCATCATTCTCATTTTGTGCCTATCAAATTGGTCGTTATTAATGGCTCCTTGATGTTTGTAATCATGTGTTTGTAATTTTATTGTCATTATAATCGAAGAATTTAAAACATTAGATTAATTTGATGTGCATTTCTTTCTTTTGCAATAATTTATCTTAGATGTTAATAGGGCTGTTCTTGATCTATCTAACTTTGATCTTTTATGTTTAACAGTTGGAATACCATACAGTGGAAGCATTTGAGAAAGAGAAGTTGCTTAGGTTCTGGGTAATTTTTTTCCTTAATTTCTTTTTCTTTGATATTGTATTATAACATTTAAAATGCTTTTGAGGCTACCATTTGCAATTTCTTGTTGTATGGTCTTTTGCAGTGTGAAAATCTATATTGGACTTGTGGTTCATATGATCTTAAACTGTTCTTCTATTATGTTTCTTAAATTGCTTGCTATTTTGTTAAGCAATGATAATAATTACTTCTTTGCATTGTGAAGTGTGGAACTGAGGGTAGATGATAACATACAATTTTGTTATGTCTGTCCACCATGATTATTCATCTGCTTAGTATTTTATCATCATGTCATAACTGAAACTTTAATATTTTGTTGGACTAAATATTGCAGATTCAGTCATTCCTTGCTGGTGTTCCATATGTTGTTGTTGGATTCAGGTAGCATTTGCTCTTCATAATTTTACCCCTAGTTTACATCAACACAGGATTGTTTCTTAATGTCAATTTTTCTGACATCTAGTAGCTGACATTGTGCACCCAAATCAAAATTGATGGATAAGAATTGCTTGTTGTAGTTAATAGTTGATAAGTTCCTGAGTTCTTCATCACATCACATGATTTCTTCATGGTATTACAGTATATGTACTTACTATTTCTCTTTATATGTAGTAATCCTACTATCTGTTTTAGTAGTCCTAATGTCTAGGCTAGTACTGTAGCACATTTGTTCTTTTTGATTTTTTGGTCATGTTCTCCTCAGCTTATCTTATCTGACTTATCTACTTGTTTGTTTTATCTCCTTAAGGTAACCTCAAGAGTCCGATCGACTACGTTTAACTTGTATTTTTAGAGCTTTTAGACAAGTCTTTGAAATTGAAAATACCGGATTCAATTTTTTTAAAAAAATTTAAAAAAAGATAAGTAAACAGATAGATTAGTCAAATAAGTCAGATAAGCTGACAAGAACAGACCCTACAATTCATTTAGCCTAATTTGTTTGATCACTTCACATGTACCTTCATCAAATTGTATGCTTATTGTTAGTAGTATGAACATATTCTCACTCAGTAGGTCTTTTGTATTACATGTTTTAACACATTGCCTGTTGAATAACTTTAGGTTCATGCATCGATGAGGTTTTCAAACAAAAATGATATAACCAGGAATTCTTTCATATTGGCCCAAAGCTTGCTAGCATTAGGAAAATTAGTGCATTTTACCTTTTTATCCAACTCAATGTCTATACCATGGGTGATTGAAAGTGATTTTAACCTAAATGTTTCACACTGCAATTTTATCTGCAGGAATGATGATGGTGTACTTGTACGAACCGAGAGACTAAGAACTAAAGATATCACCCAAAAAGTGAAAACAAAGAACTACTGGCAGGTAAATTAATTAATTTCCCTACTATTTGTCCATAATGGTAGGGTCTACAATTTTTAAGGAAGAACACGAGTGATGAGTGCAACACTTCTAGGTGGAAACTAGAGGCACAACCTATTAGACAAGTTAAACATTTGATTTGTGAATCTTCTCTAATCTATATTGGGGAATGTACTGTACACTTACTCTAGCGTCTACTCAGCTACACTTTGCTCTATTCAAATTCCTTCATAGGATCAAAGATAACTACTATCCTCAGTTATGTAACATTACATATGAGACTAGATTCGTTTGAATATTCAATTGCTTTGCTGCAACATAATAGGATGTGTCTTGAAAAAAAAATTAATTTCTATCTGTGCTCAGGGTGGTGTTTGCCTGGCTTTTGCTGACGAGGTTTTATGTTGGTTGTATGGTACTGTCAAAGAGAGTAAGAATTCCTTCGTCATTATCCAGTTTATATTTTATCATTTTTTAAAAAAAATACACGTTGACATTCATAATCTCTAGTTCTATTTGCACGCATGATATTGTTTGCCTCATGTCTTACAGATGAAGACTATGTTCTGCAATTTGTACATCCATTCCATCGCTTGGAACTTCTACGCTCCCAATCTCCCTGTCCCGATGCAATAATTCGCCATGTGGGGCAGCTCTCTGGAGTTACTGACTAGATTTCCAAACATAACGCTGGCAATGGCAAGTTGACAACTGCTTTTGTAGAGAGATCCATTTTGGTGGACTTATATGTTAAAGTGACAATGCGTCTTATAATAGTTGAGCTGACGACTTTAACAAGTGAGATAAGCAGATGCTGATGCATCAAGAGCTGACTATCATGTAATATAGTCGGACAATTGGAGCAACTAGATTCATGGTTTGCCCTTGGCCAACGAGATTTTGAAGCCATCGAGCATGGTATTTTAATTATTAAGCAGTATGTATTACAGCATTGATAACTATTTTGTACCCCTAAATAATTTTAAATAGAATCCTGCTGGTTGGCTAAAACAACTAGACAGCCGAATGAGCTAGTTGTAATAATCTACTTGGCTCTCGTATTTATCACTATTTTATTTTTGGGCAGCTTATCTAGACCTAAATTTGATTTTATGGCATAGCCTTAATTGTCACCTCAGGTAATTTTTCACTCGAATTGAACACTTAGATGATAAGACTTCAAAGTCCTTCCCCTATTAATGGCAATTGCCAAACGCAAGGCACCTAAAGCAACCGAAAATTAGCTTAGTGTTGTTAGGTCCTTGACATAAAATTTCAAACCATAGAATCGGGTCTGACGAGCCAAATAGTTTTCAAAGAAAATGTATACAGCAAAATAATTTGAATATAGTTAATAGGTATTGTTGTTTAAAAAATTAGAAATGTGCCTTCTTGACAACTTGCCCTATACTTCATCAAATTTTAATCAAATATACCTCCTCTCCTCTTCCTCCTCCCCCACTTTTTTTAAAAGAATAAGAACCCCGGCAATACATTACCAAATAGGAGTGACGACTAAATCGCCAACCACCCCAAGTAGTACAAAGATAGGGGTTTTACAACCAGAGATTTGAGCCCACACAAGGGTCATAGACATGGCTCCATCAACAGCACGAACAAAATGCCAGAGCCAACACACTAAACCTTCAACTCTAAAGAACTGGTGAAGATGAATCTTGCCGAGGTTGTCGTTCGAGCCGCTTCCAACAGCCTTGCCCCGCCAACTTGGCACAGGATAGAAGAACGGTGGCCAAGTAAAAGAAATAAACCATTGGGGCGCATGGCCAGCCACCACCGGCGAAAGAGAGACAGAAAAAACATCCCCAAAGAGGAAGATGAGGTCATCAACGTCAAGCAGGAATTCATCCGCACCACTCCCAGATTTGGGGGAGACACAAACGACGTAGCGGAGAGGGCGCAGGAGCCCTCCCCCCACACCACCAAGACCAGGGAATCCGCCACCGAGAAGCCGATGGGGCCAATCGGAGGGGAAGACCAACTCCGGCATCTACCTTCAAACGCCGGCCACGCCGCCGACCGCGAAGAACCTGCAGGAGACCAAAAAGCTACGAGGAACAGGCACCCTAATCAGATCCAAGCAGCAGGACACGACACCCTAACCCTAAATTAATAGAACTCATCCTCAAGCCACCGGCCACCGTCACCACCCCTACAACCACTCATCCTCTAACATATGTATGCTCTTTACCTTCTGTGTTACCACCCCACCTTCTCTACTTTTGGCCATCACCTCACCATTTCAACTCTCACTCGAACTTGCAAACGCTTGTATGGAGGAGGATACAATAGATAATGATAAAGGCTCACCATAGAGCACATGATACGGAGAGGTTGCTAGAAGAGCATGCTGGTGGTGGGCTGCCGCTCTAGTTTACTCAAGCTTTGGCATCAACAAAGGTTGTCATTGCCGAGGAGCTCTAGCAAGATCGTGTTGATGAGCCTCACACCCCTCCTCCAGTCCTCCCTCTTTTCCTGTTTGCAAAGAGCATCCATCGTGCTCCTCTCTATCAGCCACCTTACACACCAGCAACACCATATGAATTCCACCGCCCTTTGATCGAGTTAAAACAAAAATTAACACAAATAGCGAACAATGTCCCCACCTCCAGCTCTCAGCCTCAATAACTGGCATTGTAAGGGCTCGCCAGTGGGAAGAAGGAGAGGGAGCTTAGAAAGGAAAGGTAATTAGACTATGCTTATTTAGGTTGGTCCAAATTTTATGGTTCAAAGCACAACACAACAAGAAAGAATATAGACCATGTTGGTACGGCCCAAATGGCATGCCAGGTTGAACCTAAGTAGCAAGCAGCCAAGCACGATGAATAGCCTGGCCTAGCCTGATTGACTGGTTCATGTTTAGCCTAGCCAGAGAAAGACTCATGAGTATTGACGCATCGTCAAACAAGTTTTAAATTTCTTATGCAATCTATGACTAGCACGAGGGCCTCCAAAGGGCCAAGTCTCAAGGCCCACAACCGCTCAACACTTTGCATACGCCGAGTTACTCACATGCTCACATGTGTGTTGTGGTTGCCGATCATCATGGACGATCAACTACAGCTTGATCCGATAAACTCATCGTGTCGGACTGAGATACGACACGCTTGTGCCTTGTAGTTCCGCACGACTCAATTCCTAGCATCATGTAGAAGCCGCATTGGTAAGTCATAACGTTATGAGCGTCTCATCATCAGCCAACTAAAAATGGAGGAAAATTTACATCGACGTCCTTTACATTAGTCAATAAGTAAATTTACATGTAATTTGATTTTGTAAAAAAGGTGCAACAATTAAATTGATGATATTTTTTAGTTATTGCAAGTTTGTTCATAATATAAAAAAATAAGGTACATGTACAAGAGGCTACTTATAGGAGTGAAGGCCTGTGTCAAAATAGTACATAAACTTTTTATTAAATCGTACACTTTTTAAAACGTTGAACTATATGTAAATTTAATTATTTACTAGTGTAAATATGTTGTCTGAATTTCATCTATTTTTAGATGACTGATGGGGAGAAATTTCGTAACTTTGTTTGATATCCACCGATTTCCAATTTTTTAAAGAACATTTATCAAGAATTACAACTTTTAT
Source organism: Raddia distichophylla (assembly GCA_005191435.1). NCBI lineage: Eukaryota > Viridiplantae > Streptophyta > Magnoliopsida > Poales > Poaceae > Raddia > Raddia distichophylla. The sequence goes on from SPJY01012851.1 coordinate 718,310, forward strand.
AAAGAACATTTCTTCCAAACTTAAGTAATTAATTTATTGTTTCATTGATGTCTCAACACCGTCGGTGGTGACATGCTACGTGTCAGCGTGTGTGTTCCATATTTGTACTCCCTTTGTTGCTTTTATAAGACACACATCACACATGCTTCATGATTCAAACTTCGTAATCTTTGACCAATAATTATAATAATGTATAAATTTTGTGATAAAAATGGTGTCGTTGGATTCGTATTTGAAAGTGTTTTTAACTATTATAATTTTATTATTATAACCGATGTATGATAAAAGATATTAAGCCTAAAGTATAATTCAAAAAACGGTGCCAAATTAAAGATGGTGTTATAAAAAAGCAACGGAGCGAGTAGTTCCATTCCCTGACCACGTCGCTGGCTCGCTGCTGGGTCAGCAGTATAGCGGGCTTGTTGCGCATTTGCCACCGCGCATACTGCCCACCCTTTTTTTTTGCCACCCCTAATTTGTCATCCTCAACAATTTTTCCACAGCTCATATGCCATTTTCACCTATTTACCTCCATTTTCTCCCCCTTTTCACCCTTCACCTCCAAGTCCGGCGGGCTCTGGGAGCGGCGGCGGCTGAGGGGGCGTCGGTGGTGCTGAGGTTGATGGCGGCGCTGAGGGAGAAGGCCGCCGGCGCTGGGGAAGGCAGCTACGGCGAGCTCGAGGTGGCGGCGCCGGCCAACCGGCGAGCTCCGGTACGGGAGCGGCGGAGGCGGCGGTGACGAGCTCGAGGATGCGGCGGCGGCGACCAGCGTTGGCGGAGGAGCAGCGGCTCGTGCTCCTCCCCGCCGTCTCGAGCTCGCCGCCGTGCTCGTCCCCGCCGTCTCGAGCTCGCCGCCGTGCTCGTCCCCGCCGTCTCGAGCTCGCCGCCGCCGTATCGACCTCAGCGCCGCCGGCTCCACGCGCGCGCCGCCGAGCTCCGTCGCCGCCTCCACGCGCACGCCGTTGAGCCAGGCCGGAGCAGCAAACGCCGCCGCTAGCAACGCCGCCGTCGCCTCTGCTCCTCCCCGCCGCACTTGGAGAAGAAGGGGAAAGGGGTGAAAAAGGTGGGGGGAAATGTGAGAAAAGGGTGGAAATGAGTCAAAAAGGCATATAGGGTGTGAGAAAATTATTGGAAATGGCAAATTAGAGGTGGCAGGGTGGGGGATGGCAAATAAAGGGGGGGCACTTTGAAGGATGGCAAATAGGCAATAACTGTTGGAGCTAATCTTGTAACGGGTTAATTAGTAGTGCGTGTGTATTCATATTAGGAGTTGCACGTAGCTAGTTAATAGGATGCATGAATGTTTATACTGAGTCCAGAATAAGTTGATTAGCGGTGTCATTAGCGCTGCATGCATGTGTTTGCATGGAGGAGTTGCAGTATGAAGCTTTGGCTAAGTTGTGCGAAATGAATAACCTGTATGCGGTTGAGATGGCCGGGTCATCAGGAATGCACTGCGTGGAGGCAAGTGGCCGGAGGATGCGGGCAGGTCGAGTCCTCAGAAGTGCACGACGCGGACGTGTGATCAAGGCCAGAAGATGCGTGCTGGTTAGTTGCAAATCGTGCGAGTCGTGGTTCAGAATGTGAGTGAGTCTGTGTGTTATATATATCCATGTAATCAGTTCATTGAGTCGAGAGAAGAAACAATGAGAAAAGGCGCATGTTGTTAGTACCAGAAGTCTCTACGTGTTCATCTCCTTCTTAAGTTAGTCCAAGTGTTCATGCGTGTGAGTACACATACACGGTGAGCTGAGAGATTGTTTGTGTTTCGTGAGGGTAGGTCATGTGTGAATTCTCTCTGGGAGGGAAAGCCTGGGCCAACAATAACCTTGATGAGCGTGGAGCAGGAGGCGCCGTGGGCCGCGAGCCCTCCGCCATATGGGCCGGGCTTTATTGGTCTAAATGAACTGGACTAACCCAAAAATGGCTGGACTAGGCCATTTGGGTCAGGCTTCTTTTGATGGCCCTGAGCTACTGCAGCCAGCCCAGAATATGATCTGAAAAAAAAATATGTAATGACCCTAAACATGAATACATGATATGCATCACTATGCAGCCCACAGAAATTGTTAGAATATTTGTGTAAGTTTACACCGTGATGAAAAGATTTCAGAAAGCATGCAATGGACATGGAGTGGTGCCATCCCCAGATGGCAGAGGATGAGAAAAAAGAATCGTTCTTTATGTACATTTTGTTTATCAAAAGACATCTAGCAATGCTGACTTTCTATATTAAGCGGGGGGGGGCTGTACGAAACAAGGTAAGAGAGAGAGAGAGAAAAAGAGAAGATGGCAGCAAGGGGATTACAACAACGACAACGATGCTAAGGTCGAAGTATAAGCTAAACAGCAGCCTACAAAACTACCTTCACCGTGCAGAAAACATAACAATCGCTAGCCAGGTGCCGATACACTGCAGGGCATGCTCTAGACAAAAGACTTCAGTCACCAATGCCACAAGGGATGCACGATAAGTAAGCGAACCGCCCAAAGCACCCGGTCACCACCGTCTCACAGGATGAGCAAAGAAGTCGCCACCACCGTAAGGAATACATGACCGAAGGCTAAGAGCAACTAGTCCACTGGTGCGCCGCCTCATGGGATGCATGGCCTGAAAGGTAGTAGCCAATGAAACTAGCCACACCGTAGACACACTTGGATGACCTGAAAAGGATGGTCGCCGTGAGGTATGCAAGCCCGAGGCGTCTGGAAACCACGTACCACTAAGCCTCTCGGGAAACAGGGGTACCACCAAGAAGCTAGCGACCGACTCAAAACACCACCACCCCCACATGACACACTTTAGCAGTTGGTTAACCAAGCAACGCTTTTAGCAAGGGGGCGATAAAAACAATCGCCGCCATCGTCCGCTCACCAAACTAAGGTTTTGACCCAAAGAGATTTAAGGAGTTGAGACAGCACGACAAAAGCCTCCAAGAAAGATACAATGCCAGAAAGTGCTGCCACTGTCGACCCTATAGGCAGGGTTTTCGCCTAGACGGCTGTAACATCCCAAATTTTTAAAAATCAATTCGGCACGTTAATAATTTCCTAAATTACATAATTTTAAATCGCAAAATATTTATTATATGTTGCATCATGACATCATCATTGCATGCATTGTATTTAAATTAGAAAAATGTTTTAAACTTTCCAAGTTTATTCGTATAACTTCGTATAATGTATGCTATACGAAGTTATTACGTGAAAGAGGCGTCGGCGCCATTTACCTCCGTCTACTCCTGAACCTCAAAATGAAAAAAGAAGACGGCAAGTGATTTATCATAAATCTTATATGGCTTTATTTATAAGTTGAGTTTAAGGATTGCCGTACTATTAAGAGGATGCAACGTCGTAATAACTTCGTATAGCATAC